>CM020501.1:11175860-11703360 GCA_009823395.1 Thamnaconus septentrionalis | reverse complement strand
TGGACGCCCCTAAGTGGTCCTAAACAGAGGTGGCAATAGTATTTGCATTCTGTACTAAAATGAGAGTATGGATGCTTGTGTAAAAGAATACTCTGGAAAAAGTAAAAGTACTGTTTGAACCGCTTTACTCAGAAAGCCACGGTACTCTATAATAGTCTTGCTCTAAAATATAATCCACTTTCATATTTAACTGCACAACAGCATAGTTCAAATTGCTCCACTTCAGCAACAATAGCTATAATGAATAATAATAATAAGTGAATGACTTTGAACAGAATTTGTGTATTTTAAACCCAAATGTAACAAGCATGTTTTTCTGGTGTTAAAGGCAGAAAGTACAGATATTTGTGTACAAATATAAAGAAGTAAAAGTAAAAATTTGTCAAAAAAAATTTAAAGATACCTGAAAAATGTACATAAGTAAAGTAATAGTGTATTTATACTTTGTTACTTCCCATCGCTGGTCCTCACCTCAAACTTTTGCCGCAGCTCTTCGTTACCCTCCTCGCCCTCTGGTTGGACAGGAACGTTGAAGTATTCTCCTTCCTCCTGGGACAGCAGCTTGAACCTAAATCCCACAATATGAAAAACAGAGCAGCGTCTGGATCGTTAAAAGATTGTTCCCGTTTGTTTCCATCTCCTCTCCTCCTCCTGACATCTCACCATCCGTCTACGCCTTGTTTCTGCAGCTCCGAGATCCCAAAGGAGAGGGATCCCATGAAGTCGTTCCTGCTGGTCAGGTCCCAGTCCCACACTTCCACTGACAGCCGGCGGTCCTTGTCACTTTCTTTCAGGTTGCTGTTAAAGAAAGAAAAAGGCAGAAAAAGAGGAGAGCAGTCAGGGGGAACATGGACAAATCTATCTGAGGAGCGTTCAACCAAAAAGTAAGAACATTGAAGTATTTCAGGGTTTCTAGGTTTTATGTTTTGTGCATTATTTATTTGCTGGTTATTTATTTCCACAAAGTGGTGGAAAAGAAATTCAATGAAACAAAAATCACACATGCACATCCTCTTATTCTGGAAAAAATGTGCAGGTCATTTTTTCCAGCTGTTATTCACTGAGACAATAATGAAGAAGTCAGTGTTAGTTTAAGCTGTTGTGACTTTAACAAAAAAAAAACACTCCATATTAAAGTTGTGTTTTCTGGTGAGGTGTGTGTGTGTAGCCCAGTGCAGAATTCCAGAAGTCTTACAAAGTGAAGGTCTCGTTCCACACAGGGTTCAGGCAACATTTGATGGTCTTGGTCTTCTGCTTGCTCTCACTTTTGGGATCCGGAATCAGCTTGAGCTTGACGTAGGGGTCTGACAGGCCATTGGGGTCCATGGGCACCAGGTTCTTGGCCTCTTTGACTGCAAGGGGCAATCAACAGGGAACATTTTTAGCCAGTTGAGGTGGTCAGACAAACCTTCTATTACATTCATATAGACCAATCAGATTTTGCACTACAAATTTATGCACAGTTGCAAAAATCTTGAAGCCTGACATAATGCATAGCATGAGTTATTAGCCGCACATCATTGGCCCATGGCTGGCCGGTGCGCACTCGCAAGCACACGGAATGAACCACAGCGTGGTATATCTATAACTTGCACTTGAAGCAGTTTACTTTCTGTTCCAAAATCAATCTACAGCTGTCTGAGAGCGAGCTGGGAGGAGGTGAGGAGGGCACGCAGAGGGAGGCGTGGCCTAGTGGTGATTTGGGTCAACCATTGGATCATTGATCAATTAATGGACTTTCCAGTTTTAGGGTAAGGCTGACAGAGCTGTCAATGTGTGTGTGTGTGTGTGTGTGTGTGTGTGTGTGAGAGAGTGAGTGAGTGAGTGAATGAGTGAGTGAGTGAGTGAGAGAGAGAGAGAGAGAGAGAGAGAGAGAGAGCGAGAGAGAGCGAGAGAGAAGACTCACTAGTGACAGTGAGGGTGTCGTCAGTGATCTGAGCAGAGATCTGGATACGTCCTCTCCTCTCGGTGTGATCCGTCCCGCACAGGCTCGGCACGTTGGCCACGCACCGCTTGTGGATATTCATCATACAGTCTGAACACGGGAGACGGTGAAAAAAAAGGATATATTACTGTAGTGTTGCACATTTCTTCATAACAGAGTAGATGCCCTCACTATTGCCGCCCCTTAATTCCTGGACCCAGTGAGTCATTTTGTAGAACTGGCTGTAAGGAAGGAAAGTGTGAAAGACACAAACTGACAGCGATGTGGAAAGCTGGTGTGAAGCTCACTGACTCATTCACTCTTCTGGCTGTGAACACTGATCTTTGACGAAGCTATGTGGCAAACTGACATTGAAAATGTAAATATGTTTCTATCAAATAAACATCCGCACTCATTAAAGCTATTTAGGTGAACACACAAAACAGTAACGGTTCATTCATTTCTGAAAGGTTTCATTCCCTTTTCCTTCCACTAGGTGTCAGACTGCTCTGCCCTACAAAACGCCACACTTGGCTGCTCTTTTTAGGGCTTTTCAGAGGTCAGAAGTGTCATCAGCCCGTCTTTTCTGTCGAGAATTACTCTTCCACACTATTGCAATTATTCCCCATCATGCTGCACAGATACCATTTATTCCTGTTCCTTTACATCGCTCCCTGGCTCAGCCGCACCATTCATTAAAAGTTAATCCCCCTCGAAAGAGTGATGACCCAGAAAAAAACCGAGGGTACGGGAACACGACTCGTTTCATCACTGCAGCAGAAATTTTTCAACCAGGAGAAATGTGGCTCTCTTCAGAGCAGGACCACTGAGCTGTGGGGGAACAGGAGAGTGAGCGACAGGAGAGTGAGCGACGTTTTGGTGTCTAGCAAATCTGGAAAAATAAAACTTTGCATAAAGGGGAATAGAAATACAGTCATTTATTTGTAGCGCCTTCTGTCAGGCTTCAGAGTTATGAAAATTTTAACTGTAGCTAATTGAGTATGACTGTCAAAATAATAATCAAACATTAAATTGTCAGATAAATCACAACAATGTATATTTCTATAGACAGAATGTTAAAAGCTACTGAATAACTACTAATGAGCCACAATTTTAACATCCCACCTCCAGAATCCCAGCATTTGGTTTGCAGTCTAATACTGAAATATTTGCTCAAACAAACTGAATTTGCTGGAGTAGATGAAGCTTCCTGTCAGAAGTTTGATTTCAAAGATGTGGTACATATATGTTGAGGTAATGGTGCATTTTGTTAAACGGCTCACTTGAGCATCACATGTAGGAACAAGACCATTGCAGCGTTTTAGCTGCTGTCGCTGAGTAAATATAGCGGGCTACCATAAGTGTGTGAAAACGTGCATTAAATTAGAGTTTGTCAAACAAGAAGAGCTCAGTATACTGATGTTTGTCAGGACCAATAAACCCACTTCCTGTTTTGGGCTGTTGTTAACGGGCGATTCATTTGCTATAACATGAGACAACCACACGAATCAACAAGTTGTTTATCCACTATTGTCATCAGATGGTTGTGCCTGATTATGTCATTAGATGTGGATGTGTACCCAGCGGCCTCACAGATGAGTCCAAAGGGGAAAGTAAAAGTTTGGTTGCCTAATTAAAGGTTTTTTTGGTTCAAAATGCAAAAAAAACAGTTGTCATTTACAATGTGGTGGCAACGTATCATTAAACCATTATTCATGCAGAGCTGCTCCAAATCTGCCCTTCTAACTCTGATAAGTGCAATGATGTATTCAGCAGTAAGTTTTGACCCGACTTTCCACCTGTGTTTGTTGTTGGTTAGAATGTTTATTGAAAGGTTTCGGAGCCGCGTCTTTAAAAAAAAAAAACAACAACCCGCAGCAGCTGAAGAGGAAGTAGCGGAGCAGACAACTGGGGAGCTGCATAGACGCCGTTTACTATTCTGGAGGTTCACTGCTGATCTGTGCAACATCTCTCACAGCTGTTCAGAAATTTTAGATGCAACTTTTGAGTGAAACCAACTTGTGGAGCCAATCAGAGAGGAAATCAACGGAGACACAGCATTAGATTTCCAAAATAGTCATTGTTAGTTTTGCCAAAATACTGCAATTTTCTTCATTTTGCCAGATATCAAATCTCAAAAGGAGTCAAACCTTTCTGTGCAGACTCACCTCATCAAGATGAAAGCCATCTAGTGGACTGGAGAGTCAGATGTTTTAATATTTTAGTGCAAAGAAGTCAACTTTGCACATGCAATATGCAATGAACTAATAACCAAGGGTCAACACATGGATAGAACATTGGCGTGCAAACACTGTGTCCTAGTGCAACTGTATGTTTTAAGTCAAAAAGTGGCAGATAAAACAATCAGACATGACAGGGAGGAGCAAAAAGTCTGGATTCCTCTGTACGTACGGTCACATTTCATGCCCTGGTGTATCAGCCCATAGAGCAGGGAGCCGCAGTGGTCGCAGAAAGTCGGGCTGGAGTACGTGTGGACCTTGAACTTGTGTTTACTCCGAGGATCCTGCAGAGAGCAGACACAAGGAGGGAAGAGTCTTCATTCACTGCAATACTCCAAGAAGCAAAGTTAGCTTTTTCTGGGCTGATCATTTTAACTACAACAGATCAATGAGATTCTCTCTCGAAAGGTCTCCTACGTCAATGGAGATCCCATGTAACCATTTTGGACTTTTACAGTGGAAAAAAAAGATTCTAGCTGCAGACTTAAAAACAACATATGCTAAACATAAATTATCTGGATAGCGCTCATGTGGTGAATTCACACAACTCAAAGGTTCTCGTGAGAAAAGTTACGGTTGCATGTTTTCCTCTGATCTCATTTTTGACTCATTTTTCACTGTCTGTCATGAAAATGCATGGTGTCAGCGTTGCTGTTTGGAGACCAAATGAGCTGTTGAGTTTTCCGGATGGAGTCATGCTTAAATGTCATGTTAAGTTTGAGTACACAGCTGTCAAAGGTTTTCTCTGTATTGGCACTGGGTGGAATTCTACCCCTCTGTGAAACTCCAGAGGGGTTATGTGGAGCAGCGAGTAGAAAATGGGACGACCATTGGGGTGAACTACCCCTTTAAAACAAGAACGATGATGGTTTTGTTTGTAGAAAGCTTGTCATGTACCCCATAGGTTAACTCTGGCTGCCTTCTAGAAGTATAATTTTTAAGTCTGGTATTGGTGGGTTGCAGTCAGCCTGACTTGAAACCCAAAAGTACAGAGTGGGTGTGAGGCAGACACTTTAGTGTCGGTTCCTTGACCAAACTGTTGCCAATAAACAACAATTCTCCCTTAAATACTGCGCGGGGCATCCTTATCGTATTCCTGTAGCGTAACCGAGAGCTGAGAACTCTCACAACACTCCGAGAGCGGTCATTAAGTTTGGAGGACGCTCCGAAATAGGACGCAGCCAAAAAGCTTTGATGACATAACAAAAACAACGACAGAGGGCTGAGAGATTAACAAACATCGGCGGTACGGTTTGGAGAATCTGCGCTGACTCATTGATCACGTGCTCACCGCCAGAGCGAACGAGGCAGCCACGCAGCACAATCTCCCCGAGACTGGCAGGTAGGGATGTGATTCCGGGCCTGACAGCTCAGCAGGGGAGGAGGGCAGAGGTCACGTTGGAGTGTGTGTGTGTGTGTGTGTGTGTGTGTGTGTGTGTGTGTGTGTGTGTGTGTACGTGTGTCTAATCAACAACAGGAACCACGAGGACCTTTACAATCACTCACGGGCGTGCTGACCATGCTAAAGGAGCAAAATATTTGCTTAGTGTGTGTGTGTGCGTGTGTGTGTGCGTGCGTGCGTGCGTGTGTGTGTGTGTGCATGTGTGTGTGTGACAAAATGAGTTGAGGCACTGACATGAATAAAGATGGCCAACATGTTTCCATTTCCTGCTGTTGTGCCAAAGTGAAGCCAAGTGGGACGGCAAACACTGCGGGTTGCTGGGAGTGCTGCAGCAGCACCCCCTGCTGACGAGGATCGGTACAAAGGCCTTTTCGTGTTTGCCGCAAGTGACGCGCTGTTTGGAGATTTGTGCCGCCTTTCACACAGCAGATTGTAGATGCTCTCCAAAAGAGAGCGACGTGATTCCACAGTTCTCTGGGATGAAATATTCCATATCTCTGCTTCTCGACAGCGAAGGAAATAATGCACACCCATCCTCATCTATTGCCAGGTTAAGACTAAGGTGAGGGTTTACAACCTGGACCAGTTGCCGGTTCTTAACAGAGACAAACAACCATCCACAACTCTGGGCCGATTTGGGCTCAATCACTGCACGTGCGCACGTCTTTGAAGTGCGAGAGGAAGCCGCAGTACGTGAGGAGAAAGAACCCAAGCCGACGCAGGGAAAAACAGCAAACTTCGACTTTCGGCTCGTGACCTTCTTCAGTTTGAGGCGACGGCGTCTAAACCGTGTCGCCAGGAAAACACGTGCATCGTGTAAAACACACACAAGTGTACCATTAAAAAAAGCAGAGGAGAGTGGATCATGTAGAGATGCACCACTGCAGCACTAATGCAGGTCACAGCTTGGACTGTATGTAATCCTAGGCTAGTTTTGAGCGCGGACAAAAACACCAAGCTAGAGCCATTTTCAAAGAGTCAAAGAAGAAGCCCGGAGCTCCTCCGAGTATTACAACTGCACGGGGTGTGAAGACCGAGTGCGTTCAAGTTTATTAATACTCGGGGGGGGATTTGAACTGACTGTCTCAAACTGAGAAACATGCGAAGAACAAACTAGAACTGCGGCCACACTTCCAGAACGAGGCCTGTTTTTGTCTTTCGTTGTCGATTCGCTACTTCCACATTTCATTTCCACCCCCTGCTGGAGCTGCCCAGCGTTGACGTGCGTTCGATGCCGTCGTGGCGTTGAGATTTGCGACTCGGCTGCAGAATGCTGACACATCATTCTAGTCGGAGGCACATTTTTCGACTCCCTCTCTTTTTTTTTAAGTCTATTCTTAGTTTACTTCCCTTCTGTCTGTGCACTTTCACTTCACTCAGCACTGGCAGCCAAAATCTACACATCCTCAGATCTGCACTTACCTCAATTCTCAACTTTTCTTCCATCTTTTACATGTGTGACATATTCATTTTGCATTGGTCTTTACCTTGTGGCTTCTAGAAGTGGGATCTTTAAGTGCTGCTTTCTTGAGCAGGTGTGAAAAGCAAAGCTGCTTTTTAATCTCAGTGAGACCTACCTGATTAAATAAAGTTTGGATTCTAAAAGACAATAAAAAATCTTTTAATGGGTTCATTTTGCCACCTAAACCTTGTAATGTTAGTTGCAAGCGCAAGCATGTGCTTGCATGTATGCCATATACAAATATAATGTGTGATATGTGTGGCAGGTGAACCTCTTCTGTCATTCATTCTTGACACAATGAATGAGAAAAACTCTAGAACAGGGGTGTCAAACTCATATAAGTTCACGGGCCAATAGAGGAAAATCTATTACTAAGTGTGCCGAACCGGTAAGATCATGGTATAACAACTTGACATTGTTTTCTTTGTTTTACGTTGGTCGTGTTCTTGGAACACTGCACTCAATGAGAGTGGCAAATAGGAGCCGTAACAGGGAAGGTAGGAAGACTGCGTAGCTTCAGAGTGGCTGTACTTGGTCCCACTTGCTCAGTCCCGGTATTCACAGTTTGTTCGCAAAACAAAAAAACGCTTTTGCAACATCAAGTGGACAGTAGAAGTTTCTATTATTCAAAAAAAAAATTTGCAGCTTGTTTTCAAACTTCTCGAAATCATCTTGCGGGCCAGAAAAAACACATTCACCGGCCTGATCCGGCCCCCGGGCCGCACGTTTGACACCCCTGCTCTAGAATCTATTTTCCTCAGGTTTCATGACAAAAAACACACAGTCCCCCCTAGTGTCTCTGACAGGTAGTGCCACTGCATCTGCTATTGCAAAGAGCACCATATTGCTTTGAGTTTCCCTCTAAATATCAGCTGCTAAAAATAGGGGGAAAAACAGAGAAAATAGTGGCTGGTTGCCACGTTCAGTCTGTGATGGAGATGTGAAGGCTAAAAGAAGCTGCGGCACACTGCCACAGTTTTAATTTCCTGGGAGCTTCCGCTGCAAGACTGGCACAAAGTAATTGGGGTGCGTTTATGAGAGGAACCTATGTGAACTGCTTAGTGCTATTACTGTCCCGTCACCTGTGCTGTGCGCACCGTGCATGTTAAAGCGGCGTGGCTGGAGGAAGCAGGCGGCTGAGATCTTTTCAGCGCGTCGTGTGTTTTTGTACTCACATCAGAGGCAGGTCCTTTGTCGGCGCCCGGACAGGAGAACGTGACAAATTCATGACAGCGTTTGTGGACCACAAAACAGCACACTGTAGAGAAAGGGATGAGAGAGAGAAAAAAAAAAAAAGGCGTTTATGTCAAAATTTCAAATGAAATGACAAAGATGCATTTTACAAAAGCAGCCACTCGTATCTCAGCGCTTTCCTGTTTGCTCCTCGGCGGCCGTCCACGCCTATATTTAGCCCCGACGCTTCACTTTAGATGGTTTTATCTTCTACGGCCTCATGGTGGGGCGTCTCATCATCATATTAATCACCTCCACATTAAAGGCTGCTGCAGGAAACTTCCCACAGAGGCGGCTCCGCATGGCAGCGGGCCCTGGACACCCCGCCAATCGCCCGCTTGAAGTCGGAAAATAATACTGGCGCACATCCTGCAGCTAATGATGCCACGCAGTTTTGCCCGTTTTAATGGGGCTTTTTTATTTGTCGAGTGGTGAAATAGCCTCGATCTCAGACATTAAGAATGCACTTAGAATAAAAGAAAACAAAAAAAGGCCGGCCGTCTACTTGTGGAGAATGTTGCTTAGTTGTTCTCAGCTTTGGGTTTTGTCTGACTATATTGCTTCAAACTACCGTTACTTTGTAAGAGAACAGCGGTGTATGAGAGCGGTCTGATTCGGAAGCAGATGCCTCATCAGAAACGGGGACAAAAAAAGTATTCCTCAACACCTTCCATACAGGAGAAAATAACAATTTAAATGATGAATCTATAGATGGCTGATCAGATGCAAAATGATTTTCAGTGAAAAGACGACAGAGGCCGAGATGGAGAGACAGGCGAGCTCTGCGACTGCTCTAAATGTCAACAAAAAGCGAAAATGTGTCACAATCAGGGCTGACAGTGAGTAATTTCACGTTAATGCCAACTGATCGACTGACTTCAGTCTGTTTACTACATCTTAAGATCACATCTCCTCGTTCGAGGAGTCCCAAATGGCTGATTGATTTTCTGCGTTACAGGACGGCAAAGAAAGTGTTCCTGCGTCGGCGTGGACAAAAAGGTATCGAGCCCAGCAGAACAACAGCCACCGTCATGTTAGCATGCACTGGACTCGCTCACATGCCTCGCATAGTCAAAGTCTAAAGTGGCAGATGTTGTAAGTGGCCGGGGAGAACACTGCAGGTGTTGAAAGTTGCAGACAGACCTCGCCACAGAAAAAGCGCCAGGAGATTACATACAATAGAATGCATAGAGCAATATAACTACTGTATTAACCCACTGACAATGGGCATTAACTAACACCGCTTACTGTTTACTGATACGCACCTCTTTTGGCCAATCGTTCCATAAAGGCAGACTGCACATTACTTGTACATTTTGGATTTTTAATATCGCAACAACTCTCAAACCCTGAACTTATTGTCTCTTAAGGAGGTATTGTATCATTTAATATTGTATAATTTAAATGGGTGAGTAATGTTTAGCTTTGGAACGGAGACTTAAAGGTCCAGTGTGTAAAAATTTTAAGGAAGCCCAGTGTTAGGGAAGCCCGCCGGACATTTAATTTAGGACACTGTCACATTGGCTTCCTTGAAAAAATGGCGGCACAAGATGGCAGCTAACTAGGATAAAGACCCTTATTGCTCCCATTATATTCTTACATATATATATATATATATATATACACACACACACACACACACACACACACACACACACACACACACATATATATATATATATATGATAATATGTTTCAAGTTTTTAAATGTTTTGAAGGAGTATCGTTAGGATTTAAATGCTACTCTGACTGGTACTTCAGCACGACTCTAAAATTAAATTACCAAAACAAACTGGTTTTCGTGTCGTCTATTGCGTTACTACCGATTCCTTCCAGTGGGACTGTATTAGGATCTTGCACGAAATGATCGCCAACGGAAACTTCCTTTAGGTTGATGGGAACTCTACAAAACGCACTCATAGCCGAAATACTTCAGACAGACACGTCACCGGCGTTGTCGCCTGCGCATGCAAAACCTGTGGCAACGTCGGCATGGACTCCAGTGAAGCAGACACACTGTGAACCACGAGGTCTGTTAGCCGGAGAGCAGGCAGCGGCCTGGAGAGGGTGTGCGCCTGCACCGTCTCGCATGTGTGTGTGTTTGTCACGGGGACTTGATCCCCACCCCCTGCCTCTTCTCGCTCTCACACGCTCTCTCACACACACACACACACACACACGCGCGCACACGCACACACACACACACACACACGCACACACACACACACACAGGAGGCAGGCAGGGTCGGCCGCTGAGAGAAGCAGGCAGATCTCTCCTCTCCTGCAAGAAGGGCCACATATCAGACGGCTCACTGATGGAGCTGCAGAGATAAATGTGCACAACAGGGCACAAAGACTCTACGACAAATATTTTCAAACAAGCGATTACTGCATGCGTGATATTTGATTTTTTTTTTTTTTTAAATCATTCTGTCAATTTCATTTATTTTCAGCTCTTTTGTTTGTTGCTTGTTTGTTTGTTCGGTTACGTGGAATAAGCCGTACCTCTCTGAACAGAAAACACTGAATCCTCTTAACACAAGTAGTCATCAGTGAGTCAATCTCAGTCTGGGTCAGATTTAACACACGCACAGGCACACACACGAAAAAAATACCTTTACGTTTTAACGACTGGTCCCTGCATGCAGGTGAAAGACGAAGCACTGATAGAGCCACGGCGTTTGCCCCGTTGTGTCACACCTAAACACATAAATCAGGGCACCAGGAGAACCAAACCAGTGTCTGTGTGTGATTATAAAACATCAATACACAACTTGCAACTGCCAACTGTGATATGAGACCAAATTTTGAACACACACACACACACACACACACACACACACACACACACACACACACACACACACACACACACACACACACAGCTGGGCTTGAGGCAGCATGAGGGGGTGGACAATTCATTTGAGTGTCGGACTGAATGGTATGGTGAAAATAGTACACTCAGTATTTGTGTTCATAAAATCTTCTATGTGTCTTTCATACACACTCCTGCACATACACAGAAGGCATGGATGTATGGATGTGCACACACACACACACACACACACACACACTACTGAAAGACAGGCCCAGTGACCTGCCGAGGAGGTCTTAGCTCTGTTGCCTAGCAACCAGGCTGAGCCCTACAGTCGAGTCTACACACATGCCCACACACACACACACACACATACAGAGATACACACAAGCACACGCGCGCGCACACGTGCACACGTGCACACAGCCCCATTTTAGCTGACTGACTGTGGAAACAGCAAATCACAGCTGGTCCAAAAAAGATCCTTGTGATGATGTGCCAGGAGGACGGTGGGCTCGGGGTCTCACACGGACAATGGCAGCGGAAAGAGCTCCCCCCGTTGGCTGAGGAGCAGTTCGCAGGAAAACAATGGACCAAAGGCACCAACCAGGTCTAAAGTGTAGCAGAGGAGACGGAGAGCTCGCCGTGACGTCGACCCCTCCATGTGGGGCTTTTGCACTGTGACCACCACTGGCCACATTACCACAAGACTTACCACTGACGCAAACACTGCATGCAGTCATTATTTACCACCATGTTGTGTTGGCGTTAATGTTTAAGAAAAGGAACTCTTTAAAAACCAAGACAAAATTCACTTTACCTATGTTGTCTATCAATCTAATGCATCAATCAATCAATCTTTTTTCAATCTTCAGTTAACTCTGCAGGATTGAAAGGACTCCATCCCTTAACATGTTGCTGTGCTCTGTTTGAGTGGATGTGTGCCAACACAAGGCACTGTAATGCCACAAAGATCGCACAATGGGCCGTGTTCAGACTGCCAGCCAAAATCCAATTTTTAGCCCATCCAGATTGAAACCAGATGGCTCTTTTGTAGTCTGAACAGTAACAAATCACATGAAATCCGATTTTTGCAAAATGGTTTGAAACTACCTTTGGGAGGTAGTTTCAAATCGCATTTGGACAGATGAGTCTCAGTCTGAACGGCTCCTAACACACCGATGGGTTTTGACTGTCCGTGACGTCACTCTACGTGACGCAAGACCCAATGCACCACCAGAGAGCGCCATTCCAGGTGCGGAGCTGTAACGTAATGGAGCAGACAGAAGAAGTAGAAAACAGCAGTCGCTGGACAGAGCAGGAAACTCATTGGCTCATCAGTCTGTGGGGAGATAGCTCCATTCAAGCCAAGCTCCATGTATCGCAACAAGTGCCGCTGTTGCATTTATATGCCGTCACACACTACACGCTACGCTGGACGACGCCTCCACTCCAACGTCGTTGCTACAGCAACCTGTCAGATGGGTCAATAATGTGGCCCAGTCTGAACAGAACCAGATCCCATTTGGACACTTGCTAAAAACAGTGTGGACAGTCAGCCCCAACAATCAGATTTGAGAAGGAATCTGATTTGAATCAGATTTGCCTGCAGTCTGAACGCAGCCATGCTTCAGCCAGGTGTTCATCCTGCTTTGTGAGAGCCCCATACAGCTGGTTTCTAATGTGTGAAAGGTCCAACAAAGCCTTGGTTTAAGCTTGATGCTAGCTATTTTTTTGTGTTTGCAAAATTAATCAGGTACAACTGCAGCGGAGAAGAGGACAAAAAAAAAAACATTGGAAAAAGGGAATAATATTGAGCTGTTTAAAAACAATGTTCCACTTAATATGTAAATGTTACTTACATAACTTTCAGGAACAGCAGTTTGCTATTTTAGGGTGCAAATGATCATCAACACAAACTACCAACAAAACTTGAATTAGGATAACAGGATGGTTAAGAAAATTAAGTAAGGCAAATTACAGTTAACTTAAAGATACAGATTTCAATTTAGTGTCAGTTTTACGGACATATCAAACCGCCGCACCTGCAAAATGTTGCAGTGAAAAACCAGAAACTGCCACAGGTGCATATATTTTTAGGGTTTTGCAGAAGGGTTGAGATCACATCATCAGGTTTTCCAACACCTTGTGTCAATCACGAGGTGCTGGTAATGATCACTAATGAATAGTGAAAACGATTGCTTTTGGAGCCTTTTTTAACCCCCATCTGAGTGGTGACTAAATACTTCTTCCCTCTGACAGTCTTCATTTCAAACATGACTGTTTGCACGTGAACATCTCCACCGCTAAAACAGCGCTGGTAGAGCAGAGGCCAACTGATTTTCCGCCGGAGGCCCAGACAAAACCATAAAACCTCATTAAAAGACAAACCAAGAGGCCCGCGCAGAAAATTTTATGTCAGCCAGTTTCACACGTGACCACTTTTCTTCCTACCGGAGACAAATTTAGCCCTCACCATAAAGCAGCAGTCCTTTAAAATCAGCCACAACTGGTCTTGCTGGAGTGTCGAGGCACCTAATTGCACAGCCAGCATCCATGCTACCCTTGGAACTGGTGACTTGAAGCACAGTGGGTTTGCAGAAACGCAAACAAACTTAGCATCTCAGACCAGTAAGTGAAACAATACATTTAATTTAACTCATTGCAGTTCAAACTTGTCTCTACAATAAGCACATCACCAGTCATGATTTAGCGTAGTTCCCCAAATGGGATCAATAAAGTACATCTATCTATCTATCTATGATCTTGCAGTAATACAATTCTAATATATCACACAGACCCAGTTTTAACCCTTCAAGATAGCTCAATCACTGGGAGGTTGACTCCAAATTATACCAAATCAGCTTTACAACAACCAGTCCAACGAGCAAACGCAGCAATCAGCGGCCTTTGAGGAGAACGAGGCGGCGACTACGTGCAGAAGTGGTTGTGACAAAAAGACAGACGAACAAAGAGCAGCACAACTGTTTTGTTCTACTCGTGACAATACAGCGCGTCTCTATCCTGTCAGTGCAACCTCGACTTCTTTTGCTCGCTCTGCTTTTCAGAAGGCATGGACTAAATCGGCAAGGTTTTCAAAACGACCTCTTTGTGATGTCACAAAGGGCAGCGACATGGCGACCGTGTCAGTGACAACACCCTTAGTTGTGCGTTGCATCCGTTTCCTGTGAGAATGCTCCACTTTCACCTTAGTCTCTTGTCTCGTCCATTCCCCCAACGTGTGAAAGCTGCACCCAAGCAGGAGGGAAAAACTGTTTTCAAAGGAGGCTGTAAACACAGGGCTAAAACATGTTGTTTTCCGTAGAATCCTTGCCACACACACTCGCAAGAGGCTGGTGCTGGGCGCTTGGTCTGTTTGTCGCTAAGTGCCGACGTGCGTTGCCAACTCTCAGCACCTGCTGATGCAGACTGGCCAAATTAATGAAATGACAGATACAGAATCAGATCTTCTGTTTCAGCAAGTCCCTATCAGTTAGTTCTGTGTTATTAGGTTTCAGCGGGCTGAGCTGCGCCGTGCACGAGTGGCATAATTTCCCAGAGGTCGCTGATCGTGATTAATTAGAAAATGTCATTTTAAAGAAAAAAATGATCTCGATAATTAAGCTTAAAGCGAAGAAGCCGTCCGCTTCACATGACGTTACAAAATCAAATAAGTTTCGCTTGGAAAGTTAATATAACAATTAACATAAAAAAAGAAATCGTCAGTTAGGCAGTTTACCATCATTTGTGCCGTCTTGCACAAAGGTTTACCCTTCTAATTGTCCAAATTAAGGCCTTGAAATCGAGTAAGCAAAAAAACAAGCTCACGTTTATTCAACATTGGCCTAATGCGAATTGTTCTTGTAATCTTCATTTCCACCCACGACAGTCTGAGTAGTCCTCTGAACCACTCAGCTGTGGTGACATCTGTTATTATTAGAGCACTGACGCAGGAAACGATCTGTCAAATTCAAAATTCATGGTGAAGGAGCTCGCTAACGACACTCTGAAACAATATCCGCCACAACTACGGCGTGAACCCATCCTTAATATCCCAGATGGGAAAGAAAGAAAGAAAAAACGGTCACCAAATCAATAACAAAGGTACTACTTAAAGTGCTGGTCGATCTATGATTAGTAATTACTGTCGACCGCGGCCTCCATCGATCAATAGCGAAGACCTGATGGGAAACAAGCATCATTACTTCTTGCAGATCTTCTCTGAGGGCTGGGAGGACGGGGAATAGTGCAGACGGGCACATTTAATCAAGTTTTCTTCTGCTGTGAACTCTGAAGCTGCACTCAGATTCAACCCGCTGTCTTTCAGAGCAAAAGTACGGCAGCACAAGACACTCGGTCACGTCTCGCTCTGTCTCTCGGGAGCTCCACCTGCATCCACGTCCACCTGCTCAGCGCAACAGCTCGCACTTCACAGCCTAACCTGCTATGATTGCTTACCTTCGCGCACACAGTTGACACTTCACTTTATTTTTGACCGTAACTTTTTTTTCACCCCAGTGGTTCAAGTGCAGGAGCAGGTTGTTTGCAAATACATTCATTTTGAAATGAATTTTGAGGCGCCTGATGTTTGCCCAGGGGAGTCTTTATGAAACATCTCACTGGGGAGCTCGGGTGGGGCGGGGCGAGGCTGCCGGCTCGCTGTCCCCCTGTCGGCTTCTTCAATATGACAAGGCCGTCATTAGTGTTATTTGCAACTCATTTGCTTATTCAACCATGATGGTCTATTCTGGAGGGAGCCTCGGGGGGAAAAATACACCACTGAAATGTATTTGTTCCTTTACGCAAGTGAAAGGTTATATCTGAGTTATTCAATCCCACCTCCTGCCTCATATGATTAACTATTGTCATACTTTAAAAAAAAAACAAAAAAAAAAACATCAATCATAATTGCTTTGTGTACCCCCAGAGACCACACTTTCTTAGACCTTCAACATGTTTAGAAGGGGAAAAGCACTAAGGCAGCTACAAGGAGACCTGGTTCCTCTCACTGATTCCTGGGAGAGGAATCAGTGCCTTTTTGGACATCACAAAGGGCTGATTTCTAGAGCTAGTGTGCATGTGTTTGGTTAATTTGGCTCAGGTAAAGCACGTTAAACTGATTTGGGGCTGGTGTGAAAGAAAACAGCGACTGAACCTGGATGCAAATGGACTTACAAACAGACCGTGGCGTGGCTCGCTTGCAGAGAAAGCCAATGCAATCAGACCTAAATCTGACCTCGAGCAACAAGGATTGGGCACTGTGGAAGTGAACCAGGAGCAGTAGTAAGTAGCCGTAGAAGTAGTACCGCTGTGACACACTCTGAATTCTTCAAATCTGGAGCAGATAAGGGACACCACAGCCTCTCTGCGCGACACAGAGCAACACACTGTTTATGACGTGTTGCCAAAAGTGGATTCAGGTGCCATTGATCCTTGACAATCTTTGCTCGATATCCAGCCGCAACAGTTGCAGAAAACCAATCAATCAATCAATGAAATTTTATTTATGGAGCACCTTCCAACAACCAAATGGTGCACAAGGTGCTTTCCAGAGTAAAACAAATAAAAGCAATTGCAATAAAAACAGTGAAAATACAGCAAAACTGAAAAAAAAAAAAAAATGAGGAAATGCAAAGACGTGAAAAATCCATGAGATTTGTGCACAGCAAACATGTTTCACACACCATTGCTTCACTCTTACTGCCTGTGTGATAGTAGTGTGTGAGTTTTTAAGAACCAATTAAAGGTGAAAGACACGGAGTTCACAAGCTCATCAACCAATATGAACTTTGTATGTGGTAATGGCCCCAAGCTTGAAAACATCACTAAAGCAAATGCATGTGGAAGTTAATTTAGCCATTTTTTAAACCATTACCTTTTCCCATTCTAATATATCAGGCAATTAAAGTTTTAAATACCTCGACAGTATGAACGGAAGAAGAAGAAACTTTAATTATATGGTGTACCTGATTACCTGATAACCTGATAAGAATGGAAAAAGTTAATAGTTTAAGCCCCTAAAGTTTAAAAAAACAGAATTTCATGTTAAAAAAAAATCATTTTTTTGAAACGGGGATTTAATTTGATAAGTGAGGGAAACTTGGATTTTCGTGGCGTCTGTGCATTTACACACCCACACAATCCAAACACCAATAAAAGAGGAATAGAGCGTGGTTTTCACCAGTGGAACAGGTATTCACACCCACAATTCTCTCTCTCTCTCTCTCTCTCTCTCTCTCTCTCTCTCTCTCTCTCTCTCTCTCTCTCTCTCTCTCTCTCTCTCTCTCTCTCTCTCTCTCTCTCTCACACACACACACACACACACACACACACACACACACACACACACACACACACACACACACACACACACACACACAGTAAGCTGGCTTGCATGTGAAAACAAGTCCATGCCACATGTCTGACATTCCTTGTGACCGAGAGGAGCAAGCTGACAACTTCTGTGTGTGTGTGTGTGTGTGTGTGTGTGTGTGTGTGTGTGTGTGTGTGTGTGCACCTCATTTTATGAAAAAGTGCCACTATTAGACCACCTGCTTTCATTTGTTTGGTTTTAAATGTTGAACTTTTTTGGGGGGCAACTGGACACAGAAACGTCATTTCACACTAAAAGCACTTCAACTTTGAGCCCATAAAACTGTGACAACATGGAGGTGTTTTCAGGCTAATAACACCGAGTGTGACTCTGGAGTGGCTGACAGTCGAAATGCTGTGGTCACGCTGTTCAATCCACGCCTCCAAAGCAGACATTCACTCTCTGACAGCTGCAGTTTTTGACATTCATCGATACAGGAAAGACTTTAAAATAACTTCCGCTCCAACAAGTTTGAACTTTTCTTCCTTGTATGAGCTAATTCAGATATGTTAACCTTTGTCAACCTTTATTTCCTTTTGAGCACAAAAGGACATCAAAAGTCATATTGCTTTTTGTTAAGTTGGAAGGAACATAGTGATCACAAGCCCCCCACAGGCTGTATATTGTTGCAGTAAAACTTAAATGGTAGGACTTAAACCATTAATAATGTCAGCCTAACGCATTAGTTTGAGCCAAATATGGTAGCTGGATTGAAATCTAAACTCAAAATCCTGCAAATTCATGAGGATGACCTCACCAATCAGTGTCTTTGAGGAGACTAAGACATATAGAGGCAGGCTTTAGTTTTCATTCAAGAAAAGGTGCGTTTCTATTAAATTGCAAGCAGATTTAAAGCAGACTTTGGACGTGTTGATACAAGAACGAATGTTCGTGGATCCATGACTATCAACTGTGCAATAGGGGATTAGGAAAGGATAAATAGTGAGTTATTGTGTTGAAGCCACTGTAGTTTATAAGCTAGAAGTTAGTAAAACTAACTGTACATCACAGCCTGAGAAAACTTTACGAACTTCAAATCAACTTTAAATAAATGGAAATGTATGAAGAGACATTTAAAGGGGACTTTCAGACAGAGTAGCGATGATGCTGCAACAGTGGCGTCATGGTCAGAACTGAAGAACACTGTCTCATGAAAGAGGAGCAAAGAACAAAGCTGCAGACTTTTTGCTGAGGTATCTGTAGTAGTGCGTTACATAATCTGTTGATGTGGTTGACCTGCACAAACTGTGACAGAGTGCTTGTGTAAACATCTGTTAAGTTTATTCATTTATTATGATATTATTTTATACCTAAGACAATGAGCTTTTTCCCCAGATGGATGGGTTAATTCAACAATATATCACCAATGCATGAAGCATCTCATCTGTCCTGCCAGGTAAACTGAGGTAGGACAGCGTTAAAGACGCACACCAGGAAATCCTTGTCGTGTACAAACTGGGGGAATTTCTCAGGTTTGTTAGTTTGATCTTCTCCATAACAAACAGTTCTAACCTTTAGCAATTTATAATCAACACTTTCTCTGATTTAAAGACACACACACACCCACAGATAAAACAAAGCAGCAAAAAGCTAAGAAGCAAACCTTTCAATGCGCACTTGCTACCAGAATCTGATTGACAGTTAAACAATAATCACAGGCTGCCAGCCGGGCTTCATACCAGTTAGTCAAACTATTGGGGCCAGTGATTGCAACACTTATCAGCTCACTAGTTGGAAACTCTGCCTGACACCTGATCCAACGTCGGCTCAACCTGCGCTCAACCTTCTGATTGGCCCGCGCCGTCTCAGCGCACTCACTCGAGTGTGTAAAGTGTTTTATTTTATCTAACCGCGTTCCTGCCCTCTCCCCCCGAATACACTTCCTGTATCAATGGCGGAGAAGACGAGAGGACCGTCGTCCCTCGTTTGCTCAATAAAGTTACACAACCTTTCACCGCAAAGTGAACCAACACATTCCCTCCCAAGTCACGAGGATAATGTGGAAACTTCTGGTCATTTTCTCGCTCGGGCCTCAGCGTATCACTGGGCCCCGACGAGTTGGGTTTGGGGGTTGGGGGTGGGTGTGGGGGGAGGTGCATTAGACAGATGAGCGAAGGAGGAGGAAGTGATACCGAGAGCGCAAGGGGACGCATTCGCCGCAGCGAGCGTAACACACGAGTTGACTGAGGGGTGTCTGGCAGGCGGCACATGGGGGAGGGGTGGGGGTGTTTGTTGAATCAGTCTGTGCAGAGTCTAGACCAGGAATGGGCAAACTACAGCCCGTTAAGCTTTCGAATCCGCCTGCCGAACTTGAAGAAAAGATATTAATAGTAAGTAAGTCAAAAATGTAGCTTCATTTCATCCATTTATTCAGTGTTTTAAGAGTCATTTCAGTGAAGAGCTAAATACCGTAGGGCTTCAAAGACATATTTTGCTGTGACTTTGCTTTTGCTCATTCTCAATTGGCGTTAAAGCTACATGATATGTTCTCTACATATCCCTCATACATATTTATAGGCCCCTCTGTCAAATTTTAGAACCTGTTGTGGCCCACCAGTCAAAAAGTTTGGCCAGCCCTGGTCTAGACACCCACCAGCCACCCACACGACACACAAGCCCACCATTTTGCGATTCCAAGCAGGCCCAGGGCGAGAGAGAGAGAGACAGAGTGAGCGAACGACAGAGAGAGAGACAGAGTGAGCGAGAGAGAGAGAGCAGAGACGGAGAAAATCTCACTTCCTGGTCCGTCCTGCTCCCCATCTCCCCAGACATCTCAGCTTTCAAGTGTTCGGCCCCGACTCTTCTACTCTTACGTCTCACTCCTCCGAGCCCCAGCCTCTTGGGGTGGATTCTTCTCACTCTCATTTATCACCGTAGGCAAAGCACCTGCTTTTGAGTTCGACACCTGCCCGCCAACGCAGCCGTCGACGAGAGAGAGAGCCAACAGGTCGGCACCGGGGCGGCCGGCGGTGGTGGTGCACAAAAAGAATCGGAGGCCATGTGCAAAAACGTCAACAATAGAATAATAATAATAATAAAAAAAACACTTGCAAAAACACACACAGCAGCTCTCCTCCTCTGAGGCAGCTAACATCCATCCACAGCAGAGGAGGCGAGGTAGGAGGCGAGGTGGGAGGCGGGTGGGGGTGGGGGCTGTGATTTGTGAATGAGCTCTTACCTTGGCACTGGAATCCCTGCTTCCCAAAGCCCCTGTGGACAGAACAGAGGGGATGTGAAATTTAAGGGATTCACTTGAGGGAATGTATACACGCCTACATACACACAAGCATATATGCATTCACACAGGGACACTTTGACACTAGTGCACAGTAGCTGCAGCCACAGTAGCAGCAGCAGACAGTGGGGGCCCTGTCTCTGCGCTGCATTCCTCCAGCAAACCTCCACTTTCAGAGATGGGTGTCAGGTCGATGCGGTAAACGCAGAGCAGCAGCAGCGGTGGTGGAGAAGGAGGAGGAGGAGGAAGACTAAGGGCTGCGGCTGTCTATAAATCACCCCCCCACACACACACACACACACACACACACATCACCACCACCACCTCCAAGTCTTTGGCAACACCAGCAGCCCTTGACGGGCCTGCATGTGCTGTCGCATTGTGCGGGGAACTGGAGGTGGTGCTGCCGGTGCGGTGTAATGGCGCACCGCGGTGTTTTTCTTGCTTTTCTTTCTTTTCTTTTTTTTGGAGGGGGGCAATGGCAATGAATGAAAGACTGCGGCGTCTGAGCGCCGTCCGAGTGGGAAGGAAGGAAGGAGGGTGACTAGAGCCGCGGCGGCAGCAAGTGAATCACCTGTGTGTATGTGTGCGCGCGCGCGCCCCTCCCCTCCAGTACCCCCCTCCGCCCCTCTCCCACCGTGCCACACACACACGCGCGCGCGCACGGACACGCACTCACCAGATGAAGTCCGTGCAGTGGCTGCAGAAGGTCGGCTGCTTGAAGAAGCGCGCGATGAACTTGTGGTTCTTCACCTCGTGCACGTTCTTCTGGCGGAGGGCTCCCTGGCGCGCGAAGCCGCGCGCGCTCTCCGGCACCTCTCCGTCGCTGCTGGGGTCAGCCATCTTAACGAGGAAGCGGCGGCGGCGGTCCGAGAGGAACGACGAGGGGGCGAGAGAGCCTCAGACGATGGAGGCGGCGGCGGCGGCGGCAGCAGCAGCTGCAGCAGCAGGGCAGAACGAGTGGCGGTGCACGAACCACCTCCTCCTCCTCCACCACCACCACCACCAGACCCCAACCCCTTCTCCTCCTCCTCCTCCTCCTCCTCCTCCTCCTCTCCGCCCCGCTGCCGGCGGCGTGTCGGGGTCGGTCGGTCGGTCGAATCGAGCCCGGTCTTCGGCGGCGGCGGCTCCGTTTCTGCCTCTCCAAATTGTTGCTGCTGCTCGTAACTCCACCCGTCAGTGTTTCCGTCCGTCCGTCCGTATGTCTGTCTGCCTGCGTGTACTGGTGACACTCTCTCTCCTCCCCGTTCCCTCGTCTCTCTTCCCTAGCGCGGGCGTGTGCGCGCACTGGTGAAGGTGTATCTACACACCTATGAGGAGCTTCCTTCACTGCCAAAGTAGTCTGAGTGCACACCTACAGGGACCTGGGTCAACGCGGAACAGCCGCGAAGGAGGGGACAATACCTGCAGGTTCAACTTGTTCACACACATACTATACATAAACATATATATATATATATATATATATATATATATATATATATATATATATATATATATATATATATATATATATATATATATATATATATATATATATATATATATATATATATATATATATGTATATATATATATATATATATATATATATATATATATATATATATATATATATATATATATATATATATGTATATGTATGTATACATATATATATATATATATATATATATATATATATATATATATATATATATATATATATATATATATATGTATATATATATATATATATATATATATATATATATATATATATGTATATGTATATATATATATGTATATATATATATATATATATATATATATATATATATATATATATATATATATATATATATATATGTATATATATATGTATGTATGTATGTGTGTGTGTGTGTGTGTGTGTGTGTGTGTGTGTGTGTGAAATAATGCATATTAAGTCGAAAGACACACTTGTATAGATATTGCTGAAGCAAATATTTTGCATTTTCAATGACAAGGTCCCAGGCTTCCGAAGTCAAAACAGGGTGAATTGATTCCATGTGAGCTTCGGATGTGCTGGTGACTGACGGAATAGGGTTCCCTTTTTCCATATCTTAAGTGTAAACATTAGAGCTAAGCCAAATTACCTGGTGACAGCAATTTGTCTTTCAAATAGTTTCGATTGGGCGAGAACAGCTGAGAAGGTGGTGAAATGGCCAGCATCACAGCAAGAAGTTTGCAGGTTTGATCCCTGGACCCAGGATCTCCGTGTGTCTGTGTGGGTTCTCCAGGATACTGCAGCTTCCTCCCAGAGGTGGAGACACTATTACCACAGCAGGGGGCAAATACCAACTGGGAAATATGTTACAGCTACTCTGTAGCCCAGGGGCAAATTGAAATGGGGGATCAATTTATCTCTCCATTCAGTTTGGAAGTACAATATCCTATGTTATCAGCATTAAATGATTCAACTCGACGGCCTGCTATTTTAAAGTCAACATTCTGTCACAAGGCTTCCTGGATGCCTGGCTCCCATATTATGGAGTTTATGAAGCAGCGTCTTCCGCATTCATCCGTTTATCTAAACAAGTGAATAAAAATATTTAATAGGCACCTGCAGGGGTTTGCAAAATTGATAACGAATGTCTCTACAGCAGGATGTAGCGAATTATATCAAAGAATAGCTAACAACAGTTAACAAATCCCAGTTTTCTTGTTTCATTCAGTTAAGTTTTTATCTGCTAAACTTAATGTTTCTGTCTGACATACTTTTATGTCAAGACATGTTAAAAGGGCCAAGTTTTTTTTTGTGAAAGAGCTCCAAACCGTTGTCGACTTTAACGTTTGTCAAAGTGTGTGGTGACGAAATTTGTAAATTAAAATATATTGAATGGACTATTGATACGTCCATTCAACATTGCAAGTGGTTCTGATGAACTCGTGGTGGGATGGGGATTGGATAGTAGAGAACAGTAAGAGATAAGCTTGCTGTGTCCACATGGAGACCAGTGTGAAGTGAATTCCTGTGCAAACCTGTTCCCGTTGTATCTCACACCCTTCTTACTAATCTACCCTTACTGCTGCACACACAGAGGCACCATAAAAAACACTTTCAGAAGGAAGAGGATAAACTAAAGGTTTTATCTCGTATTTGGAGAGAGGCCATATTAAAACGGTATTTGAGTATTTATAATGTGCAGAATGTTACATTGATAATATCAATCCACAAAGTATTCATTGATTTTATATTAAGATGTTTCTACAAACGTTATCAGCAGGGGCTTCAGAATTCTCCACTGAAGCGCAGTAAATGTTCAGTCTTAAATCTTATTTACGGGGATTATTAGGTGAATAGAAAAATAGTATTAAGTCGCGCTTTTATTTGTCTCAACTTGTGTACTTGAGAAACCGTGTAGAAAACATAAACGGTGGCATTTTGCCCTCTTGCGGCTAAAGGAAAGAAAAGCACCGAGTTGCTGTTGGGGTGAACAAATCTCAGCCCCGCCCATACAACACCATCCCATTGGCCATTCACGTGAATCCATGCATGTTATTGGACAGAGTCTAAGATACGTAACGTCACCCGGAACTTCCATATATTGTGTAAGTGTTCCTTGACAACCTGGACATTGCGGTGAGTACCGGAGTTCTCAATGATATTTGAAACTGGAATCCTGTCCTGAAATGAACAGACAGTCGATGTAATCTTTCACGTTTTTGTCAACTGCTTGTAGTCATGCCGACTTCTCCGGTCAAAACGCGGATCCCCCTCACCAGTTTCGGTCATCTTATTACAGAGGTGAAGGTACGGACAGCATTCAAAATGGTCAACTCTGTCTTCCGTGAATGCATGCGTACAAACCCCAGACCATTTTAAAGCTTGCAACGTTTTCTCGTGTTTATCGAGAGAGAGAGAAAAAAGTCAAATCCCATCGTCTAGACTCTAGACTGTAACGCTTTTTTTCTTTCTTTTTTTTGGCCTGGTAGTGTTACATTCATGTAGGATTACGCATTGTTTTTGAAAAATGTCTACGATTCAAACGCGCTTCCCCATGCAAATACTTATTCTTTCATTATTCTTCCACACTTGTTAACGATCGAGATAAAGTATTGCATAGTTTGGCCACTTGGGGGCAACAGAAACAAGCTTTGAACGCTGGGCAAGCTTGTCTTCATCAATGAGACCACTTTACACTTTACACGTTTGTCCCCTTTCAAACACGTTAAAGGTCCAACAAAGCAGCAGTTGAAGCAGGAAGCACCGGTTGACAGCATGAGTTGAAAGTGATTGGAAATGCTTATATTTGTCTATCAATATTTATGCAAGAAAGCTAAGATGTGCTGTCTTATGTGTTCAGTAATGTAGCTGGTTTGACTTGGCATTGAAATTATTTGATTTCCCCACAAAACCCTATTAAGCATGTTAGGGCTTTACATGCCGACAACTAGTCTTGGTGAAACATATGAAAGGAATCTTGTCCTCCCTGTTGGTTTCTCAAAATGTCCCACCACTTACAAGTAAGCTTAACTCGCAGGGGAAAGCACAGTACATCCATTGTACAATTTTTGTGGGAATCCATTTCTGCAATTTTCAATACTTTTTTTTAACAAAAGTACACCGTATTTTTTTAGGTTGCTTAAGTGAAAGAAGTGTGGCTTTCGCAAGTTTCTGTGGAAGCTGAAGTAGGGGTGCTTTGGTCAGTGACGTTGGCGCAGAAGTAGATCAGATCCTCAAAGGAGAGGCTCTTACCCACCTAAACAAAGCTTCAGGAAAATAGTCTCACCCTGCCTAAAGCCTGACTGACTCAACTAAAATGAATGAGCCTAGACTGCCAGCACCTCTAAGATAATGATGCTGAGATTTATCAGGTGAATTAGTTAGTGCAACTGAAATTGTATGATTGTGCTGCATGTGATGCTATGAAGCATAAACCGGTTTATCATCCTGTCTTGGCTCATTTCTGACAACAAACGTCTTGTTTCAACATGTTTAAATTTCACTTTTCTAACATCCTGAACAATCACAGGCATTATAATGATGTTGCTCAACTTTGGCATAACATACGAGTCAGTTGTCAGCTAAAACACTGCAACGTGTCATTCATCTGTTTCCTGTTTTTCATGCTTTCATTTTAATTTAGACTCTGCGCAAGTTTAAAGCTAAAAACAGTAACTTTAATCAGGCATGGCTCTGTACCTTGTGTTTGCATAAGTTTGGATTGTTGTATGTATACGTGGTTATTTTGCGTGTTTCAGAAACAGCTGTTTGGCATCGAGAAACCCGTTTCTGTCGAACTCACAGGATGGAGGAAGTACTTCAATAGCTACACGCTGCAGGGACGACGAAATGTACATACGCGCACTCTAATGCACACACAGCATTCAGAAGGTTTTCACATATAAAGTCCCATCAGGTCAATTGACATTGTTGTGTGCTCTTCTTTTCCCCAGTGTGTTGTTGTTACTTATAGCATCATGGTTGGTGCAGCCGCTGCCTATTGGATATACAGACAGAGTAAAAAGGAAACTAAAATTTCCAGCGCCAACGCCTGAAAAATGTGACTGTCTAACTGTCTAATAAAAATTATTCACAACTTCTTGTTTGAATGTGAGTGAATTTTTTTATTTTATTTATTTATCTATTTTTTTACTAAAAGTTGGCCTTTGTGAAAGCATTTACATAATTCAAAGCCACATTACAAAGTTATTTTGACTTAAAATGATAGTCTTAATTTATTCATTTATTTATTTTACTGCAACTTGCTGTTGCTTTAGCACTGGCTGGCCCAGTACAGGACAAGTTGAGGTTGGTTTTCAGCTGGAGCTTGCTTCACAAAAACACACCCTTAACAGTCTGCTCAGGCACTCATTAATGCAATTAGATACCAAGTCTGCAGGATGCTCTGCGTTGATGACAGGGGAATCAGCTTCTTGTTACAAGAAATCGTGTGTGTGTGTGTGTGTGTGTGTGTGTGTGTGTGTGTGAAAACGGGTTTGTCCGTAAGTCAAACACAAATACTGTCCGGCAAGTCAGTCGAATAAATGCAAATCAGACGTCAAAACACGACGTGAGAAAACGCCTCGCAGTCTGCGGCTTGAAAAAGAAAGTAAATCTGTATCTTTCCATGACCTGAGCTTTTTTTCTTTTCCTTTCTTTACTTTTTTCTTCCTTTGCGTACGTGAATACGCCCGTCATAACTAGGGCACATAACTATGCTTTTCTTAACTAGGCCTGTTGGACACACGCCATTCCAGTTCATTTTCACATTCAGTATGACACGGCAGGCTCCCCGCCTCCTCCTCTCCCCTCCCCCTCCCCCCTCCGTCAGACCGGCAGGTACCCAGAAGTTGCGAGTGCATGTATGTTTGATTATTTGTGTGTTTTTACCCGTATTGCGTTCACCGTTGCAACAATGTCATTATTATTATTATTATTACTCGTTCTCTTTCAAACAAATTGAGGAGGGGGAGGGGGGGGTCACATGATTTAGAGTTATCGCTCCAAAGAGAAAGCGAAAGTGTTTCTCTTTGCTCAGACAGCCCCCGGTGTGTGAATCTCCAAAAGAGGAGAAGAGTCTGTAGGAGCAAGTCGACTCCCGTCCGTCTTCTCAGGTAAACATGGCTTGTCTAATTATTAATGACGAAGCTGAAGGAAATGTTTAGTTTGCTAAATTTGACAACCATTTGGTTGTTTGTTTGGGATTAATTGTAATAGATTTCTAAAGGGGAAAAAAACATCACATCATTCTGACGCCTCACCAGATTATCAAAGCAAAGGTGAATAACATTCACGAGAGAGACAAATTCTAGCTTTCATGTAGCTGATAGAAATTAACCTGGCCATACTACTGCATTTGACATTTCAACTATACCATCTGCACCTTATATATGTTTTTTCTTTTTAGTTTATATGTTTTTGTGTTACAACTATACTGGAAATAATGAAATTGTTTTATTGGGCAACAATAATACAAACGTTGATTTAGAATTTTTTTGTGGCATTTTCCCCTGTCTCCTTTCCTATCCTATTTGCTTATCACTTTTGCACTCCCGAGCTCTCAATGATTTTTCCATTGAAGTACATAAGAAATAAATTCAGGCACAGAATTTTATTTACTTTCTTGTTGCATTTTTTTTTTCAGGTCCAGTAATTAATGTTGACTGACAGTCAGTTTTATCCCTAGCTGGCTGATGTCAGTTTTTTTACAACAACGCAGAAACCGTTGTCCTGCCTCTGCTGTGACAGCTGCCAGCTGTAAAAATAATAATAATAATAATAATAAGGTAGACAAACCACTGTGCTATTGCTCACCGAACACTGATTTCTACTGATACAAATTCAAGTGGCTTTATGATTTCTAGAAAGCTTAGTTTGTTTATTAAGTCTGTTTGAACAAAATCCCGTTCAGAGCACCATTGAAAGTGAAAGTGTTTTCACACTAAACTCAGCGACACGATAAGGCATGTCTATCCATGTTATGTGCAGACATTGTTCATTGACAGTCATATCATTCTATTGATCTGCATCTGGCACTCATGCACACATTATGTCAGGGACTACTTGCCATATAAACTTGTTAAAATCTGTTGGAGATGATGTGAAATTTTGACCCGAAAAGGAAACAAAGGATTCACTTTTCTTTTCTTTTTTCATTTTTTAATCTAGGTATTAAATTGAGCTTTTACTATTTTACTACTTTGTTGTTCAATTTTTGTATTTTATTGTTATTTCTTGTTGTATTTGTGCATGATTATGCCTTTTATTTTTTAACTGTACAGCACTTTGTTTGTCTAAGGTCGTGTTAAAAGTGTTGTGTAAATAAACTTTGACTTGACTTGACTTGACATTTTTTCTGATTGCTGTTCACTTTTCTGTTTCAGAAGATCTCATCGTTCAGCCAACGTGTCACAGTGAAAGACGGCTAGACTGATTCAGCCTCTGCTTCCTTCAAGTACACCGTGGCCAAACCTTGAGTAGAATCTTTGCCAGCCAAGTTAAGATCCATGGAGTTTCAAAGAAGGCAGAGCATCGTATGAGCAACCCAAAAGTCGCCAGTGATGGCAGACATTCCAGTGAAAGCAAGAGGCGGAAGCAGTGTGAAGGACGATCGGGGGGAGAGTTCTCCTTGATAGGATGGTCAGAGACAATCAGAAGTGTGCAGCTGTGACACAGAGCCAGAGCCTGGAAAACGCTAAACAAGGACAGAGCTCAGAGGGAGTCTGCCCTGAGAGCAAGGAGCCTGAGGAGAGGAGCCTGGACCTGCTGCTCTCAAAGAAAATCAACTCAGACGACGAAGAGACTTGGAACCTGGTCAGTACACACTGTTGGTCCATTAAGTGTTGGCAGTCAGAGCTAAATCAAATACAGTGGAATCACAAACTCAATATAAACTAAAGAATGTTTACGGGGTAAAAAAAAAAAATCATAATAATACGAGAGACAAGAGCAGTAATTGTCAGTGTGGGCGGAGAGACAGTTTCCAGATTGAAAACAAGTTGGCCAGAGTTCAAAATTAAAATTAGTGTGTCAGGAGAGAAGCAAGGACACCAAAAAGACCTTCCCATTTGTTAGCATTGCAAAAATGAAGTCTGCAAAACGGCTCATTTCATTTCACTAGTCTTCCAATGCACTTTAAATAGTTCATTTTAATATCAAGCAACCCAGTTGGTCTGATAAAATTCGGAGAGTCAATAAGAGCCACATGGCTTAAAGTTCAATTTAATTTAGTCAACATGTTAACCTAGATTTGGCTGCTCCACCGGCAAGTCAACAGGGTGAGTGACCGTTGAGTTTGTTTACAACAGAACAGGAAACACTAGTTGCTGTTTTTAAGTTTTCAACAAGCTATTCTTGTTAGGGGTGAATCAAGCACCGTGATGTGAACAATCTTTTCCAACTGACTAATATGCTTGCGGAGCTACCAGTGTCGACTATAACACCGGTGGCCGCTGTTGCCGCACCTGGTCGGTGCACACAGTGAGCGACACTGTATTATACATATTGTAACGTTGGCGTGCTTGTTAATAACCAGATGTTGTTGTATGTACCAGCTGCCTTTATTTTTGCTTCCGACAACCTCGAATGCAGGCCTTTTCTCTATCAACCCCTGGGCCAGAACTGGAAACTAGCTATGTGTCTTAATAATTCTCAAGAACTCCAAAAACCCCGTGCGCACACACCTTTCCCAAGAACACAGACACCCACTTCAAGGGATCTTAACACAGACGCCAATAAACACTGAAACACAAGCTGGAACACATTTCAACAATGTTACAATATATACACATGTACATATACATGTATATATATATAGATATTTAGATAGATAGATATATATATATACATATAATTTTTTTCAATTACAGTCATTATGGTAAATAGTCTGCTGAGCTGCGACTGTTTCATTTCACATCAAGCGTACGAATATCTTGTGATGAGAAATCAACGGTGGTGTTAACCACGGTCCTGTGCAGTGGTTTGCAGTTTCACCTCACAGCTAGAGTGCTGTGGGTTCTATTCCCGCACTGGGGACCTTTTGTGTGTAGGGTTTTCGTGTCATTCTTGCACAGCTTCTCTCCAGTTGCTCTGGCTTGCACATTAGGTTGATTGGCAAGTCTAAACCAACCATTGGTGTGGAGGAGTAGGAGTAGCAGGAGGCGTAGGAGTGGGCAGTAGCATGAATACTATTAATGTTGAAAATGTGGCTGTTTCACTTTTTTTTGTTTTTTAATCGACGCTGTCTCTTTGTGGTTGACTGTGAAATCATTCTAGAGCTGCAGCAATGTACAGCAGCAAGATGAATGTGCGGAATGTGTCTCTGTGGGACTGGTCTGGCACGAAACCCAGTGGCACTTTTTTGTCTCCGTCCCACACGGTAGTAAATTTCAACCTTTTTTTCCCCCAACCCTGAGTAGCACTTAGAGCTGCTGCATCCATAAAGGCAAACTAGGCAATTGCCTGGAGCTGCACTTTTTGCAATGGAAGCAAGATGCTGGTCAAATGAGGGGGGGGGGGAATGGGGCTGGCTCAGCAAGTAGGCTTGCAGATGTTTCATACAAAACATCAACTCCAGCTCGATGAAGCCTCCTGCTGACCTGTTGACCAGCTTTAATTATCTTGAAAAACCCACCACTCATACACAAGGCATTTGCATTGGAGGGGGGGATTTGTTGTACGGAGGGCCTTCGAGTGCATCGTTTCATTGCCTTGGACAAAGATATCTGCGTTACATCTTCGCCCGCCAAACTCTTCATTTAACTTAAACATTTTCCAAGCTGAGCCTGCGTGTTGATCTTTCCTCCTGCGTTCTCTGCTGCAGCCCGAGTGTGGAGCTGACGCTCAGAACTTGCCCACACACCTCCGACCTTTCCGAAGCGTGGCCGAGTACAGGCTGGTGAAGCGCACTCACATCCAGCTGCTGCACAGCGGTTATTACTGGGGCTCCATGAGCATGGAGGAGGCGCACAAACTGCTCGCGCTTCAGCCACTGGGCACCTTCCTCATCAGGTAATTGGACTCATTATTTAGTCACTTGTGGGTTTTAATTAGAGGTGTCGAAAGTTTTCACATTCTGTACTTAAATATAAGCATGGATACTAAAAGTAATGACTGATTCAACACCCTTTTTCAAGTAAAAGTAAGAAAGTACATTTTCTGAAATGTATTTAAGTACAAAGTAAAAATCATTTTTTTTATTAATGAAACAAAACATTTGTTGATAATTTTGCCAAAATGAAAAATTGTGACAGAATAATCTGGACTGAACTGACACGAAGTCTTGCGTGAGCATCTGGACAGTTTTTTTTAACAGCTTTGCTACTCCCAATACTACAGTAACTTGTCTCTTTTCAACGGCAGCACAACCAAACGATCAGTAGCAGTTATGACCAATGAAGCATTATTGGATGTTTACACTTCTATTAACAATGCCCAATGTTATTTTCAACATTTTTATTTTATGATCCAGTTTTACTTTGAACTACACCACATTGTACTTCAAACTGCTCCACTTCAAGCAACAACAACAATAATAAATAAGAAGCTTTGAACTTTGAACAGAATTTGGGTACAAACGCTTTTCCAATGAAAGAAGTAGAAAGTACAGACATTTGTGTACCTGAAAAATCTACTTAAGTACAGTAACAAAGTATTTCGAAAAGTCAAAACTGTGTGATAAATAACGTTTAGGAAGATGACAAACCGCAATATGGCGCACTGTGTGACTGGGGCACCGCTGTGTCGCTGCAGGGACAGCGGGCAGACGGATGTTTTCTTCACCCTGAGCTACCAAAGCGAGGAGGGCCCAACGAGCATCCGCGTCCAGCTCAACAACCTGCTCTTCAGCCTGCACGGCAGCCACAGGACTTTTGCCTCTCTCTTCACGCTGCTCACCTTCTACACCAGCTCCTCCTGCAAGCTGACCCTCCCCTACCGCAAGGAGCGGCCGGAGCGGCTCAAGCAAATGTGCAGGAGGGCCCTTGTATGTTCACACGGAGCGGAAGGAATAGGTACCTTACAGGGACTCAGCACTTCACTCAAAGACTATGTCCAGGCGTATCCTCACTGTACGTAGACACGTAGAAAAACGTGAAGTTTTGTTTTTTAAGTGTATGTGCAGCTTTTGCACGATTCCCTTTCAAACGGCCAGTTCCTAAACAGAGTACATTTCTGTAGAATGCCACACCACTGTTGTCATGGTACTATCTATTAATTACTGCCGGAATGTAAAATTGTGCTGCATTTAAACCTGCATTAGTTGATTATGGCCACCAGGAGACCGAAATATGTCTGCAGAGTAACGGAGTGTATTCACCTGAATACACTGAAATATTTGGGGCATTTATTTTTTTGTAACTTTTTTAAATATCTTATTCTGCTGAAAGGAGAAACCATTAAGTTGTGCAATGGCAGTTTGTTGATTGTCTTGCCTCAGCACGTTATCTTGTCATAATCGTTTCATGATCCCATTGTTTTTCAAAAACGAAAACAAACTGAGATATCATGTCTCTGTAGTTAGGAAAGAGTTGAATGCTTGTGAAGCCTCAGAAAATAACAACCACTTCAGGATACCGACGTTTTTGTTTGGCAGCCACTCAGACTTATTAAACAATGCAGTTTTAAACATTCATCAAAACTTGAAGTCTTTTTGCATATGTGGGGTTTTTTTTTTTGCCTTAAGCATACAAAAAAAGACAAACCACTGTACAGCCAATGTAATGCAAGGCAATGTTGAAGATTATCATATTGTATTAAAATGAAGTAAAATTGTGTTTTTACTGAAACTTGTGTAAAGATGAGTATGTTTCTGTGTGTGTGTGTGTGTGTGTGTGTGTGTGTGTGTGTGGGCGTTTTGGGTGAGATGATAGAGGAAGTATCAATTTTGGCTTCCTGTTCCCAATGCATTCAGCTGATAGTAAGCGTTCTAATCTAATCCAACTGTTCAGTTGAGGCTCTGTACACCGAGAACTGAGCTGAGAAGAACAAGCGTCTGACACCAGCACCCACGTTTCCACTTTTCATCTCCCAGGCCTGCATTTACCTCTTAGCCATGATGTTTAGAGAATCAAAACACTCAACACCGTGTTGCTCTTCCAACTATCTATTCAAACCTTTTTCCTATCTATCAAACCGCTGGCCTTAAAATGTTGGGTGCTGGCACAATAGCGACCCAGCCTGCAAGCATCATCTAGTGTACTTGGCTCTGTTGGGCTGCTAATTGGTTCAGAGTTTGGTGTTGGACCACAGTGATGGTAAACTCGGAGGGCTACAGACGTGGCTTCAATTGAATCTCTATTGATCTGTAACCAAACAGAGTTGCTGTGAGATGACTCAGCTCCAGATGTCTCAGCTGAAAAACCTCAGAGTCGGCTGGGGGCTCTCTGCTTCTATATAAGCACGCACGAAGAGCAAGCACATAGTTTCACATGTTTTCTTTTTTCAATGTATTATGTCATATGTTCCACTTCCTGTCCTAAATTTCACTGGCGATGGCCCCTTTTTTCCAAATTAGACTTGCACCAGGGGACCCACACTTGCCCAGACAATCCCTGCCCTCAAATTAGATCCACATCATTAACTTTAAATTGTTGTTAAATTGACACGTTTGCCTCCATTTACATGTGTTCGTACATTGCTCGTGCTACAGCAAGGATCTTAATAGATAATACACTCAAAATGAAAGTTTCAGTCATTTGCTATTAAAAACTACAAAAAAAATAGCGCACCGGTTATATTCTTGATCTAATCAGCTGTCCAATTTGTTTCAAAATGATCATCATAATGTATACAGCCAAAATAAGCCAACTAGAGCCCCACTGGTGGACTCAAGTGAGCTGTCATGATAATCGTGAGTTTGCTTAAATTCTACTGGAACTTTCCAATGGAACTGGAACTAGACTTGAACTATTTCACCTTGGTGAAACAGCGTATGTGGCTTACAAAATGACAATTTATAGTGAGTCTGCTATGAGACCAGAGGTCTAAGGTCACATCAATTGCAATTGCAAAATCAAGGGGCACTCCATTAGTGAAGAATTTAAAGCCAAATTTGGCCCGCAGTTTCATTATATTTGGCCCACGAGGCAATATTAAATGATGACTAGAGCTGGTGCGCGGTTTTAACTGCCCTGAAAAAGTGTCTTTCAGTTCTCTGAAAAGCGCTATACAAATAAAATGTATTATTATTATGATGATAATAGTGGTTGCCTGCTCAGACCCCGCCTCCCTCGCAGAAGAGCTAAACTGCTTCTTCACCCGCTTCAACAACAATAGTAAACCAACAACCTGGACTCCTGAAACCCCCAGCACCCTCATCCAAGCTCCAACCATCGACGAGCAGCTTGTAACGTCCATCCTGCGCAGAGTAAAGCCTGACAAAGCCGCTGGCCCTGACAGGCTCAGAGGCAGGGTACTAAGGGAATGCTCAACCCAGCTTGGCGTAGTGTTGACCAAGCTGTTCCAACTCCTCTTGGATACCAGCACTGTCACCAACCAGTGGAAGGAATCTACCATCATTTATTGTTTAGTCTAGTTGTTCCATATTCAGCGTTGATGCAAAACTCTTTTGGGTCCATATCAAAAGGTTCAATGTTATATCTGGAGGAAGACCCTCCTCCCCAATAAATATCAACGTTGGCCCGCGACTTTGTCCATGTTTGAAATTGTGGCTCACTGTGTGTTTGAGTTTGACAGCCATGATTTACAGGAATGCTGATGTATGGGAGGAGGACCACTGTTGAATGTTCGGAGACCGGTCATCACGTGTCACCGTGCGTGGCTGTGCATTCTGAGTCGCAGGGGCCTCCTGGGTCGGCTCGGTCCCGCGCGGCTGCCAAACATCTCGGACCATGAACGCATCAGCGCGCGCACGCGACACGATTTAAACGACCTCTCCACATTTGGCACGAGCCAACACGCACGGACGCACGAACGACGAAAGGACCATTCATTGCAAACTCCCCGGGGCGTAGCGCGCACTAGTTGCTCGTGTTTATGTAATATACGTACAGCGCAATGTGCACACGCGTGCCGCTCCGTCACCCGCGGATGCAGCGGCGGTCGCAAGCGTCACCGCGCCGCGCAGCGACGCGACGCGCGCTGCGGACCGACTGACTGACTGACTGACTGAGGGAGCTCGTGAGATTTTCAGCGGTGCAGATTTGACCCATCCTAGATAACTCTTTTTCACGCGCGGCACGTACGGCACGCACGCAGACCCGGCAAAAATCGTCATGGATTGAATGTGTGGAATCTGACGCTGCGCGGCGGGAGAGAGAGAGAGAGAGACAGAGGGAGAGGAAGAGAGCAGCGCGAGGCACCGACGGTCGGTGTGAAGTCGGCGGCGGCGGCACCGAGCGGAGGTTAGTCGCAGCCGGAGGGAGGGAGGGAGGAGGAGGAGAAGCAGTGGGAGGTCGAGCCGAACTGGAGCATCCCAACCCGGGCAGCATCTCCATCCTCCCCGCCTTTAGTCCCCTATAGTCCGCGCCTCGGCTCCAGCGGGAGGCCCGGAGTGGCGGCAGGATGTAGCAGCGGATTAACGGAGGAGGAGGAGGTGGTGGTGGAGGAGGAGAGACGGGCGCTCAGAGGAAGAGAGCGGGACCGAGGCGGGACGGAGGGGACATGGGGAAGGACCAGGAGCTCCTCCAGGCCGTCAAGACCGAGGACCTGCTGACGGCTCAGCGGCTCCTGCAGAGACCTCGGCCGGGGAAAGCCAGTCAGTATAGCCCTGCATCATCCATCCACCCATCCATCCACCCATCCATCCTCTTGGGTCCCTTTCTGTTTTTTTAATGTCACACACGCGCGCGCGCACACACACACACACACACACACACACACACACACACTAAACCATTTTGGGGGCTAAATGGCATCGCATCAGCTTTGACCAGCACTGTCCTGACCTAGTAACAACGGCGTGTGTGTGTGTGTGTGTGTGTGTGTGTGTGTGTGTGTGTGTGTGTGTGTGTTTTGGTACGTATGCGAATACATGCATTGTGTGTGTGTGTGTGTGAGAGAGAGAGAGAGAGAGAGAGAGAGAGAGAGAGAGAAAGAGGGAGAGAGATTCCCTGCGTGCACGCAAGTGTTTGTGCGTTTGCACACTGTGACGTTGCGGTGTGTGATAGTGATGACGTTGCACATGTGAGAGAAACATCATCAGGCTGCAATTAGAAATTCAGGGCACGCTTGTCACCCTCTCTCTCTCTCTCTCCTTCTCTCTCTCCCCGACAGTGCGGGTGAGATTCCAGGTTGTATGCATGTGCACAACAAAGTGTGCGTGTTGTTCTTTCAGCGTGCACAGCAGACCAGAGAGGTTGAGAGAGAGAAACAGAGAGAGAGAGGGAGGGAGGGAGCGGCAGCGCGAGGTGAAAGCACACCGAGGTCCTGCTCTGCTCTCGGGACAGGGGGGGGGGGATTATCGGTGTGTGAAGGCGCCAGATGTTAGTGGTAATAATGTGATGATCGTACACGTGCGGCGCAGACATTTTTGCATGTGCGCGCGTGCGTGCTTGCGTGCGTGCGTGCGGAGCTGGGACGCGCGCGTGTCTGCGTGCGCTCGGGCGCTTGACGCGCGGAGTCAGCTGGGACTCGAGGTGATAATTAGATTTCAATTACAGCCCCGAAACTGCTCTCCTCCTCCTCCTCCTCCTCCTCCCTCTCCCTCTCCTCCTCCACCTCCTCTTCTGCCATTTCACCAGTGTGCCCCTCTCTCCATCTCCGCATGCAGAGTTGCTCTCCAGCTCCCCGTGCTCCCCTTCTGCTTCCTCTCCTCCTCCCTTCTCACCTCCTCTCCTACACCTCTCACCCAGTTATTCTGCACTCGTGCACTCCTCACTGTCCTCCCCTATCTTCCCCTCTCCCCTCTTTCCTCCCGTCCCCTCTCCTCTCTCGTGTGTGCGTTTGCCTCTGAACATTCCAGCAGTGCCACGGAAAAGAAAAATGCTTCTCCTCAAATGCCAGAACAGATCAGCTCTGAGCGCTCAGTCCACTGCACACTGACAAAGAGAAAGGGGGAGGTGGGCAGTGGGTGAGGTGGCTGAGGGTGAGTGTGGCTGGTTGGAAAAGGGGAGGAGGGGGGTTGGTGGGGTGGTGGTGGTGGTGGTGGTGCAGAAGAGCAGAAGACAGAAGTAAGGAGGCTTCGAGATATGAATGTGACGAGATTAAGAGGCGGGAAGTGATGGAAGTGGGTTAAAGGGTGAGTTGTGCATCACTCTGTGTGTGTGTGTGTGTGTGTGTGTGTGTGTGTGTGTGTGTGCGTGCCTTCGTCGATACTTGAATAATTGAGCAGAACACCAGGTTTCTGGGCCAGGTTTCTGAGTGGAAGCAACAGCAACAACAGCACACCTTGAACAGCCCAACTGTAGGCAAGGAAACACACTTCACACGTCAGGTGTGAGCCATGTTCCCCCCGCCGCCCTACTGCATTTATATTAATAGCAGTACGCTCCCGTCCGCCAGCCAGAAGGTAGCCTGAGCTGCAGTGGCTGAAGTTTGACGTCGCATCTCCGTCTTCGACACGTGTCGCAGCAGAAGTCACTGCCGCCGCCAGTCATTAATAACATCAGAATAGAATAGCTCAGGTTACATTCCCGACGATGCAGTGCAACCATTTGACAATCAAACAAGATATTGATTCATTCATATTCTGGTTGAGGCCTCATCTCCATCACCTGTTAGCAGGAGCTATACAAGCATTTGTTGTCTTCGCACTCACGATAGCTCGCAAATGTGATTCTCTCCAGTCTTCCAGTACTGAAACCATTATTTATTATCAGTTGCCCCTAAAACTTCAGAGAAATAGTTCTATAGAAATAACACATTATTAATCATGTCTGTGAAGATTCTCAGTCATCCAGGTCATCTTGAGGTAAAAGGGTTGAGTTAGGGCAACTGGACTTGTTGATTATTAATCATTTAATTCGTACGACTAGTTTTACTTGTAACCACAATTTTCTCTTTAAAGTGATCCGATGTCACAATTTCATACGTTCATACTAAAATAAGTTTCTTTTGAGACTTGAATAAACTTTGTCTGACTGCAGTCCGAAAGCGTAAAATACCTGGTTTTGGCTTATCAAATTTAATCTGTGTGTCACTTGTGCACACCATAATTCCCAGGTAGTTTCTCAGCCTAGATTTTTAACAAAATTTCTCATTTCGGATTGAAGTCCTTTGAGGTTTCAACCAGTCAGTCGGGAGATGTTTAATCTCTGCTGCTCGCACAATAAAGTAACATTTCCCTAGTTCAGCCCTGCGCCTGAAGCGTTTTGGCGATCACTTCCTTATCTTTGCCTCAGTGCAATAAAGCCTGGTGTTGCTGCGGTACCAAACATCCTTATCTGAACCGTGACTGTGTTATAGCCTTGCAGGAAAAAGTGAAATTGGCAGAGACAGGTTTTTGATGGCCGCCACCAACCTTTTTTAAAGTGATAGACAGATGTGTCTCTTATTGGTCCAAAGTCCAAGCTTGTCGTAAATCCAAAACATGTAGTAAAACTGCTCTAAGCTCAAAGTACTGTAATATAACGCCATATTAAAGTGAATAGGCCAACAGTTCATTCGGTTTTTTGAAGATACTCACACAAGGAAGAGGGAGGAGGAACAGAGGGCAGGGTTGGCTGACACAAATCCCAGGACGAATATAAATGAGAGACCATATGTGGAATGAACATATGTTGTGAATTGTCTACGTGTAGTGACTGTGCTAAAATGCCTCTATTGTATATTCACTGTGATGGGGATAGTTATTATTACTCATGGTTTCTAAAACTGAGCTCACTGTGACCTTTTACAAAACTGAAAAGCACCAACAAAGATTCTTACAAGAAGTGTTTGATATCAGGACTGAATGAATACCAAATCTATGCTGCTTACATCCGGAGGAAGTGTGCAGCATGAGAAAAACGAAAGTGAAAGATGGTTTGAATTGATAAATGTCACGTACCGACGTTGTTGGGCTTTGCAGCACGCAGAGTGCGGAGAGTCAGAGGCATCACATTTCATGACGCTGTATAATTTCACAAGAGACAACCTTGAAATTCAGAGCATGATTTCATTTCCAGAGTCCTTCCGAGCCCGCTCACTGTTGCGACGTGGGGCCTGTAATAATCAGAAAGCGGAGTCCTGTCAGAGGTGACAACAGCGCTGTGCAATTTTTTGAAATTGCCCAATCATGGAGCACAAATGGTTGTTAAATAATACAGTCTAATAATTCACAAGTGGACGTGTAGTAAGTGGCGAGTGTAATTTGCCTGTAGGTGTGAGTGTGAGTGCAGCTGCTTGTTTGTCTCCCTGTGTGGCCCTGCCATGAACTGGCGACTCGTCCTGGGTGTAACCCCGCCTCCAGCGCCCCCGCCACACACAGTCCTGGATAAACTGTGTGTGTTAAAAAAAATAAAAATGGATGGATGGATTTTGCAAACATGCTGCGTTGCTTTCAGTTGCACACACACACACACACACACACACACACACGCTGCTGCGCACCGTAACGCACACCGAGATGCATTTGTGCATCGTGTAGCTGCACAAGGTCACGCTGCGATTAGAATAACAGCGCAGCGCTAGGTGACATTTGTTTCCTGCTAATCAAAAAAAAAAAAACACAAAGCCTAATACCTAATGACAAGGCCAGTCAGGGGTGATGGAAAGTGAATTTGTGAGTGTGTCTGCTAATGAGAACCCTCGAGAAAGCTTCCATCTCACCTCAGCCCGAGGTTATTGGGCCGGGCTGTTCTCTGCGCTCTTCATTAAGGCCGCGAGAGTTCTGGAGTGTGTCGAATCACACCAACGCAATAACTGCAAACTACGAAGGGGGGAACAATGTGGACTAATGCAGCCCTGATTGATCCCTGCCAAGTGATTGACAGCGGGAGCACGTCGAAGGGTTACCACGGTTACTGGGAGAATCAGCCGCAGTGTTGTGCTTGCGATTTCCGTTGAATGATAAAATTAAAAAGTATGAACCCCGGTCCAAGGACGCTGTCTGAGATGGTGACGCTCCGGCTCAAATTCAGGACCGGCGCGATTCATACAAGTCGGTTGGAGGGTTGTGAATGAAACAGAGGTGAGCCTGAGGTTTCGGGAACAAAGGGGGAGATGAATTATTACCGCAGGAGCCTGCATTCGTCAGCTGTGCGTGATTAAAAATATATGATGTTGGGGGATAGGAGGAGGGGGATTTGGGGTCAGAGGAAGTATCATTCACATCATCAAAACTCTGGCCTTCCTTCAGCCTTTCAATCACCATATTATCTGATGAACTGGAAACAGCGTAAACCAAATTGTTTTCGCCTGCAAAACTGGTCGAAGGACTACTACAGATTTGCTATCAATGGAACAACTTGCTCTAATTCTCCAAAATGATGTCATCCCTGATGAGCTTCATGGTCTCTGGAAATTTACCAGATCTTGTCTAGAGAAAGCTGAACCAGATTCTGATCGTTATTTTTATTTTTTACATTGTTTTGCTTTGCTGTAATATTTTGTACCAACCTCCTAACCCCCTTCTATTATTATTTCTGCCTTTGTCTTGTACGCTCTTGTTCTTCTGTCTTTGTCTATTTTGTTTTGCCATGTACTGTTGTGGTCCGTGTCTTTATTGTTGTGATCATAACATTTTTATTTAAAAAAAAGAAAAAAGAAAAAAAAAGCATCCGTTCTGCCCAGTCAAAATCGGGATGATCAACTGAGGAGGTGATGGTAAAACAAGCTGACGACCAGGAAGGAAGCAGCTCTGGTGCCTGATGGTTCGACCGCCGGCACACATCTGCACTCATCGATTCAGCCACTGGAGGGGGGCAGGGTGGAGTTAATAATCCAGGACAGATTGTGGGGGAACCTGCACGTGTTACCCCCCCTTTCTCTGTCGCTCTCTCTCTTTCTCACACACACACTCACATGATGTCAGCCGCCGAGTGTAAACACGAGCGGCAGGGCCACCAATCAGCTGGCGCTCTTTAGCAAATTACAGCGGAAAATTAGAGTGTGAGAGCGGGATGAAGGGATGAAGAGCAGATAGAGCCGCGGCAGAGAGAGGGAGAAGCTTTTCCCCAGATTACAGAGCAGCCAGATTACGGCCTGTGGATTATGTGGGGTTTGACCAAAAAAAAAAAAAGAAAAGAAAAAAACCTGGCAGAGCGGAGCAATGGCAGGGAGACAAACAAGTCGCTCTGTCAGCAGCGTCCCTTTCTGTGGGGTTTTCCTTCCTTGCCAGCGTGGATGTGCTGCCGCTCCATCTTCCGTGGTGCTTTTTTATCCCCCAGCCCCCACCCCCCACTCCCCAAAAGGTGAAGGTTATCGCGCACGTGCACGTTCACATTGCCACGGTCACAGATGTGCAGATACTGTCTGCACGGAGGTGAGCTAGGATGTCAGTGTCACCCGCATGCGTGTGACAAGATGTCGAATATCAAAGTCTCTTACCGAGGTGCTGGGGAGGAAAATGAACTACAATGCGCATTGAAGATGATTCGTGATGTATTACATGCATATAATTAGGGATGCACCAATATCGATTCCAGTATCGGGTATTGGGACCGATACCGGGGTTGAGTACTCTACTTGTACTCGTGAAATATGTGCCAATGCCACGACACCAATACCAGTTGTATCTGTATGTGTGTGACAATTTTTGTTAAATTTGTGTTTGTACTGCTGTGAAACTTGTGACAGTCACCCATGTTGTCACACGTGCTGAGGAAGGTTGTTCAAATTGTAGGGAAAAAAAATCTGAGTAATTCTATAATGTGTGATGCCCTTATTAGGTACTCGGTATCTGTGAGTAGTGAAATGCAAGTACTCGTACTCTCCTCGTTCTGTAAAAACGTGCTATCGGTGCATCTCTACATTTAATGCATAATTTCTCTGGCATTAACCGTCTTCTCTTTGAGGATGGAAAGAACACTCTGGATTAAATATTCCACCCAGTTTGTTGACTGGAGCTGCTTCACATCTCAGTCGCTCGTGGCCTTGTGCCAGGATGTCATTTGATACTGAGCTGATATTGATCGTGACGCACTGACCCGTTCAGCAGTGTGGGTGTGTGACACAAAACACAGATAACCATCCAAGCTGGCAACTTGTGCTTGTTTGACAGTGACAGTGCTTTGGTTATTTACACATTTGGTTTGGATGAGAATTATCCACAACCTCTAAATTTGCCGTTGTGGACAAATAATAAAATAAATAACAGTACATTGAGCTTTAAGCGAGCTTTTCATGCATTGCGAATCACTAAACGGTGGTGTTGCCACAGCACACCTACAGGATCGGGGCTGCAACAGCAGCAGCAAAAATCACAACAAAATATGTCAATTTTAAAGCTCCTCTGTGTAAAATTGTTAAGGAAGCCCACATGACAGTGCATTTTCTATTAATGGGCAGTATGTTGAGCTTTTACCAATATAACAATGAAAAATCAAGCCAAATTTTACACACTGGACCTTTAAGGAAAAAATCTGTTCCTGAATCTGTTTTCTGTTGCATAGACTAAAAATGTAAGCGCAACACATTGATGCAATTAATAGGCCCCATTGTTTGTTTTTCATCATTATTTTTAATGTGCTTGTGACAAATCACCTGATTCATGCAAGTGGTTTATGGTGCATGAGGGCTGAGAAGTTTACTCACTGGCTTGAAGTGTGGTCACATTCTGCCGTGACTCACCTGCTGCGTCTCTCTCTCTCTGCTTGTTCCAGAGCTCCTTGGAGCAGCGAAGCGGGTGAACGTCAACATCCAGGATGCAGACGGGTGAGAGACCGAAAGCCATTTCTCCTTGTTTCTATCCCTCTTCTGGGTTGTTTCACTTAAAACTTGCAATTAACAGAAATGCTGCTAATTGTTGAAGTGAATTGCTAGAAGTCAAAGAGGTACAGAAGCACAGATGAAACATTTTTCTTAGTATTCATTCAATTTCCTTCATCTTCCATCCCCACCTTCTCCTGCACTCTGGGTTGCAGGGTTCTGATAGAACTGAAGAATGACATCCTTTGCTTTGTCATTCTTATTATGGTGAAGACAAATGCTGCTAATGGTAAAAGTGAATGACTCGGAGTCAAGGAAGTACAGAAATACAGATGAAACACTTTGGTATAATGCAACAGCAAAGAGTTAAATTTGTACTTGAAGTCTGAATTTGAAAAACAGCACTGTGTGCTTTGGCGCATTGATTACTTATCCACTCTCAAACTACTGTGACTGACTTTTCTGCCACAGCATGCAGCGGTTTTAATTAAAAATCTTTAAAAACCCACCGCATGCTGCTCAGCGAGGCAGCATGGCACAAAATGAGCAGCTGATGTGACTTGCACTGTTTCACCACTGCATGTATTTTAAGCCAGTGTTCTGGTGAAATCTCTATTGGTCCTGCTTTCTCTCTTTGTGAGGACATGTAACATTTTTCATTTCACTTTCACTTTGCTTCTATCAGCCAGTTTATATACTATATATGTATATGTTGGTATTTTCTTATTATTTTTTTTGCATTATATCTTTAATGTCACACACAGTGATTGGACAAAAAAGATCAATGAAGAAAAAAGTTTTCAGACACCTTGAAACGTTAACAAGGTCAAAGCAAACAAACAAACAAAACTACCTCTACCCGCATGACAAAGGGTATCATCTTCAGGAATGATTTCGCTCAAACAACCAGTTTTAACCTGGAATGGAACATTGTACATGCCAAAGGTAGCTTGCGGGCTGTGAGTGACGTGACGGCACTTGGAGACTTATGTCACAAACACATGTGACCTAAATGGAAATTTCCACCACTTTCTGTTCATGTTTTGATACACTTTTAAGACGTGGCAATAGCCTGTTGGCTTGTGAACATTTATCCCTGTCACTGCAGCATTTTTTGCTCCTCTAATATTTACCACAGCAGGGATGTTGACCAAACACAGAGGCTGAAAGTTGGTGATTCCTGTTGACTACAAATGAATATTATTTTTGACTGAAGTCGTCTCGCTGGGCTTCAGTGGTCCAGCTTTTAACAGCAGCGCGATGTTGATGTGATGTGTAATAACAGGAAGCAGCCCTGGTTACTACCAAGCTCCACTGTGTCACTCTGGAACGGACTGTGGTCGTCAAGCTGACAGATCATTTAACAATCAAACAGCATCATATTAAATGTGTTTTAGGAAAAAAATGACTCTGGCCGGAATGATCCCATCTTAAGACTGTAATTAGCTTACAGGAAACTGTCATTTCACCGCTCTTAATTTGCTCCGAAACGCCGCCTTATCTCGACTCTCAATGTACGACTATGGATTTTTATTTTATTTATTTATTTATTTTGGCTAAATTTAGACTCCGATTGGTTAAGCTCTTTATGTGTGCACATGCTTGGTTTGCCATTGTGTTCCGTTCAGCTCCATCTGATAACAAAATATCTTTTTTTTATGATGATGATTGTAATCAGATAATTGGAGTCAGCTCCTTGTGTAATGACTGATGATTCGTTGATTTGACTTCGGGGCTTGGCCCTTGTATTCACCAGGGATCCATTAGACACACACACACACAGAGCGGCACTGTGTGTGCGCGCGCACGCGTGCACGCCTGCTCCGGGGTAGGGAGATTGCTTATTAATGGAAGTAGGTCATTTGCCCCCTCCTGTCTCTCACACAGAGCTGAGGGGCGGAGCTGCTCCACACTGAAGATTATTTCAGCAAAGTTATGCTCTGTGTTTTATTTATTATTTTTTTCTTTAACACTGCATCTCAATGTGTGTATTTTTACACATAATCTGTGTGTCTGTGCCAAGGCTGTCGCCGCTGCACCACGCGGCTCTGAGCGGCAACAAGGAGCTGATCTCTCTGCTGCTCGAGGCCCAGGCAGCGGTGGATATCAAAGACCACAAAGGTAAAAAACATACAAACAAACAAACAAATAAACAAGCAACCCCAACCGCGCGAATGTTCACAGAGTGTCCTTAAAATGCACTGTTGGCTCAGCAAACACACGCACACACACGGCAGGAGGGATCACAAACAATCGCAAGCAAACAGCAAAGCAAATAGAAATTTCCGGACCCCCCGTGCTTCCTGATAATACCGTGTTATGCAATGGAAGGAAGAAGAGATTGTTTGAACTGTGATTAAAAACAAAAAAAAGTGGTATACTCCAGTGACAGATTTTATGTGCGCGTGTACAGTGGAGCAAGGACGAGCCAGTGGCTCCGTGGCTGTGAGATCGCGGGCCAAGTGGAAGTGGAGCAGCAAATTTCTCCATTTCTGACTGGGAAGAAGAAGAAATGTGAGGGCAGATGGGAGATATAATCCCTCCAGGATGTCGGCCTACTGAGAGCACCACCCCACCCCACACACACACACACACACACCACCCCTCGTAAGCACCCCACCACCACCACCACCACCACCACCATCCCTCCTCCCGGTCAGTTGAACCCAGCATGTCTGGAATTAGAGGTGCACAACTGACAGGCGATCCCTGAGCAGGTGGCGCTCGGCTTCTCCCAAACGCTCTCACTCGGAGGAAGGCTCAAACCTCGAGCCGCTCTCAACACCTTGTTTTTGGTGGAGAGCGAGAGAGCGAAAGTGAAAGTCACACGTTCACAGCGGAGCGGATGTGGTGCCACAAGTGAGCCGTAAGTGAGGATAAGCCACTTCACAGCAGAGTGCAGATTGCTGGATCAAGTTGCTGAATTGGACATCCTGACAGAATTTGTGCTGCAAGACAAAGGAGGCAAATCGGCAGAGGTGGCAAAAGTATTCACATTCTGTACTGAAGTATAAGTACAGATAATTATGTAAAAAAAAAAAAAATACTCTAGTGAAAGTAATAAAGCACAGGTTCCGAAATGTAATTAATTAAAAAGTATTTTTTGCCATTAATGATACAATACATTGTCAAACACACTGGACTGACCTGACGAGAGGTCTTGCAAGTCTCGGCTCAATTTTAACAGCTTGCTAATCTCAGTGCATTCATTTTTTCCTTCAGCTGCAGCACAACCAAACTGTAATCATTAACAGTAGTTATGACCAGTGAGCCATTACTGGATGTTGACACTTTTAATAACATTAACCAATGTTATTTTTTTGCATTTTTATTTTCCTTAAAAACGTACTGAACAGTAACCCCAAAGCTGAGCTACTCTAAAATAATCTTCCTCTAAAATCTGATCCACTTTTCTATTGAACTACATCACAGCATAGTTCATTCAGCTCCACTTCAAGCAACAACTACAATAGAACAATAAGTTACTTTTAACTTACTTTTAACAGATATGTTTTTTGAAATACTTAAATACTTTAAATACTATTAAACACAAAAGTAACAAGCATGTTTTTCATTCAGACAAAAAAAAAATACTCAAGTACAGATACCTGAAAAGTACAGTCATAAAGTATTTGTACTTTGTTACTTCCCACCTCTGATTCTGCACAGGTGACTCATTTATTATGGAAAAAACCCATAAAAAAAACAACATCCTCCTTGGCCTGAGAGAGCTTTGTTCCAAGAATTATATTTCACAGTAATGAGAAAAATGACGGCTGAGATACAATAGCTTAACAAGGAAGTGCTCCAAATGTGAAGAGGATCTACCAGTTGGACGGCGCAACCCCCTAGTTGGTTCACTCTCCGTTTTGTTTTGTTTTTTTAACAGCTTCTACAATCTTCTCCATTTGCAAAGCTCCGGATTTTTGCCTGAATGTCACTTCCATCCTGCCTCCTCCTCCTCTTCATTCTCCTCCCCCTCTTCCTCTTCCCCCAGCGCTATGCCTCTCTGCCCTGCCACTACCTCCCTCTCATGAGTCAGGTCTCCCTGATGCCAAGCAGACCTGGAGGGCAGGATTGGTGGTGGTGGTGGCGAGGCTCTTTATTCAGCTGGATGATGTGGTTCATCACTGTTTTCACTGCCCCAGAGGCCGTCTTGGGATGCTGCCATGAGAAACACACGCTCAAGTGGTGTTTAAATCTTTGCGGTCGGAGGGTGGTTGGTCACGGCAGGTTGCCATTGTCTCCAGCAGTTGGCAGCAACTGCCAGTTTCCTGCAAACTCCCCTCGTTTCTCATTCACAAGGGCAAATTCTTTGTTAGTGAGCAGTTTGTCAGCGTCGTATCCTGAGCAAAACAGTTTGGAGTGGAAGCTCGGCAGACACGGAGGGTCAGGGGGTGGAGAGTGTTGACCAGGAGGGCCACAGTCTGCTCTTGCATCCAAAGAGGGAAGAAGTGAATTCTATTAAAAGTTAAAAGTTGGAGCAATAATTGCTCCCATTTGCATTTAGTCCTCTGCTGCTCTTACTTTAGGATTCCATGCACCATTTTGTCTTTCACAGTTCCAAAGGGGCCGGCGAACGGCTCTAAATTTAAACGTAATTAGTTTATTGTCACTGAGACCTAGCGCTGCTTTCCGCTTCGCTACGATAAGATTTTGTGCTTCTAAAGTGGCCAGAGACAATTTACTATAGCCGCAGCTGCAGATTAATGTTTCGTCAGCTGACTAATTGGTTTGCCCCCGTATCTCTGCTTTTAATTACCGTGGCTGTAATGGTTCCTCCGTTGTATTAAACGCAATAAATTCAGTGAGAGATTTGCTCATTGTTTACTGATTGTAATGGGTTTATTCAGATCAAACTCAGGAGGGCCTTTAACCCACTGGACAACGGGCAATAGTGATTAACTGCGGATGATTCGTAAAGTAGTGACAATAATCACAGGTGAACTTAAAAAAAAAGTTTTGTGTTTATGAGTTCATATTCTCATGTTTGTATGAATCCTTATGAGTGTTATTGTTTGGTCTTGTACGTGTATGTTTCATCATGCTGTCGAATTTGTGTATCTCTGTGTGTGCGTGTGTGTGTGCGTGTGTGTAGGGATGCGTCCTCTGCATTATGCTGCATGGCAGGGGAAGACAGAGCCAATGAAAATGCTGCTGAAGGCAGGCTCATCAGTCAACGGGCAGTCAGATGAAGGACAGATTCCCCTGCACCTGTCGTCTCAGCACGGACACTATGATGGGGTAACTGCGCTACACTGTGCTACAGTGTGCGAGCTGCGCGCTCCGATGTGTACACTGTGCGCGAGCGTGTGTGTTTTGTGTTTTGCCGTGTTTACCTGTACCGTGTGCCTGAAGGAGCGTGCTTGATTTGTGGCTGTCAGAAAGGCAGGGACCAGATTTATCTGCGTGTGTGTGTGCGTGTGTGTGCGTTACAGTCGGAGATGCTGCTCCAACACCAATCCAACCCGTGTATCTCAGATTCAGCTGGGAAAACACCACTGGATCTTGCCTGCGAATTTGGACGCGTTGCTGTAAGTCGATTAATAAAATGTCTTTTGATCTTACTTAGGGGTTTGTCATCCAAAGCTGCTGGACGACATTGACTTTCACATCTTTATTTTTTTATCTCCAATGGAGCGACCTTTTGTTATCAACAATCTAAAAAAAAGCCCCCAAAACATTGGTTTGTTGTTGTGTTGAAAGGTTAACGTCCGTGTCTTGGAAAATGTGGTGAGGTTAACTGCTATTTCACAACTACTTTCTCTTTCAATTTTTGTCATCAACGGGCGACAGAGGTAAAAGTGTTGCGCTTAGCATTCTGATAAATTGTGCTTATCAGCAAAACTGATCCTCTGACATCGTCATAAAATCGTCATAAAACCTTTTTTTCCATTAGGTCAAAGTGTTGCTTTCACTCTTTGTGGCAGACTGCAAACAAAAGGTTTGATATGCTGTAGATCAGGCATGGGCAAACTACGGCCCGGAGGCCATATGTGGCGGATTAAGCTCTTTAATTTGGTCCACCGAACTTGAAGAAATTATATTAATAGTAAGTTAGTCATAAAACAGGTGTATTTCTTTCATTTTTCCAGTGTTTTAAGAGTAATTTCAATAAAGAGCTAAATACTGTGGGGCTTTGGTTCATTTTCAATTGATATTAAAGAACATTTTAAACAAATCCCATGATATACTTTTTTCTCCTATGAGGTGGGTCACCAAAACACTCCGGCAACCTCCTCTGTCAAATTTTAGAACCCATGGCCCACCAGTCAAAAAGTTGGCCAACCCACCCCTGCCCTGGAACGAAACGGACTACGTAGCAACACTGGCCTACTGCAAACGTTGGCACTAAGTGGTAGCTTTACCTTCATCTTGAGTGACAGCACGCATTCCTGCAGGTGGTGCAGCTCCTGCTCAGCAGCAACATGTGTGCAGCCATGTTGGAGCCAAAGCCCTCCGACCCCAACGGAGTGTCGCCGCTGCATTTGGCTGCCAAGAACGGACACATCGATGTCATACGGTGGGGAAACGCCAGTGTCTGCATCACTCATCCTGTCTGTCTTCCTCTCCTCGGAGGCTGGGGCCTCTTCCCACTCGCCTGACTTAACCTTTAATGGAATCTTTTTTCTTTTTTTTTAGAATACGCCATTTTTATGTGTGTGTTTTTTACTGCAGGTTGCTGATCCAGGCTGGCATTGACATCAACAGACAGTCCGAGTCTGGCACGGCGCTTCATCAGGCGGCCCTCTGTGGGAAGACGGAGGTAGTACGCCTTCTGCTGGATGTAAGTCTGTCTGCCGGTTTCTCTTTCGGCCTCTTTGTCTGTTTAATGTTTTTACAAAAGCCGCTGTTGTTCACACCCCATCCACCCCCCACTTCCCTCCAACCTCTGGGAGCCAGACATGTTTACACCTCGGCATTTGGCACTCGTCCCATCGAGCCGTGTGATGATGAAGCCTGTGGGATATTTGCTTGTATGCTAAATCAGCAGCAGAGTGGCTGTCTATTGTTACCGCTCTTCCTCCCGCACGACTCTCAAAGCCCCGTTCCCGCTTTACTCTCTGTCACCTTACGATGAATTTTAATGTCGGTGCCGAAGATGCAACACAGAATGTGCCTGAGCAAAGCGGGAGCATCCACACATGCACACTGGCGCGTGCAACCACACACACATTGACACTGAATGTTTGGCACGAGAAAATCTATTATCACCTCAGTGTCCTGCTTTCTGCAGCTTCTTTCTTGTACTTGTCCTCTCCCAATCCAGAGTGGGATCAGCGCAGGAGTGAGAAACACCCTGAGCCAAACCGCCCTGGACATTGTGAACCAGTTCACCACCACGCAAGCCAGCCGAGAGATCAAACAACTGCTGAGAGGTGGGGAAAAGAAAACATCCTCACTTTTACTCTCTCATCTTCTGCCCTCTGACTGAAAACTCTGTGTGAGGCCGACATTCTTTAGCAGTTCATTAGATTATCTCAGCGTTGTATCCCCACTGATGATTAACAACCAGGCAGTGGAGTGTGTACAACAAAAATTGACATTTCAGGAGGACAATGATACTACATGCAAAAAAATGTGCACCAATGTCTACTTTTTTCTGCAAGATTGTAACCCTTAATCTCTATTAAAAAAAACAAAAAACATTCATTATCTGATCTATAATCATTAACACTATTGCTGATTCTCATACACAAATAAATCCAGACTCCAACTCCAACACTCCAACACTCTGAGTGATCTTTTCCAGCCTCATCTCTCTCTTGTGTGCTTGCTGCTGACTGTATAACAACAAATTTCCCTTTGGGGATGATAAAGATTAGCACAACCTTAATCTGAACTGTACTACATGAATCCCTCCACCCATGTACTAGTGGACTTTGCTCATCTGCGCCCAAACGCTCTCCTCTTGTCTTGCAGATGCCTCAGCAGCGATGCAAGTGCGTGCACTGAAGGATTATTGCAACAACTACGACCTGACTAGCCTCAACATTAAAGCCGGTGACATCATCACGGTACAACGATCCAGCTTCATCAGGGGGGGTTCCATGTGCATCCATCGAAATCCTATATCGATGTTATTAAGGACAGACAATGACCTTGAGCGACAACTATGTCAACTGAACTGAATTAAGAAAGTACAATGTCAGTATCAGTAATTATGATTATTTATGTGTGTGCATGTGTCCAAGTGCTGTCGACCTCACAAACATCTACTCAACCCCATTGCAGTGTTGACAGTAATAAACAACACTGACGTGCAAGTTATCAACACGTCAACAAAACGATGTTTGAAAAGCGGACAACTTGTGACTGCACACAATGAGCTTCATTAGCTTCGTGAATGGATAAAATGTAGTGGCATTTGATGAAGGACTAATGCAAATGCAAAACAGGAAAGGCAATTAAATTTTTAATAAGCACCAAACAAATCATTGCTCGCCCTTCTCCCTTTTTGAAGTATGATCTAACAGTCAAGACGCACTTTAATCCAGGCATTTCTTATCATTACTCATATATTAAAAAAAAAAAAAAAAAAAAAAAAAAAGTTTTATGTGCTGATGACGTATTTTATATTTTTAATTTTTACCAGTTAATTGCTCCTACTTAATCAGTACTAGTGCCACCTGATTTTCTAAGTTACCGCATTGCACTTGATACATTGTTCGTGTACGAGAGCGATTTCCCGTATCCCCTGTATTCAAGGTTGTATTGTCCTGCCTCGTCATCTCACTGGAGTGTATCTGTGTGCCAACAGGTTTTGGAGCAGCACTCTGACGGTCGGTGGAAAGGCTGCATTCACGACAATCGCACAGGAAATGACCGCGTGGGCTACTTCCCCTCCAACATGGTGGAAGTCATCAAGAGGGCAGGTGACAAACCACATCACAGTCCTGTGACTGTGTTTACGTGTGTGGGTATGGAAGGGTGTGTGTGTGTGTGTGTGTGTGTGTGTGTGTGTGTGTGCGCTTTGGCATGTACGTGAGCCCAGCAGCTGTTCTAGCTATAGCTGATCATCACTTTATAGCGAGTTGCAGCATCATCATCGGCTTCGTCAGGCAGCTCGTCCATTCCTCCCACCCTGTCACTCATTCCCACTGATCTGACACCGCTCCTAATTGGTTGGCAACACGTCCTCCGCCACCCTCACTCTGAATTTGTGTTCCTTATCTCACCCACACCCCCGTCTTTCCCCTGCTGACAAACCTGGGGGTCAGCGGGTTTACTACGAAGATTGATTTGAAAGGAATAACCTGAAATGATTATACATTCATTTCTCTTTTAAAGAACTTCTGTTTTTATCTATGGGTTTATTTTTGATTCAATGACCTTCTCCAGAGCTCCTGAGGATTTCTACTATAAGATTTAAAGGCCCATTGTGCACAATTTAGTACCATCTACTTCACAGAAAACATATTGCATTTTCCTATAATGTCTCACTTGATCTCTTATCTTTCTTATACCAGGATAAAATCATAATCATGTTGGTCTATTTAGGTAACGTAAATAAAAAATTTTTATCAACAAATGAAAATACAACACATTTATGTATATTTTCTGTTCCATTTCATACCAGTACATCCCCATTATATGGTACATACTGGGCCTTTAAAAAAATATCCCAGTACACATAATTTTAGCGTAAGAAAAATAATGCTGTGTTGAATATCCTCTCGGGAAATAAAACCAACAGGGTAACATTTTTTGAAGTCTTGGCAGCACATCAAAACACAGGATTCCCTGCCTGGTGTGATGTGTCTTGTGATGTATAGCCAGTGCTTTGTGTTTCTGCTGTGGTGACACAAATTATTTTTTCTTGCCATCATTACTACTCGCATCAACTATAGAAAAAATACAGTGATACTCAAAGCGTACTTGTCTTAATTGGTTGTTGATATTATTTTGCTGTATCTAATCATTATACTTCTTTGTAATCTCTTTGAAACCCATTGCCATGTTATAAGCAGTAGAGCTGCTAGTTCACACTATGTGTACATTTTTACAGTCATCTATAGAGCCTCCCCTGTTACACTGAAATCTCTACTTTTAGACTCACTCGACCTTACTAACCCATTGTAGCTTCGTAGTACACCCCTCTGCCCTGCAACCGTATGCTTTTGTTCACATTGTTTGTTTGCTGTATTGCTGTAGTGATACTGTAACCCTATTGAAATAGAGATATATTCCCTGTGGATATATGGATGTATTCTTTTCTCACATTTTGATTTGAATCCACTTGTATTTTATTCAGTTTTAATTTTTGAATTAGTTTTGTTTTGTTTCAAGTTGACTGATCAGTTGTTGTTGTTGTTGTTGTGTTGTTGTCGTTTTGCACCCGTCCCTCCTCCTGGCCCTCGTCCAGGTTACTCCCCCTCCCAGCAGTGCCACACCCTCCTGCTCCGCAGGCCCAACCCCTGTCCCATCACCTCGGTGAACGGGCACTCGTACCCCCCCTCCAAGCTCCTCCCCCTGCACCTCCCCTCCCCCACCATGTCCCCCCACAATGCACAGTCGCTCCCTCGCTTCTCCTCCTTCGGCTACGTTCCGCTCCCTATCTCTCCTCCTTCTCTGTCCACCCTCCTCCTCCTCCTCCTCCTCCTCCACCTCCCCCTCTGTCCACTTCTCAGGAGCAGCAGAGTCAGACAGGTACATACTGTAGCAGCGCTGTAATCACAGATAAGAGTTCTACACACACTTTCTGACAAGAACACATATAGATGAGTGAGTGCGTTGAGTGCATGGTGTTTGACTGTGTAATGCATAAATATGTTTATATAAAATACACATACATGCATATAAATATGTAAATATATCATTCATATATGTATACAAATATACATATATAAATTATATTTAACATTTGACAGAAAAAGGGACACTTTCTGATGATATCTATGACATCCTGTGGTATTTATCCATGATGATACATTTTACTCCAGAGTATAGAGCTAGAGCTACTATATACACAAAAGGTCAAAACAATTTGGAGACTGCTAGGCCAATGCACTCTGCCATTCCGTCAGAGAGCACAATTTAACTCCCTAGCCACCTTCATTCTGCCACATCATGCAGTGCAGCTGAGGTTGCATGACAGAAATGTCAAAAGTGAAATTTTATTTGAAAAATTGACACATAGATATGTAATGGGAAATTCTTAATCTAAACTCACTTCTGTGAATTTCTATCATTCTAACTGTTGTTATGATATAATTTTGAATTTGCCCCAACTACAGGTTGCAGATAACAGCTGGGTCCATTACAAAGTTACCCAGAACTTGTAATTGTTATGGCTCACTCAGACATAAACACATAGTTATCAAAATTATTATTATATTGTTTATTATATTACTGTTTTTAAATCAGACACTATTATATATGCCACAGGTTCTACAGAATGTAGAGTTATGTATTTATAAAACTCGAATGGTTGACGTGTTGATGAATGAGTGGCGAGCGAGTGTTTGTATGTTTTTTGGTGTCTCGTAAGTTGTTATTTTATACGTTGCAAAGTTAAGGTCAAAGTTATTCACCCCCAAAGGAGACATGGTGAATTTGCCCAATGTGTTAATCATTAATGATGCTGTCTGGCAAAAAACATTCAGGCATGAAGAGAAATTTCACTATGTGTGAGCAGAATCCTTGAATCTCTGCTGCAAAGATCATTGTTGTAAATAAATGAACTTTTTCAGAATTGTTCTAAGGGACAGGCGACATATGACAACACAAGACTTAATTTGCAGACATTTAAAGCATGTATTTGTGTAATGAAAGCCTGTCATTTGTTCACGAGAATGAACAGGTTGTTTGTCGACTTAGGACCCATGTTGTTTTGGTGCAGGGAGGAGAGGTTATGACCCCTTAAAACATCACGTGGGATGTGATGTATGCATAGTGCTGCTGTCGAGAACCTTGTTCTTGTGCACAATGCTATCAATAAAGAACATTTATGTGGACATTTTCAAGGATAATATGAAGGAATCTGATGCCAACCTGGCTTCCAATTGTTGCTTTGAGCTCCAGCTCAACTGAGGCGGAGATTGTTGGTGAGAGTCTTGGTTGGTGAAAACCAAAATCATTGTCTGGAATTGGCCATCTCAAAAGCCAGATCTAAATCCTCTGAATCTTTTGGATGATGAAAATAGCCTAAATAATAACACAGTCTGGAAGAGCTGGAGCAGTTCTCCATAAAATACTGTGTTATGATTCAGAACATTGGCCCAACAAGTTGGGAAGGGTTTCTGTCAGACGTGAGTGACTGCAGTCAGCCTGAGCTGCTGACTGCTTTTGAGTCTTTACCTCAGAAAGCAGTTAAACTTGCTTAAAGGCGCAGCTGGGGCTGCATGTAACCACGTCAGAGAGAGCAGTCACCACCCCTGGGCCCTGTCCGATGGACCTTCCATTTTTAACACCTGAAAGAGAAGCAATCACAGAGTAAGCTAAGACAATATGTATGTTCACACAAAAATGTTCTGTTACTAAGCCTGTTTGCTTGAAGTGATGCCATTGTCACGTAAATAACAAACATCAAGTAATAAGGAGGAAAGAGAAAATTTGTTTCACTTTCAGATTTTCTCTGAACTTTTCACTGAATCTCAAACCCACCTGAACATAATTAGATTGAAGCCAGTGCGACCTACCGGGGATCAATCCTCAGATTTATGCCTTGGTCATTATCACTGTGGAGAGGGGAATGATAATGAATAACTTTGACCTTATATAGTTACCTCCTATAAATGAAGACAAATAAATACAAACTTGCAAAACAAGTAGCAATGACAAGAGTGTGTGTATGTGTGTGTCTGTGTGTGTGTCAGGGTCACGGACGGCAGAGCCGAGTCCTCAGGGTTCTCCCACTCTGGGTCAGCAGAGCAGCACCGGCGAGGACATCTGGGTTCTTCGCAAACCCCTGGCAGGTGAGGAGAAGACGTGCCAACGGGGTGAAGGATGGACACGGTGGTGAAGGAGTGTAACGTTTGCGTGTGTGTGTGTGTGCGCGCGCGCAGGCGGCGAGCGCAGCGGCAGCGTGGGCAGCCTGGGCAGCGCGCGGTCGTCCGGCAGCCTGCAGAACTCCGGGAACACGCACGTCCTGACCACGCCCGCACCCAGCCCGCACCCGGCAAACACACCGGGCGTCAACACGCACGGCCTTAACGCCCCGGGCCTGCACGCGCAGGCCGAAGGAGTCAAGGTGCGTTAACGTGGTTTCCCGGAATCAGCCGCGGTGATTCGAGGAAACACGCACACAAACAGCTGGAAGCAGCTGAGAGAGAAACCGCAATTACGCAAAACCACCATGCAACCCTGTCACAGATCCTGTGCCGCTGTAACTGTTCAAACCTTGCACGCTTTGTGTTGAACTCTCCTGCAGTCTGCTGGGGAAAGGTGTGCAGAGTCAGGTGGTGTCTGCTATTGAAATGGCTCGTTACCTTTTTTTTGTGTGGAGTGGCTCTGTCAAGGTTGGAGGTGTTGTGTGTTTAGAGGCGCTATTCTGCTTCACCTGGGTTGTAACGAGGGGTAATTTGTGGTCCAGTTGCTTTTCCACGGTATCCAGTCAAGTCTGTCCATGCTGACCTCTGACATCGACAAAGCATTCCACTCCGCACATCCTCCGTCTAGCAATGCAAAATTAACTTGCTCCATTGAAAAGGATTGCTCAATGGGGCAATCCTCCACTGAGCAGGCAGGCGTGCTTCTCCTCTTCTTTCTGAAGTAGAATATCTTATCCCAATACTATGTTAGATATGTGGGTGCAGAGTCGGTCTCTTTAAAGCTGCCATGATTTGTCAGTAACTATCAAGAACCTGTGTGATCTTTTCATAGTTCCAAGTCTACACTAAGTTAACTAGTTTACTCTCAACACACAAGAAATAAACTTCAGACAACACATTTCATACAAAAGTCAGTTGACCATCAGTGAAGTTGTAAAATGAGAGAATTATCACAAATATAAGTTAACTAAATAAGATGCCAGATAATACTTTATCATTTCATTTATTTATTTTCTCTGACCATGGTAACATTCAAAATTGTCCATATAACAAAAAACTACAATCAACCAAAACATATTCAGTGACTGAAAAAGGAGAATAAAGAAGAAAATCTTAATTTGCCTGCCCCTCACTCAATACACAAATAGACAACAGAAACAATAGCCAACAGTCTGCTCGAATACAGTCAGTCTGTAGTCAATACAGCTCTACAGCTCTGTCTCAACACTTATCAAGTCAGTGCAATGCAACTGGTCTGTCTTTCAACATTTTTTTCAAATTGAAATACGTTCAAACATAATACCAGTAACCAAATTGTTTTTTTCACGCCTACATGTGTGGAGTGGAAGCTCATCAAACATGCTGCATGCTGGAGGGACGTCATGCATTTTTAATGGTGTATGTTTTTGGATTTGCATTGCGCTGGTAAACAGAAGGGAGGCAGAGTGTCACGTCCGCAGCCTCTCCGTAATTTCTGCATCGATTTACTAGCACACTGCATAAAACTCCACAGAACTTAGTCAGCCCTCTGAGATTTGAATTATAATGCCCGAGTAAATGTTTGTGTAGAATTTGAGGTGTGTGTGTGTGTGTGTGTGTGTGTGTGTTCATGTGGACTTCTTTGTGTGTTCCAGCTGCTGGCCACTGTGCTGTCCCAGTCAGTAAAAGCCAAGGAACATCTTCTGGAGCAGTCACAGTCTGTCGAGCAGGCAGCAAGTAAGCAAAGCAAAAACCTCACAGAACGCAGCTTTGAAAGCACCGGCGTTGATTGAAGCCATTATGTGTCAGAGTCTAGACTTTCCCGACTGCAGCGATTCTTCTCAAACCTTCTCCGCAGTGATGTGCTGACTCTGTGAGAAAGGGATGAAACAGATAAAAAAGATCAAGCTGAAGTGCAGAACAAAAAGGGCCTCTGGGTGTTTTTTGAATCTCCCTCACATGAATCCCTCCCTTTGTTCTCTGCACTTTTCATCTGCACAACCCTGAAAACAGCCCTGTCTCTTTAAATCACACACTAAAGGCGTTTTCCTGCAAAGGCCTTTTGTGCAACGGCTGTGAAAATTACAGCTTATTTTTAAAAAGCTGTTCATAAACATCCAGTGACACAAGGCTCATTCATTGGGTGAATTCTTTATGCTATATTTTTACCACAAATATATTTGTGTCATGTAAATAAATTACGTTTTAAAGATTAATTATGCAACTTCTACTTCTACACTAGATGTTGCGCCGGCGCACAAATGTGCAAAAAAAAAAAGTGGCAAAAATAAAATGTCACATGGCAGATGGTTACCACTCTCGGATCACACTGCAAAATTAATGTGAATCAAGACTGTGTCACGCGCAGTCCATTTCCATCGTTAATGCTTCCACAAACATGCCCATAGTGACGAAGGTTTGCTGCCATCGTTGTTCAGCGATAAGAGAAACTCTGTGGTGATAAATCTAGGAAAGGTCAAAACCAGGGTTCATCAGTTCAGTTTAGGCAAACAGGAAGAAAAATACAGCCCAACCCCAGAGAGCAGGAAATAACCAACAGCAATAACACATTAATCATAACATGTCTAAAGAGCAGAAAATCCCCTTTGTACTTGTATTTCGTACTTTTATTTGCCTCACTGTACATTTCATTTATGGTCCGATTAGATTTTTAAGCCAAAGGAAAATAAAAATGAGAGCAATGCGAAATGCAATGTCTATTTGTTTTTTTAGCGTTTAGCATGGTGTCATTATTATTATCATTACCGACAGTAATTAGTGGTTCAATTGGATCCTCTTGTGACCGTACCGGAAATATATTTAAATGAATATGAGTTATGAGTAACAACTAAATGATTATCCCAGTGTTGTCTTATAAAGTATAATTCAATTGTTGTTCTTCTCAGTAAGCTTTATATGTTTTATAATCACTGACATTGTTTAAAGGTGCCTTCAGTTGTCTCATTTGAATTCAGACCGCGTTCTAACAGCCGATTTACTGATCTCACTGAGTAAGCAGCATACAAATTAACATATTTTTATCTGCTGTCACTGCGCTGGATGAAGTGATATGTGGGAAGTGCTGTAAAAACACCATGGAGGCAGCCAAGCGTGAAAGCAGCTAGAGAACAATTATTATGGAGGGCCACATAGGAAATATTAACCAAAGTAATTAGATTTTTGTAACGCACACACTTGAATGCACAATTATACCACATATATAGACAATATAGAACTGGTTCCATAATGTCCTTGGACTTGGCTGGAAAGCATCGGTTTGCAAGAAACACAAGTAAATCAGAAGAGAATAAAAATCTACTTAACAGATTTGATGATGTGGTTTTGATGAAGTGTGTATTGGTCCATACAGTAACCAATTTAATTGAATGATAAAATATTATCTTAATGTTAAAAGTAATGTATCCTGTTTTTTCCTACCTTTTTGTTTTGTCTCTCCACTTCATCCAACAAGGTTCTTCCAGTAGCACCATGGTTCACGAGCAGCGGCCGTTTGAGCGGAAAGCAGAGGAGGATGATGGGAAAGTGAGTTGTTGTGATGGTGGTTCTACTTCTCTCTTGGGCCTCCTCTTCATGTTGTTTGCTTCTGTAATCCTCTCAAACAGCGTTGTGGTTTGAGAGAGGAGGCTTTGGGACGGGAGTGGGAGGGCAGGGCTACATCCGAACAATCAGCATGCCAGTGTGTCATCGTGGATACAGGCAGAGTGACAGACACATCGAGGGACTCGGTTGCTGTCGTGCCTTTCGTTTCTTCCTTCCCTCACACCCCACTCTGAGTCCCCCCCGACACCCACATGTTGAAACTCCGCAACCCTGCAGAACCCGCCTATGTTCTGGTAGAACTGCGAGTTCTCACTTGGCTCTAGAACCAAGTATTAACTAGTTCAGGCGAAGCAGTAATCCCAAGCGTGCCTATATTGGTTGACCTGTTCCATGATATCGAAAATCATGTGCTCATCATGCATTTTGATTGAATTCCATGAGAGCAGATATACAGCATAACAACATTGTCTAAAAGGTACTGTCTTCACTGACACCAAATTCCCCCGAACATTCGTTAAAACGTGACGTTACTTTACACTTTACCCAAGCAGGACCCAGTGTGACCCAGTGATGCTTAGTTGAGTTGTGTAGTTGGCTGTTGAGATCTCGTCACTGTTGTGTAGACATGAGTTGTCTAGTTTGTTTTGTTAATGTTGGTCCCTGGTGATTGTGAGGCCTGGCTAGCAGCAGCAACAGCGTTACGTTCAACTCAACCAAAAGCAAGTTTGTACACCTTTTAGAGAAACGCAAGCAAAGATCGAGCTGTTGAGGTGTTACTGTTATACTGAAAATGCTCACAGTGAAATGATATTAAATACAGCGTGGACACAAAAGACTCAATTTAACACCAACCAACTGAAGAACACTTGGTTTCTCACTCTACTGAGCACCAAGTAAAAATCGATCATCTTTACATTCACACAGATGAATGGATGTCCATTTACCTCTGCTGGATCAGCGTTAGGTTTGGGATTCTTGTGGTTGGGATTGCACAGTTTAATGAGATGTTATTAAATCGTGAAAATTGTTGCTGTCCCAATTTGGTTTGTGTAAATTTGACTTATTTGGAGGTGTATCAAGGTGTATTGATGTATTCAAATAAACTGTGATGTAGCTTTTGGTAGCAGCATTTAAAGCAACAAGGTGGAAAGAGTTTTTGTATTTTAAAATGATCGTTTCAAAAACATTTATACAATTCAATGACAGAATTACACACTGGCACAGCGCACCCTACGGGCTTGATATAGAGAGATACAAGTTGGTTTGCCAACCACCCAGCAAGCATTCATGATTCACATGACAATACACACCTCTTGTCTGTCAGTAAAAGGTTAGCTCACTAGTCTTTGTATAATTGCAATGGCAGGTCACAGGAAAGGACCAGACAGAAATCTTTTTACAAGAGGGTGCCGGGCATGCAATGAAAAGTTTTGAGGCACTGGCCAGCCCTGTCAGGTGTGCTGTGGCAGTGTAAGAATTGTGATAATGAGTTTTGAAACTATCATTTTAAGGTGGGAAAACTACATAGTATTGCTTTATGAACCAACTCTGGTGATTATTTAGGTGATTATTCTTGAGTGTGTTAATAAAGTAGACATAATTGTCCAGGAAGCAGAAGTTCTAGAACAGCTTTTCATTCCTTCCTCGTTGATCACTGTTGAGATGTCATAGAGTGCGTTTCAAGTCATTTGGCATTACATTGGAAGATTCTCATTGCCATGTTCTAGTGTGGGCTGCCACGATGCGTTTTAAGAACTGCTCTGTGCTTCAGCAGAACCCAGTAGATTTCTCTGGAAGCGGGAAGTAGTGTCCTGTGTTCTGTGTTCTAGAAGCAGGCAGTAGTGGCGTGGCTGGGTGAGTTTCAGCTGCAGTTCTACACTACCCACTTCCTCACCGCCGGATATGATCTAGACACCATTAGCTGCATGACCCAAGAGGTAAGGCCATGACCCCTGCGTCCCGCCCCGTCCTGCCCTGCCTCTTGTCTGTCAAGGCTACGCCCAGCTAAAACAGCCCCTGCCACTGACCCGGATGATTTCATCATGACCCTCTTGTCTCTGTCACCTGACCCTCCCAGTGTGAGTCCCGAGCCTCAACCAGTCAGTCCTCATTCCCTGTCTGCTTCATACCTGTGTTCGCACACAGTCATGTGCTCCTGCCCGTGCTGCAGCTGCTGCTCTGTTTTTGTCCTTGAGTGTATTTTTAATGCCCACCCATGTGTGTGTGTGTGTGTGTGTGTGTGTGTGGGGTGGGTGTCGAAGCAGAAACAGTGGGATGACGTGAACCTCGCCCAAAGGCCAGGGGACACTCATGAGAGATTAACCAAAGCAAACTATTTCCCAGGGGCATATCACACTCAGCACGTGTGCAAATGTCAAACATGTGCATCAAATAGTTTACATTTGGAAGATGAGGGTAGGTAGGGTACACCTGTCGCAATTGAAGCTGAATGTGACTAAGTTCGTCTTTGTCGAAGGACCTGACAGCCATCGGGGTCATGAAGCCAGGACATCGGAAGAAGTTAACGTCAGAGATCAGCAAGATGCCCTCCACCGACTGGCTGCCGGACTGCAAGCCGGTGAGACTCACGTGTTTCCCCAGAGGTTCTGCACACAGTTAAGTGCGGCCATCAGTGTCAGTGTGTGTACATGCATATAAATGCTGTGATGGTGCGCGCGTGTTCCCGTGTGTTTTTAGGCCAATCTGGGTGACTGGCTATCTCACCTGGGACTCAGTCAGTACTACCAGGTTCTGGTGCAGAACGGCTACGAGAACATTGACTTTATCTCAGACATCAGCCTGGAGGACCTGCAAGAGATCGGCATCACAAAGCTTGGTGAGGAGACAGTGCCACAATATAAGTAAATTGAGGTCAACAAATAGAGATTAGAGGGCCACTGATTTTCTTATATTTATTTTTTAAATAATAATATAGTTTTTAGATAATTTATCTAAAGTTATCATCCATTCATCCATTTTCAATACCCGTTTATTCCTGTGCTCAGGGTCACGGGGGTCTGCTGGAGCCTATCCCAGCTGTCACAGGGCGAAGGCAGGGTGACACCCTGGACAAGTCGCCAGTTCATCACAGGGCTAAAGTTATCATGTCATACCCGTTTTCAGATTTTTATTTATCATCCTTCTTAAGTAGCTTGGTATCTATTACAGGTTTTTTTCACCATTAAAGCAATATTTCCAAAGTTTCAGTGCAGTACAATTACAACGCATAAGTGTTTCCATTGAAGGGCTCTTCAGTGGAAGAAAAAGAAAAAAAATTCTTACTGTGCGGCATACTCGTATCGATCTAAACCTCAGTGCATTGTCTTTAGGATAGTCTATGGTATGACACAGCTGGGAATTGAACCTACGACCTCCCTGTCTCAAGGAGGACACTCCACCAGACCACTAAGCTGGTCTTAGTTGTCATTTGACCTACATGTGATGACTGTGCCACCTTCTGACTCCCCTCAGGCCATCAGAAGAAGTTGATGCTGGGAGTGAGGAGACTGAAGGAGCTACAGAGAGGAGAGCCCAGCTCAGAGCCTCCTCACAGCCCATCAACCCCTCCCCCTAGTCCAGGTGGCAGCACAGGCTCAGAGCCTCGCAAAGAGGTGAGGAAGCAGAGGGACGGAGCCCCCAGCCCACTGGCCAAACCTCGCCCGGGTCTCGCCCAGTCGCAGACCCCTCCCCGTACACCTACTCAGACCCCGCCGCAAACCCCACCACATGGCCGTGCCCAGCATGCCTCTCCCAGGGCGCGGCCACGCCCCTCCACCCAATTGTCAACGGGAGACTCGCCCGTCCCAATGCTCCGCCTCCCCAGCGATGAGGAGGAGCGACGGAGAGCCCACAGTCTCATTGGCTCAGATTCCGACTCCAGGTATGCCACCGTGTGCCGCAGCAGCTCTGCCAGCACTGCTGCCACTAACGATGTCACGGTTAACCGCAGCCAGTCATCCGTCACCCTGCGCCCTCGCCGGAAAGGTCGGCCACCGACGCCTCCCAAACGCTCTTGCTCTTCCATTACCGGGGGCGACGGGGAGGGCGAGGGTCAGGGGGAGGGGCTGCTGGGGCTACCAGCCTATCGGGAGCGGCGGGCCAGCGACTGTGGCAGCCTGGGATCCGCTCGAAGGTCTCAGGACTCTGCGGGCCTGGAGAGATCAGAGGGGCCTTCCGGGAGCGTTCGCAGTCTCGCTGCCATGCTGGAAACGTCCATCGTGAGTGGAGCCAAAACCCTGCCGAGGAATGTTGGAAGCAGTGCCACCTACCTGCAGGTGGGTTGTGTCTTTGTGTGAGGCTGCCCACGTTCCATGCAGTCAGTGACCATAATCATTTGCGACTCTGTGTTCTCCAGGTGAGTCCACCAGCACTTCGACGCCAAGCAGGCGCAGGAGGTCTTGGAGCCGAGGACGACGACGTCTTGAGTCGACGCAGGACCATCAGCGGACCAGAAGGTCTCCCACTCGGCCAGAGTGACCCATTACTACAGGAGATGGTCCAACCGCGTCCAGAACCCCGGCCCCGCTCCACCGTGGTCTCCTCATCCTCCGAGATCACAGACGGCACGGCAACGCTTCGAAGGAAACGTCTTCCAGAGAGCGAATCCCAAGCGCCTACATCCGCAACCACCACTGTTGTGACAATGACCACCGGCTCAGACACGGTACGAAGGAGGACGCGCACATCCGAACAAACAGAGAGGGACGTTCACAGCAATAACCAAGGAGAAGCACCCAGCGGCCAATCAGACAGCGTCAGGAAGCATGGCGGCGAGCTGCAGCAGAACGGTGGCGTGGTATTAAGGCGGAGGCCCATGTCCGAAGTCTCTGATAGGACGGAGACTAATAAAGAGACCTGCGAGTGGATGGAGGCACGGAAGTCTCTAAAGCCCCCAGTGTCACCCAAGCCCGTCACCCTAAGGAAGAGTCAAGCTGACCCTCCAACACCAACCCGCAGGGTCCCAATCCCGGGGCCTGAGAGCACTGAGCCAGCACAGAGTCCCGGTGAGAAACTGGCATACCTCGATATTTACATCCAATTCATTCAAACTCATCACAAACCAGAATTTAAAAATAACAGCTTTTAGGTTTTAGCTGTTTTTGTTTGTTTGTCCTCTGACATATATATTTCCTGCTTCTTTCCGACCAGAGCCGAAACGCGTCCCTCCTCCTGTCTCCCCAAAGCCCCGTGGGCCTCCTACAGCACCCAAACCAGGCAAAGGAGCGGTACCAGCAGCAGCTGCAAGCCCAACCACTGCTGCGACCAGCCCAGCTGCAGGAAGCCCCACCCCAGCTCCCAAAATCTCTTCTCCAGCCTCAGCCCCTCTGCCAGCTCCTGACACACCCTCTGCTCCTTCACTCTCGCCAGGGCTTCCTCTTACTTCCCCCTCCCCAGCCCAGAGCCCCTCCACTCCTTCCCCACACCCTGTCAAACCCCCGCGCTCATCTATCGCCGGTTTGTCCATTGACCTGGTGGGAGGTCGGGAAGCAGAGGAGGAAGAGGAAAGGAGGAGGGAAGAAGAGGAGAAGCGGAGGAAGCTCCAGGAGGGGGAGGATGAGAAAATGAGAGTGGAGGACGAGAACAGGAAAGACGTGGAGAGTCTATCACAGGAAGGAGGACAGGGAGAGGAGGTGCAACATTGCCTGGAGGCGACCAGCGCCTCCTTAGCTGCTGCTGTACAGGCTGTGGAACATAAAATCAAGGAGGAGGACACACAGAATGAGTAAGTCTTTGAGGATTCATCTTCAGATTATAACACAACACCCCATTTAAATATTGTTGTATTTTAGTCAACCAATTAGGCCTTTTTGAAACCTGATGGTAAAACCATTATTTAGAATGGGAGGGTTAAATAGGCAGTCCAGCAAAACCACTGGATTAAAATGTACTTGAGTGCTTCAGGAAACGGTCCATCATCAGTTTGAATGCTTTATTTTCATAAGGAGTCAGAGGAAACCAACAACCAATCAATGTTCATAAATAAAATACAGGGCTGTAGAGAGGATGTAGTGTAATACTTTGGGCCAGCGTCGGAGTGGCAGGTGGCCTTCTTTCTCTGGTGTTTCTAGCTTCTAACCAACATTCATTAAGCAGTCTAATAAATCACTCAGTGTTTGTTGGTCAGACTGCGTCAACTTCTCTCCTGGGACGCCCTTGTACACTTTAATCGGTTTCCTTAAAATGCTCTGTGAATACAAGTGAATTCAAAAGTTTCAAGCGTATGTGCAGGTGATTTCGCTGCAGTGAACCTGGAGTTGTGGTCTGTGTGGTTTCAGCACCCGTTAAAACTTCTGTTTCCTGAACTGACAGAAAGTGTGTTTTGATACGACAGAAAACACACCGGTTCCTAAGAGACAGCTGTGCCTCTGATGTGTCTGTTTACAGCCCAACGAAACAAACGATACAAAAACTCAGCAAGGACATCAATAACACTCCTCTTCTTACAAAGCCAAGACAACATGACAACAGAAGGTCACAGTGGGGACCCATTTACATTTTTTGTTATGAAATCTCTGTTTTAAGAGGAATTTAACTGATCTACTTATTGCACTCTGATCATATGTTTTGCTATATTTTTACAGATTCAAAGTTGACTAAAATAATGCACCCATGATTCCATAACTTTAAGTCAGCTACAAATGTATTTTTTGTATCAGGTGACAAAAGAAAAATTAAATCAAAAACAAGGTGGTGACAAAAAAACGGAACGCCTGAATCTTCTGCTCGTCTCAGCTTTACAAAGCTTTATGGTCACATCCAGCTGAATTTGACTTTTCAATTTTGGTTCAAAGTAGAAAAAAATGTTCAGCTGTCAGTTTCTCACAAGTCAATCAGCTTAAAAAAAAACAGACCAATAAAAACACTGTACAGACAATTTCAAGCACTCAAGTGTTAAATCCCACATTTATTTAGGACTCATCATTAAAACAACTCTCTGAAATACTAATTAACAATCAGAAAGATCCTTGAAGAAGCAGTTCACACTCTCCCCATCACGTCTCCCCTGTCTGCTGTCACAGCGTTGTCTCCTCTTCGTTAACAGCCGCGCTCTCTTTTCTGCTGTCTGACTTCCAGCTCTCTCTCCAGTAAAAAATCGACGGTCTCCATCTTGGACGACATCGGCAGCATGTTTGACGACTTGGCAGACCAACTGGATGCAATGCTGGACTGATCTGCTGCCAAACATCTTCCAACAACGAGCCCTTCCCATCTTCTTCCCTCTCTCCTCTCTACCCCCATCATGCGTAGGTGTATCGAGGAAAAAAAAAAAAAAAAAAAAAAAAAAAAAAAAAATAACTCTTCCGAGACTCGACGCTGGTGCTCTAAGAGTGTGTGCGTGTGTGCTGAGCGTGTGTCCCTTCCGTAACAGGCGCTTCTTCACGTAGCTTTTGCACAAGTCAACCAAGGAAGGAGTCCTCTTCTCTTTTTTTGTCTAGAGGAAGAAGCTGCTCCCACACAACCTCTGACCTCTGCAGCCCAGCGAGTCGCCTCATCCGCCCGCCAAGCCTCAGAGGGCTGCGTGCATCGAGAAGCACAATCACCCCCCCGCCCCCCCTTTCGTCCTCTTATCTCTACAGCTTCTGGCAGAGATCCTAACTCGGTCAGACAGGGAGACAGGCAGATAAGCATATTGCTTGCAAAATAAAAAACAAAAACCACAATAAGCACACAAACTGACTGACAGAAGTGGCAGGCAGACAGCTAGACGGGCGGCATGCAGATGTGGAGCTCACAGATGCAGATTTTCAAAAAAAAGAAAAATATATAAAATAAGCACACAGGCGGAGAGGCTGCTCTCCGAGTCGGCTCCGACTTCCTGATATGTCAAAGAGGATGCATTTTCTCCCACAAGACTCAAAGCCTCCATCTTCCCTCCTGTGAGTGATTGGAGGGTTGTGGTTAGCCGGACTTCCCGACGTGCGTGTTGTCACTCTCCTTGTTGCTGTTGTTGTTGTTGTTGCTGCCGTTGTCATTATTGTCGTCGTTGTCGATGTTGCGAGCGTGTGCGTGCTTAGTCCCCCGCCCTCTCCCTGCCGATGCTCACATCAGTGTCCTCCCACTCTTACAGATCTCGCGATCAGAGCAACGACACAGGTGTGACACACACACGCACACACAAGCACACACTACATTGTTTGTACTCTCTTGCTGGTGTTCCGCTCGGTGACAAGCTCCATCTGTGGAGGTTTTGTTCAGAAAAGAATCTCTCTCTCTCTCTCTCTCTCTCTCTCTCTCTCTCTCTCTCTCTCTCTCTCTCTCTCTCTCTCTCACACACACACACACACACACACACACACACGTAATAAACAAAAAGCACACTCATGCCGTGTACCCCCCTTGTCCTGCTGCAGTGAAATGTGTTTTTAAAAAAGATAAACCTATATTTCAATGCTTTATGTAGTACATCCAGTATGCATACATAGAGTTTATAATGTACCTGGGTATTTGAGCTTATAGAGCTCCCTCTAGTGTTGATTAGTGAGATTGCCTCTAATCTGCCCACGTTTCTCTGTTGCCCCCACCGCCTCCCCTCAGCCCTCTATCCCAATGTGACTGTTTTGTTAACTGCATCTCTCTGTGCCTTGGTAGTGTTCTTTCATATGCCCAGTCATTTTTCTGTCTCTTTTTCTTAATTTAAACTCCATAAGTTATGGTTTGTTTGTTTTTTTTTTAATCTGTTTGCTTCCCTAGACACTCACTCATTCCCTGTGTGTGCATTGTCAAAACTAGTTTATAGGTTAAGTTGTGAGTCCAACATGATTCCTAAAAATCAACCACTGAATCCTCCTGTAACAGTTAAGAAGCTGTGTATGGGTCCATTTAAGTCCCCTGCCAAACCCCTTGTAAGCTGTAATAACTTGGCTCTGCTCCTCCTTGGCTTCCCAGTTATCAGTGGAAACCCCCCGACCCCATGTAGGTCAGAAGGTGGATGAACCACCAGTTTCATTCCAATGAAAAGTCCATTTGTATTTTTATGCTCTTTGAAAACAAAGATATATTTGAGAAACAGATGATTCTATGTGAATATCAATAATGGCAATGATGATGATGATGCTAAATAATTCTAGACATTGAGTTGAGGGTTTGCTGAATAAGCGTGTACATTTCTGGTTGAGTTCTGGGTGTGTTGTGCGGGCTGTTGTGCGATGGTTGGGTTTGGGTTGTGTTTCTGCTGTGACGATTCATTATTGTACAGCTGTGATCTGAATAAATGTATGAATTAAACCTTGTGTGACCTGAGTGTATTTGCATTCACAAATGCTTAAAATTGGTTTTCTTGACATTTGGCAATGAAGTCTGGCATAACAAAACTAAGCATTTTGAGCCTGAGCTAAAGAGATGAGCATTAAATGTTTCAAGCCTTCAGGACCAAAAATCCTTCAAAGGTCTTAGATTCAGGTGAATGCACCAAGGTCAAATTTGAACAAAGCAATTGTCATTTCAAGAAAAAAATACTTTGAGTTAAACATAAATTAGCGTTCAAGCAGTATTACATGGTTTTTGAGATACCAGGTCTTAAATGTAAGGCTGTCGACCTCAATCAAAATCCATTTACGATTGCACATTAACGTGAACAACTACATTCACAACAGCTATACAATAATCCTGGTTAATATGAATAAAAATGTCTGCATGATGTTACAAAACTAAAACAAATGCAGACATTTGAATTACATGTTTATACTGTGCCTAAGATGGCAACGCATCACACATTGGTGGCGTGTCCACATTCTCTGTGTTGTTGAATTTGCTCTATGTAATGGGACAAAAGCAAGGATTTAATAGAATTGTCTTGTTACCTTCCTCCGTTGACCATACAGTAGTCTTTCTAAAATCCTGAAGGGAAAATGCCAGATAAAGAAAACAAATGGAGAACAATTGAGAACTAATTGGAGAACGTTTTGAATAACTTATATGAGCTTCGTGGCATTTGGAACAAACCTGTCTACTTTGGTTTAACGCTAAAAGGGAATAAATAAAATACTACAACTCCCATGATGCATTGAGAACTCCAAGGGAGTGTACGTCGCAAGCTTTACCCAACAACCGGTGCCTGTATATTCCTTTGCGAAATATACAAAAATAAAATGACACCGTTTTTAGCCAATGAATAAAAGTGTCATTTGCGGTGTCTCAGACTAAAGAGAACGACGTGCGAGGCGAGGAGGGACCAGATTGTGGCTCACGCTTGCGCCTCCATTTCAGGAAGCGCTGTGTGGAGGAAGCAGGCGAAAAGGAGGGACTTCCGGTATGGCGGATGTTATTTATAAGCGGAACTTCCTGTAGCGCATGCTCCTTTCGCAGCGTGGAGGAAAGGCGGCTATGAGTCTTCTCCTCTTGTCTTTTATGGCCTTAAACGTTATAAAATTTATTCAGCTGGATATTATACGATTGGGCTGTTATGGCTAAACGCAAACAAGCCCCTAACGAGGGAGAGATAAGTGAGTATTATACAATCTTTTTATTAATTGTAAGTTTTGCTCTACCACGTTAGCCTGCACCGCCACGTGTCGCAGTGCATGGCTTAGATTATATTGATTGGAGTTATTTTAATTGTAAAATGCATGTAAAAACCTTGTTGTAAATTGGTAGATGGGGGGCTTCATTTTGCATCGTAGTTTTACGTCATATTTTAGTAGTAATTATGTTGCCTGTTAACTCGAGATCAAGATCGAGATGTAAAACGATGTAAAAAAAAAAAAAAAAAAACAATACTCCTTCCAAAATATTGACCTTGTTTGTGCTTTCATATTTTTCCTTGCTTTAAAGGTGAAAATGGCTATGCATTTATCTAGCCAGACAGTCTGTATGCCGTCCACCATGTGCGGCCTCTTGATCAGGCCGCAGACCATCTGAAACGCGATGATGATCCGTGCTAGCAGGTAAAACCACATTTCAGCTTGAAAATTGCTTCCAGCCTGTGATGACAAACTTAAAAAACAAACTTTTCTGACACCTACTATGAGAGCTGGTCTCCAGCCATTGATTCTAACCTTATGCTGAGGCTTGTTCATTCCGCCTGTCCGTTAAAGTGTTTTACCTTAACCTTCTCTGTAACTAGTCTCTCCATGTGTCTGGAATAGGAAACAACGGCAGCATCTGAACATTGTGTGTTGGCGGGTCAGAGACCAGAAACCAGAACTTCCAAATAATGGTGAGTCTGTTTGGTCTGAAAGCACAGGGACTCGCAACTAGCCGGTGATGACACATTTAAAATAAACTTTTCTGACACCTACTATGAGTGCTGGACTCCAGCCACTGATTCTAACGTTATTCTGAGGCTCGTATCTTGTCTCACCCTTCCAGAACACATGAACTTTTGCCCTATTTGTAACTTGTTCTTTTTTTCCCTGCACAGGAAGAACGAGCACATTCAATTGTTGGTGCTTTCACTGGCCAGAACCTCATCATGTGACCTGTAGTGAGTATTTGTTTTCCTTACTTTCTTTTTAAAGGTACAGTTCACCAAAAGAAATGTTCACCTATTGTCTATTCACTGCTTCTTTTGTATGCATGGCTGCCGTAGGTTTACAGAGTGGAATTATTTCTTTCTGTAAAATGTAATTGTTCATGTGGATTAAAGAATGAAAAAAATAAGTCTATCAAGTTGATTAAAGGTAAAATTTCAATACTTGGTGAACTGTCCCTTTAAATATTGTAATCATGTGTAGCCAGTGATGACACATTTAAAATAAACTTTTCTGACACCTACTATGAGGGCTGGACTCTCAGCCCCTGATTCTAACATTATTCTGAGGCTTCCTCAGTGCGTCAGATGAAAGCATGTGGTTTACAAGTGTAGATTAACATTAAACTGCTGTTCTTTTCAGATTGAGTCTCTACTCGGCAAATGCATTGAGAAATCAGTCACTGCTCACGAAAAAATGGCCGCTTTATAGGTAAGACTGTAAATGTAAATTTTCTCGGTGATATTCTTGATTTAATGTTTCCAGAATACTTGTATGAGAACTACTCTAGATTTTAAATTGAGGCTACAAAATAAATGTGATTTCATCCACGCAACTGTTGGTTTTTTCTGACATCCTTGTTTTTCTCTTTCAGACATCCTAAAGTCTTTTTCAAATGACATCGCCAGCCAGAACAATCATCACTCAAGTCACTGAATAAATTCAGATAAATGATTAACTGTTATCATTTGCAGATATGGTTTTGCTGTTATAACAACATTGAATTGTCTCAAATAGATGTTTGACATGTTTGCTGTGGAACCATGAACTGCATTATGAAAATAAATCTATTTCAAAATGTTTTCATAATCCACTGGACGTAAAGTGCTTTCTTGTCCCATTTCCAAATCGATGTAGTGCACAAAGGATTGACTAACATCAATCATGGTTCATGAACAATACTAATGGATTATTTATTCCCTTAAATGAAGCCTCGAGATTGGAAGTGGATGGGGCGACTTTTTTAATGCCAAAGGTTTAATCATATAATGAATTTTTTTTTTTACCATAGTTAATTTTAGTTTTGTATGATCATCTTGAAATGTCTGTGTATCTTACATCATATTATGCATTTGAAGCACCGACCCAAATGAGTCCTACACCAGCATTTGAATTTATGTAGAAACCCAGGAAAGGGAGGTTCTGTTGTTCCTGACTAATCTGCAGCTGGGGTTGGTTGAGAGCCTCTCGGGCTCCGGGCTCTAATCAAGCTGCAGCTCTGACATGTCCGGTCGTGTGAAGGGAAGGGGCATTTTCCCAGCCTGTTTTCCCTCCGGAGCGCGTCCTCATTTGCGTGTTTCCTGCCTGTGCTGAGCTCCAGTGCAGGGGCGGAGTGATGCGGTGGCCACCCCACGGCGGGGAGGGGGGGATAATTTGACAAAAGGCCTTGCATTTCCACATTACCGCATCTTAAGTCATATCTTTGTGGATTTGGACAGTATGTTTTTTAGTATATGTATTAATATATGTATGTATTTAATATGCATCATATATTTCTGACTTGATCATTGGCCTGGATTTTGTTCTTAGTGGAAACAAGACACTCAAAGAGGAATTTAATGGAACACTAATCCTAGGACTGTAGGAAAACAAGGATGTGGGTTTATTATCAATAACATCATTGGTGCAGATTTACTGTCCTCTAATTTATGAGAATGGTGACAGGTCACCCTGAAAACATTCAAGAAATACAAAAAAAAAAAACTACAGCAACAACTGGAATGATCATATAAAAACGCTCATGCAGTCGTTTCAGGTATCTACTTATTTGCCACCTCTGTCTGTGTGAGCCATGATCTCACTCTGTGGCCACGCTAAGGGAAAAAAAAAAAAAATCGGTTCCGCCACTGCCCCAGCGCTGGAAACCTGATTTCCATACGGCTCCATCCTGGGATCACCACCACCACCACCACCCTCACTCCCTACCCCCGCCCCCTCTCCTCGTTTGACTGTCAAAGCAGGCGGCGCGGATCGTTTTCTCCGCCCTGCGCATCCCGCATCCATCCAGTCGCTGGCAGAGAGGAGCGCAGGGGAGTGCCCTCGGACAGCCGACGCACACACCCACACGCACGCACACTCACGCACGCACGCACTGAGAGAGCTTCCCTCCTGCTCTCCTTCCTCCTCGAGGACGGACTCCATCTAGACTCTCAGCCGGAGAAACTCCACCGAGCCACTGCGCTTTCCGTCGCCGTCCGCATCCTCATCAGCCCGGCTGCACGCAAAACTCGACCGGCGGTCCTCTCCGGCAGGCCCTGACGGTAAGAGCTGCTGTTTTCGTCGGCTAGGAAGAAGGAAAGGAAGGGGGTTCATCCATGCATAATCACGACTCATCTGCCGTCTGCGTTATATGCGCCGATGTGTGTGTGCCGTGTTTTTTTGTTTTTTTTAATACATAAATAAATGAAGACGCCGATAATATACTGGCGCTCCATCCTCCGTCGCACCGACGCTCAGGGTGAAATTGATTTAATTTCTGCTGTGAATCCTTTGCGACCAGCCGGCAGCCCTGAGATGAAGCTGAGCGGCGGTGATGATGGAAGCTGGTGGTGCTACATTTGGATGGTGTTATGATTAAATGATGAAGGCCTCTCATGGAGCGGCTCCTTCCTCCAGCCGCAGCGGTGGCGGCAGCAGGGATGGATGGAAGGATGCAGATCCATTAGAAAGATGAACTAGTGTGTGTGTGTGTGTGTGTGTGTGTGTGTGTGTGTGTGTGTGTGTGTGTGTGTGTGTGTGTGTGTTTTGATCTCTCTTGCCTATACCCCCCCTCTTCTCTGTCCATTATTTCCCCTCTTCCTGTAACGCTGCCTGCGGGGAGAGGTGGGGCGAATTTCACAAGTGGAAATGAAATTAAGGAGGGGTGGGGGGTATACAGAGATAAGCACTTTGCCGGATCACTCGCATGCTGGGTCTCAAGTGCAGCACTCAGGAAGGGCGCTAGTAGCTTTAAATAGCGGTGCAGAACGGTTTCTGTAGCCCCCCAGTGGCTGCCACATTAACTTTGTAAGGGGGTTGGGGGAGGTGTGTTTAATTTTTTAATTTCAGAATTTTTTTACTTCTTTTTCTATTATTCAAAATGATGAAATCAGCTGCCCTCTTACATGAGGTGAACCACTTCAAAAGCTGTTAAATCATGTCTGTGATGTAATCTTATTTCCACCACCTCCACCTGTATTTATTTTATGTTATTTCATTTTAATTGTACTTGAATGTGACATTGTTGTACAGCTGCTTAGTGTCTGTTTGTCTGTTTGCTTCACTAAATATGGTCATCTCTGGCACGTTACATTACACCTCTTAAATTCAGTTTAACGGCTGAAGACAGTTTGACGCACCACATCCCAACACATTGTGTGTCCTTGTGTGCAAGTGGACTTAGTAATTGAATTAAAAATATGACCAGAAAAATAAAAAGAGCTAAATTTAAACTAAACTATCAGCCAAGTTCCATCCATGAAGTCCTGGATGTTCCTCAGTGGGCGTCGCTGCCGGCCAACAGAGTTTTCCTCGATCCCACAAACACTCAGCAGCAGCCAAGAAGAGCCGAGAAGAGCCGAGAGCCTGACCGATGTTAATCCATTTGAGAAAACACTCCTCGAACAAAAAGAGTATTTATCAGTCAAAGGAGTGTCATGAAAAAACAAGATATATAAGATCTAATTCGAGAGGATTACATAACAAAGTTATGTGAATGTTTTGCTCTGAGAGCCGTTGAGAAGCGAGGTCTTTCCTGGCAGCAAGAACAAGGCATCTTTGAGAGTGAGCTCGCATAAAAGTGGAGCGCATTTACGTATTTCACCCGAACCAGTATTTCTAACAATAGCATAGCATGAGGGCAGATATTTGGCATGGGGCGAAAATAAAGCTCTGGTTATGTCTTCTCAGGAGAAGTTAGGTATTGCTCAGATGAAGAGGACAGCGTGGCGTTTTAAAATAATTGCTCCAGTATGAACACGCCTCATTACCAACTTCCTCTGTGGTTTTACGAAGTTCGGTGAAGCAGTGGGCATCTGGACTTTATATGTTTTTTTTTTAATATTATTATTACATATCCAGTTGAGAGGGCAGAGCTGCCCACTGAAGAAGCTAAAGATGACTCAACAGGAAAAGGAGACAAATATATAACTGACTCATGACCAAAAAATACACTTGTTCAGACCAACTCTGTATTGAATGTCGAAAAAAAAAGTTAATATTCACTTTGAACTCCAGTTCATCGCAGGGCCACATTGAAAGAGAACAAAGACACACAACTATTCACACGTACGGGCAATTTAGCGTTCCCAGTTCACCTCGCATGCATGTTTTTGGACTGTGGGAGGAAGCCGGAGGACTTGGAGAGAACCAACACAGGAACAGGGAGAACATGAAACTCCACACAGAAAGGCCTCAGACCTGCGATCAAACCCACAACCTTCTTGCTGTGAGGCGACAGTGCTAACCACTGCACCACTGGGTCGGCCCACTTGAACTCAATTTAAAAAAAATGAACATAAGAGATGTTTTTCTGTTCTCTTAGTTTTAAATTAGTGATGTATTTATTTCTGAACTTGTCTCAAACAAAAATCAAGCAAAGCTAATCATTAGTGTGTTGTTTGTGTCTGTGCTGCAGAAGCATCATGGAGGAGCTAGACGTCCCACAGATGAGGAGAGAAGTGGAGAGCCTCCAGTATCAGCTGGCCATCAACAGGGAGAAATCCTCCATCACTGTCACCGAGTGAGTCTCTCTCTCTCTCTCTCCATCATTAATCTCTACAGATGTGACTTCTAGAACTTCTAGTTTTGCGACTGCTTGTTTCCTTATGGTGGAAACTCTTGCCAGACAACATCCCAGCATCAGGTTGTTGCGTTTGCTTATGCAGGCTGGTGAAGTGGATCGAGGGCTGTGTGTGTGAAGACCCCTTCCTGAACCCGGAGCTGATGAGAGCCAACCCCTGGGTGGAGAAGGGCAAGTGTGTGATCCTCTAATGATCACACACACATGCACACACACTCTCCCTCTCTTTCTCTCTCTCTCTCTCACACACACACACACACACGCGCACACACTCACAGACAGACTCGCGCGCACACATAAAATGTCACGGATGCATACAAACTTTGCACTCCCACACACACATGCACACTGCACTGACTCACGCTTATACTCGATCTCTCTCTCTCTCTCTCACACACACACACACACACACACACACACACACACACACACACACACACACTTGCTATTAGCATATTTATTTATTGGAATACTCATGAAATTTTAATTTATGTTACGTCCGGTGTGTGTTTGTGTGTGTGTGTGTGTGTGCGTGCGAGTGCCTTTGGGCGTGTGTGTATTGAGCTTACAGCACTGAGTAGCTTTCTAGAGGTTTTGTTTCGAGGGTGTGCTGACTGATAATTGTTCCAACGACATGTTTTTATTGGCTCTTTACACTGTCAATCAAAATAAAGACTGTTTTGAATTTAACAGCTGCAGTTTACATTTAATGCAAAGTTTACAAGAAGCAGAAAAAAAAACACCAAGAACAACTTGGAAGAACAAGAAGAAGAAGAACAAAGAAATGATTGTTAGAGTAGCTCTCTGATGTAGACGTTTCTCCTGACGGCATTGGACATGCCCTCGTTGAAACGGAACCACACGTCACTGTTGCCCACCGCTGTTCCCATAGACAGGACGGGACACTTCTCCCCTGCAAAGGAATACAAGACTGAGTCCACACCAAAGGGCAGAAAATAGTACTTCTGATAGATTATTTACATGATCATAAACTAAATTCACTGTTTTTTTTAGGTCCACCTTACTAATCCTGGGTTGCACTTATCTTCAGAACTATTTTAAATTGTGGCCTAAATTACAAAAGGTTATGGATAAAAATATTTACTTTTAATACACGAAATGTAAAATAATAGGAGGTCTGCAATCGAAGCACAACAGAGCACAGAGCTACTTTTTTTTTTATTTCCACGTGATGCTTCCTGACGTTGCAGCTCTGACCTAAAAAAAAAAAAAAAACAGTGGCCTTTCTGTGCCTTTCTGGGCCGATTAGCACGTAAATCAATTACATAAAGGAAGCGCTTTGAGGCAGGTTAGCGATTTTAATGGCACTTCTTCTGATTACCACAGGGACTGAGCACAAACGACGGGCCTCTGCGGCTAATTGCGTAAAACATGAGTCACAACCCGTGGCCTGATTTTCCCAGAATGGCCATCACACTCCTTTCATCTTGATTTACATCTTCTTTAAGCGCAGACAAAATCGTTAGCATGAGCATAAACCTGAACTAGATCTATTTCTGGTCGTAGTTCAGAGAGAAGCCGACGTCTGTCGACGCCGCTGTTCTAAAGCTGCTCCACCCTGATGGCCAGAGGAAGCTCTTTGTTCCTGGACCTCCGTCGGTGTTTATGCAAATCTATTGATTTCTGTTTGGAGCACTGGCGCACCACCACACTGCAGTCGTGTTTGTTTCCGTTGACGGGAGGCTACTGAGGGATCAGACCACAGGGCCTGCTTTTACTGAGTCCAACAAAATCAAGTGACAGAAGCAAAAATAATTTGAGAAGTAACGAATTCTCTGGCCAGAGAGACGGAGGCCAATCTGGAATTTGGTGTTGATTTATTTATGTGTTTTGTTTTTTTTTTGGTCTCTCTCTTTTTTATTTAGACTCCACCTGGTCTTTGTAACAGGAGCACACTGGAGGTGTTACATAACAGTCGTCACTAATAGGTCCCAGGCTGCCCTCCTGCGTTCTGCAAAGACATTTAGACTCGCTGTCGTCTCGTAGTACCTGTCGTGTCGGTGGGCGACTGTGATTTCTGAGGTTTGGGGGCCACAGCTCTGCCGAAGAAATCCACCTCAGGCTGCAGCACGCAGACACAGAGATGAAGAGGAGGAGGAGGAGGAGCAGAAGACGGTAGAGGGGGAGGGGAAGGGGAAGAGAATGAGGACGAGGAGGTTAAACACAGAAGGTTCCTCAAAAACTCTCCCTGACAATCAGGTCAATAACAACGAACCACTGAGTGAACACACGCACACGCACACGCACACGCACGCACGCACGCACACACATTTCTCATTAACCTCGTTTCCACGTTTCCACCACCAGGGGACTGTGACCCACTGGCTTTTCGTTATCCTCATTTCCGCCCCCTAGAGGCTCAACCACTCTATTACAGAGCTTGTTATCGCACTGCGTGCTGCTCACTGGCGGCCTCTGCAGGGACGCAGGCTGCTGCTCTCTGGCTCCCCCCACAGGTTTCATATATAGCAGGGGCGCAGAGAGCCGAGTCGTCTGTTAGTTTAAAACTGTAATTTTCTTTGAATGAAAATAAGAAGAGTTCATAGACAGACAAAAAACGCGGTCCGCTTTTTCTTCATTATAGGACATAGCTTGCCTGTGTGCAGGGACGGTGGGCTCTATTTGAGATCACTGCAATAAAGCAGATTATGGTGAACAATTTAACTAAGATTTAATGCGTGGGAACACAACTCAGTTGCCTACTTTATCTTTAATTAAAATTTTGAATGGCTTTAATTACTTTATTATTTAAAATATCTATACAATATATAATTAATATATGCTGCATATATTAGCAGGCTATTATAAAAAGCAAGTCCCCAGCATTATTTCCTGACACACTTATTCTTTCTGGCGTTTGGATGTTAATGTGTTTATTTTTGTTCTGTGAAGCGTCCTTGGGTGTCTTGAAAGGCGCTGTATAAATACAAGTTATTATTATTATTATTATTTATTTACACAATAAGAAACTGGTGTCTGTAACCTGCACATTTGCTTTTCTTCTCAGCAGAGATGAAAGAAAAATGTTGCAGCTTTGCTCTCTCACAGCTACAGCGGGTGTCTAAGTGCCTCACCCGTGTCTCCACTATGGTCTGCTTGACAATGTTCTCCAGCCTCTGCTGATGGTTCCTGGTGGGTTGGGGTCCAGCACTTATTTTTTTCTCTTCCCGTTTCTATGACACAAAGAGATTCAGGACACAATTGGTGACACACAGGACAACTCTCAGGCCGCCAGAGACGAAAGACGCTGCGAAGTGGGCGCCTCACCGCTACAGGGTTCCGCTGCAGCATCAGTTGCTCGGCTCTCCTCATCTTCTCCTGCTCCATCTCCCTGCTGATCGTCTGTTTGGCCTGGTAGGTCAGCTGACGGCGCGGCGGCAGGCCTGGATACCTGACCACCTCTTCAACCCGCCTGAAAAAGAACGGAGGCTCAAACTGAGTTGCAAAAACGCACCGCTAAGTCCTTTGTCCCGGTCACGACCGAACACAGGGGTGGACGGTGAAACACAAAAGAAGCGGAAGCGTCCAGGTTTTTTTGGTGCCGTCATTCGTGTTTTGTGACACAAAACCCCTAATTTGTTTTTCCCTCTAAAACCTTAATCCTCTTACCACTGATCTGCTGCCCTCTTGGACACACAAACACAAAGAAGGATCCGGCCACAGGGAACTCTCATTTGTGATGCGTTTATGTCCAAATTATCGCAGATTTGACCAGAATTACATCAAATAAAACTTTCATAACAGTTATTAAAGTCATTTAATTATCATAAGTCAAATCACAATGATTTCAAAAATGTCTTTGTCTTTGCATGTATTTTGAATAGATTTAAAATCAAAATACCATGAGGATATAAACATTATTGAAAAATAAAATATTACTTAGAGCCTAAAAAAAATGTTTATTTCAGGCTCTGAAAGCAAAAAGGGGGCCACATTTAACCCATCTCAGATCTTTATTTTTAATCCTGGACCCCAGCAAAGCACCCACATAATCAGGTACCAGTAACCTCAAGAAAGATTTCCAGAAAACACTGTACTGGGAGGGGTCTTCCAGAGGTCTTCCAGAGATCTTCCAGAGGTCTTCTAGTTAGAACTCGGCACCATCAGCCACCCGCAGTCCGACCAATCAACAGGAATTTCCCTCAAAAGAGCGATCCAATCCAACGGCCCCGCTGATGGGGCTTTCAGAGCGTGTTGTTGTGATGGGCGAGAGACGGCAGATACAGGAAGGTGTAGATGAGCAGCAGCAGCAGCAGGGCCAGCAGCAGGGGCAGGCACCAGTCGTTGGTGACCAGCACCTGGTCGCAGCGGGCCTGCAGGAAGGAGCCGCCCTGCCCTTCCGTCGGCTCCTCCATGGCCGAGCACCAAGCGATCGCCTAGGCCATCGTGCCGACGCGCTATCACGCAGCCACGTGCATGAAAAAAAAAGTGATCCGACAAAAACTCGGAAGATGCAGCCCCAAAAAAAGAGAGTCCTGCCTTCATCCACTTGCTGGAAATCTAATCAGACTCCTAATGGTTTCAGTTGAATTCATCCATCCTTCACATGTTGTCGGTCCGTCCAGCTGAACCCCATCAGTTCTGTGGCTCTGCAGCTTGTTACGCCCACCCAGCCAACCAAGCACGCCAGGTGATAAGGGGATTATAGTCTCTAAGCCTTCGAGTGGACAGTAGCAGTGACCTTCAACACCCCTGGAAACACACATCTGCCCTGTCGCTCTTTGTGTGTCAAGTGTGTGTCAGTAGCTGCGTTTCCATTAACCCTAGAATTGCACAAAACCTAAATATCGCAATAAAAAACTGGTAATGGAAACACCTAAACTTTGGAAAACCTCTCAAAAACGGCTAAAAGGTTTTTACGCACTTATGAGGTGGTTTTTCAGATGTATGGATATAGAGGAATATCGCCAAAGTGTCATGGAAACAGCGGACGTGACGTACGGGGTCACATGACCAGTTCACTTCAAGTAAAAATGGTGCGTTATGTTTGGACGGAGGAGGAGACGGAGTATTTTTTACAAGTAATCAAAGAGAAAAATATACCATTCCTGACAGCAAACAAACATAAACAAACAAAAGCAAACGTAATTCTCGTAAAATCTCGCAACACTGGTCTGTGTGTGTGTGTGTGTGTGTGTGTGTGTGTGTGTGTGTGTGTGTGTGTAGAGAGAGAGAGAGAGAGTACTCACGGCTCGAGCACGTAGGTGTACTGTCCCTCGGCCGTGCGGTCCTGCCTGTACGAGAGGTTGTACGCCAGCATGGTGTCGATCAGCTCGCGCATCTGCTGCTTCTCTCTGCTGCTGAACAGCTGAGGGTTCACCTGGACGAGACGGAGAATCAGGCCTCACACGCAATCCCGAAAACTTCCAAGTACACAACAGAATATTTTTATTCTTTTCTCTTTTGAATTGAGTTTGAAATGTTGAAAATAAACACGGTTTCATCTAAATTGTCCGTCATGGGAGTTGTGTCACGTAACAAATCATCTGAGGTTCTATTCAACCACACAACATCCTGTCCGGCTTAATCTGCTGCTCTGTGTAGATTAGTCAGGCGACAGGACACGACTGAGGATCAGTCTCTAGTCAGTGTGGCTGAAAACACTTTGAACACCCCGTTCAACAGAGAAGCAACTTGAAGGTCTGATATTAAACTCAATTTCAGATCTTTGATTTCTCGCTGCAGACTCCAGCAGAGCGGCCTCGCACGGTTAATTATCCCGAGCAGCTCCTCAGATCTCAACGTAATTACAACATCTGTTTTTAGCCTGCAGCAAAAACAGACATCACAGTCACGGACTGGGAATTCTGCACAAACAAGGTGCTTTACGAACACTTTACTTCCAAAAAGGAAGTCAAATCTTCCCTGGCGCTTCCTAAATTTTCAGCATTTTCTGCCATTAGCAGATGAATCCTACATTAAACACCCTTTGGAGTGTTTCTACATACAGGCCGCAGTTTGGGACAGATGATGTCGAGCAGCAGCGTGAGCATGTCGAGGCTCAGGCAGTGGTGGCTGATCCTCGATCGGATGCACGCTGGGATGTCAGCCAACATTGTGGTCAGAGCGTTCTTGCTGCTGAGGAGTCGAGAAGAAGCCTGGAGAGAGAGAGAGAGAGCGAGAGAGACAGAGAGGGATAGAGAGAGAGAGAGAGAGAGAGAGAGAGAGAGAGAGAGAGGGGAGGAAGGATCACTGAAATCAGCTGGACTTTTCTTGGCTTTTGTTCCACTGGTTTTGATATTTGGCACTGCTTCCTGGTTCGTACCTCCTGCTGGCTGTGGGGATAGCTGATGCGGGGCACATGCGCGTGAGCAAACAGGAAGTGGAAGGTGACGGACAGGAAGGGCAGGTATCTCATGAGGGTGAAATTCTGGCCGTGCATGATGACGTGGTTCACTCTGTCGGAGAAGGAGAACCAGTCCAGGGCCTCGCACACACTGTGCAGGTTGGGGTCTCTGACGCGCATGGATAGGTAGTTGTCGTACAGACCCTGAGGAGAAAAGACAAGAGAGTTCAGGCTCACATCACAAATGTGTGTTTTTTTTTAATGACAGGCATGAACTTAAGCAGAACAAGCGTAGCTCTTGATTACCAGGGAGACTTTTTCATACTCTCCACTGGACGAGGCCAAGTGTAGAACATGTTGAAACCTCTGAGCTCCACTCCCGGAACCTGGAGCCTCCTCAAAGCCCTCGCCGATACGCTTCCTGAAAGACAAAATGTCAAATTTATGTATTGAAGAGATGGAAGCTATAATCTGGTGCAGGACAGCTTTACAATTTACTGAGTGTGATGTTTCAAGTCCATAGTCTCTGTCAAATTAATGGACAAATAAATACAAAGATTAATACATAAAATCATTTTTTTTGTACTTGAGTTTTGCATTTCTGTGAGGACACTGTCATATTTATATTTATGAAGACAAAAAAATACAACAATTCTCAGAAAACTGACCTGGTTCCGGTCAGTTGAAAAGTTAGATTTTTAAATGTGGTTTCGTAATGAACATAGGCAAGAGATCAAGTTAACACAACTGCTTCTGGTGGTAAGTAAAAAGACCATTTCCAGGAGATGGCTAGCTCAGACCCCACCTACTCTAGATGACTGGTTTGGAACCATTCTGGAGATATTTAGAAAAAATTGACCTTCCAATTAAGAATCCAACAAGACATATTTTATCAAATCTGGAACAAATGGATTTTATTTATAACCCCAACGAGAGCAGATTTTTTTCTGATCTTATGGTACTACTTTTTTTTCTTTTCAATTTACTGATTAAATTTCTGTATGTTTATTATGTATGTTTTAAGCGGACAGCAGGTGACCCCCAGGTTCTTATTTGTTTGTTCACTGTTCTTGTGAACTGACTCACTCATAATTCAAGTGGTATCAAAGTTTTCTACAACTGAATCCAATACAGCCAACTGGTACATGCTTAAAGAGGAAGTTAGCTGGTTTCCTAGAAGCGCAGGATACCAGAACTTAAACAAAAAAATGGAAGGACTTTAATCTCTATTACCTTTAATTTTGCTGTACTGTGCAATTTGCCGGTCCGTTCCAAATAAAGATACAATTTAAAAAAAAAAAAATGGTTTCGTCAGCATAGAGGGATTCCGAGACATTTCAGTCAAACTTTTTTCTCTGTAGAGCAGTAGGAGGTAGATGGATGGATGGATGGTTTGATGGATGGGTGCAAGTGGTTCTTACAAAAACATGACATCGTCATTCTTAACCGTCTGTCTGGTGAAACCATCGTTTTGCACCGAAAACTGATTTTTTTTTTGGTCTCAGCATTCTAAACTCTCTTACCGTTTTGTTCGCGGTAACTGGAAGACCTCCTGCCACAGGTGGAACAAGCCTTTGTTCTGGTCCTTCTGTCCCACTGACACACACTGGATGGTCTTGAGGTCCACCCGCTTCAGGCCTCGTCCATGAAGGAACTGCACAAGAACACGCAAGGAAAAATTGCGTGATGCAACCGCAACATGGTAAAACTGAATGGCGGAAGTGAAAGTCGCGTCTCCGCGCTCCACCTGCAGTGTGTTGATGCACGCCCTGATGTCGTTGTCCGTCTTCTCACACAGACACATCAGCGTGCCGGAGTCGGTCTTCATGCCCTGCCGCAGTGAGATCTGCAGACAACAAACTTGCGTTGATGTTGATCTGCGAGGTGCCCGCGCTCATGTTTGAGCTCTCTGCGTGCACTGACCTCTGACAGCCTCTGGGTGAGTCGAGAGGGCTGAGTCTGGGGGAAGGAGAGGAGGAAGGCCTGCTGTCGGAGAGGTCTGAGAGCTGGGACATAACTGGAGAGAACAGCAAAGCATTTCAGCACATGAATCAAATTAATGCAAAGGTTTCATTAAACTCGAAGCTACAATTTCCATACATTTCCCAGTTGAGATAAGAGTTGCATTTCAGGAACACAATAATGGCAACTTAAGTGCATTGTAAATGCCAAAGGTCAAAGCTAAAAAAAAAAAAAGAAAAAAAAAAGACAGCTTTTTTCCAAAAGTGAAACTATTTGCTAATACACTTGTAAGGTCAGGGTTTTTTTTTTTGTTTTTGTTTTTTTTTCCAAAGATTAACAGAAATCTGTTTTTCAATTAATAAAGAACTATTTCCATTCAGTTCAGTTGCAGTTTGCCTTACAGGTCGTTACAGATGCAGATGATTGGTCGGAGCAGGATGGACTCTTTCTTCTTTTTCTTTTTTGCCGTCTCTGCTCCGGCTTCACCGCCGTGTCCGTCTTTCCTGTTCAGCGTTGCTAACAGGATGTTGATAGCAGCCTGTCAAAAGAGGAGAAGGCAAAATAAAAAAGATTTAGAAAAATGTATATTTATTTCATAAAATGTTGTGGTCGTGGTTATTTTAATAGAGGATTCATTTAATTTTTGACTTTAAATGTACCGAAGGAGCTCCGTCGATTTCGTCAATGATGAGGCAGTTCGGCTTCTCGTTGGATCCTAAAACCGACTTCATTTGAGTTGCCGTGTCGATGCGTTTCTGGAACACGTCCGCGCTGCGATCGTCACTGTCATAACACGGGCAGTAGCACCAGAGTTCACAGCAGAAAGGAAGCATTTGGGCTGATCGTCATCATTCTCTGCAATTTCTCACCTGGCATTGATTTCCACCACGTTGTACCCAGCATGCTTTGCAATGACATGAGCCAGAGTAGTCTTCCCCAAGCCAGGAGGCCCAGACAACATCGCCACCTAGAAAAAAAACCAAAAACATCAGAATAAATGACCTGCTGTGCAACAGATTCTCCACAACCGTACATTCATAATTATGTGATGCGCTTACCTTAAATTTAGGCCGTTTGTACTGATCCAGATCTGCCTCCAGCAGCTCCTCGGTCATCTCAATTTTAGTCTTGAAGCGATTTACGTTCTGATTGGTCTGACCCGGTTTGGCCGAGTTCTGGTTGGCAGCTTGTCTGTCAAACCGAATAGGGCGGGACTTCCTTTCTCTTCCAAACACAACGGTGTCCCAGAGTTTCAGCCATTTGAGCAGACAGCGATTTGTAAACTACAAGTGCACAAAAAGAAATATGTAGGATATTTTTTATATCACATTTTATCTGTCTGCAGCCTGTAATGGAGTTAAAGCTTACATCATCGCTGAGCAGCTCTGTGTAGTGTCGGGGAGAGAATCTGTCGACCCACAGTCGAGACGTTTGTCCCTCTGCGTCCTCAGGATCGTCATTTTCTTTTTCTTCGGCATTGTCGGGCTCCACAAAAGTGTTGCTCACGTTACTGGAATGTGACCCGCACGACAAACAAATTCAAAAAACATTATATTTGCGGGTCAGATTTTTTTTGAGCACATTTATGAGAGAAGACGGACGACCAGCTACCTGGACAGAAGCTCTGTCAAGCGCCGTGATTCCTCCATAACCTGACTCAGCCGCTGCAGGAGTTTTAGATAGGAGAAAACAGATCAACTTCAAATAATTTGCTGGAAATCGATTTGTCTTTTTTTGTGAAGATTAGGTCACAAAATGCTTGAAATATTTTACTTCCTGTCTAATGAACACAAACCAGATAAAAGTTTCACCTTTTCTAAATTATTTCCTCTCTTCAGTCAATCAGAATAAAACAAATGTTTAATGAAAGAGACCAAATAAAATCAGTGGAGTCCAGATCATCAAAAAACAAAGAGGCTGGTCACTCACCCTCTCCTCCTCGTGCGCTCTCAGCATACGAATCGGCACTGCTAATAGCCCCAGAGCACCATAGGAATCTGGTACTATTCTGGAATCTGCCACCTATAAACACAATTGAACAGTGAGTTATTGGGTTAACAGGGTGAATCGATCAGCGGTATCACACACAGCGCTGCAGAGGATTTCAACCTTGGTGGCAGCATCCTCTTTCTGTCTCAGATAGACGCGGCTCCCTGACGAGTCCGTCACAGAGATGTAATCTCCCTCTAGCGGCGGGCGCTTCAGCACACGCAAAGACGGCGCTGCCACTGTAGTGGGCTGACGGGGGCTGTCTGGGATTGCAGCAAGGCCACTGATATCCAGCAAAGACCGTGAAGACCTAAAACGCACAGAAAAATTGGTTGTTCACCAAGAGAGCAAATTTGTGAGTTATTTATGAACTCATTGCATGAGTTGAGAAGTAAACACAAAATATACATAAGATGTGATGTTCAAAGAACAAAATAAGAAATGCAATAGAAAATAAAACAGTCTATCCTACCTGACGGTGTGAGCGGGTTCATACTGCTCTGGTGACGACGGCGGCGTGATGTCATCACTGTGCGACGGCCCTGCGCTCTCCTGCTGCGAGTGAAAAAGTTGCTTCACCACTCCTGCGTCCTGCTTCAGCCGCTTTGCCTTCGGGGCTGAGGGGGGAAGAGTGAGTTTTGAAATGGAACTGGAAATGAACATGGAATTAGCCGAGCAAAACTCACTGGTGGGCTGATCATCCAGCAGGTGCTCTATGTCGGAGATGTTGTCTCCTCGAGGCTGACCATGACATGTCGTCTTGGATTCCGTCTCTGAATCAGTCAGATAAAGGAGTGCATGTATAAACAAGTGAATGGACTGCCCTGTTCCACTGACAGTAAATCAGAAAGGAAACAGAATCATGGGAGCTACTGTCTATTTATAGACAGTAGCTCCCATTATTATTATTATTATTATTATTATTAATAATAATAATAATAATAATAATAATAATAATTTTTTATTATTATTCATTTATTTAAAAACTGTTCACTGAACATGAATTATTTTCGAGATTAGATGTTTTAGATAGTTGGCAGCTTGCAGTTGCATCATAAATGTAATTCCAGTGTTATTTAGCACAGTGCAAGCAGCATCAAGGAGTTAAAGTCGACATTTAACTATAAACTAAAGGAAAAACCGTGCGCAGGAAATGGTTTGTTCAAGCCCAAAGGACAACATCGTAATTATGTTTGATAATCTTGGAACTTCTGCAAATATTGAAGGAAACTAAACGATTGTGTGATCAATATGTATTTGTTTTTATTGATATATTATTAATACATAGAGAACGCCCGTTACAGTGTTTATTATGCATGCAATTACAAACGATAACAACACTTAGTTAGCCACAGTCCCCTGCTCCTCACCTTTCTCCAGATCAGCTAACGCTTCCAGCTCGTCAGCGAACTGGTCGTCGAAGTCATCTTCGATCTCAAACAGCTCATCATATTCGTCCATATCGACTCGAACGGATAACCACAACACCCAGTGAAACAGAAAATAATTATTTTTGGATAAAAATCTACTCTAAATACCAGTTCATGAATATTCCTTCGCTGCCACTTTGACAGAGCTGAGCTTTCCCGGCAATTTTTGTGGCTATATTTTACTTCCGGGTGACGCGGGTAACTGGCTTTCTGATTGGCTATCATACCAGCAGCCTCTCCCGCCACGCTGTGCTGTGAAGAATGAAGAAGACGAATTAAAAGATTTGACCTGTGGGTGGCGCAATAAGGAAAAGAATAAATAATTAAGAGTAAAACTACAGTCTATAAAGCAGGTAATAATAGCTTTTAAATTATCTTTGGAGGATATATTCGACAGTTTCCAAATGTTTCCATATCATAACTGCTAATTACTGAAAGGTGGAGGAAGTTTATCTCCAAAACTCCAGTCACAATGTGTCTGCAGATATATTCACAAGAGCTTTTTTGTTCGTTTGTTGGTCTTGGATCGGGACACATTCTCATAGTATCTGTGTGCGCCTTTGGCTGAAGATATAGGGACGGTCCTCTTTACCCATATATCATACATTTGGCAATTAAAAATCTACTTATCACTGCATAAATGTTGCATCTTGCAAACAACCTGATGTTTTACCCTCCGCTTGCCTTTTGCCTTTTACGTTTTGTTCTCTGTTGAGAGAGATTAATGATGATGATGTGTGCAGGAAGCCGGGAAACTCACTGCCATCTGCTCCTTTTTGAGGACAAACACAAGCCAGCAGTTTGTGTGTGACACTGAGTTAATTTCATGTCAGGGAGCAGACAAGAGGAAAGGACACTGACCTCTCTGCCTCTCACAAGTGTAAAAATGAGTAATGTCCACAGGAGTGAAAAACTTCTTTTTGAAATGATTTTGCCTTCTCACACACAGTGCTGTTAGAATCTATCAATATTCCATTGTGTTGTGATAATAATAATAATAAATAATAATAATAATAATAATAATAATAATAATAATAATAATAATAATAATAATAATAATAATAATAATAATAATAATAATAAAACTCAGTCAATTATCTGCTCTAAACTGAAGGCCTGATTTTAAACTCTTTCGATTTTTGTCCTTGACTTCAGTGAAGCGGCTGAGCAATCTCCAGAAAACAGCAAATTTTGCTCAAGCTGAAACTTATAGCAAGACCCTTTGTGATGTCACAAACAGCTTAATCCTTCAAGTGTGTGTTTCTGCACAAACTTTGAAATGGTGTTAGCAGTATAAGTGCAGGACAGACTTTTCTAGTGAATTTACAGGCTAGAACACAATATTAGAGAACATTTTTGAACTAAATTTGGTACAATATGGGCCCCTTATAATCGTATCAAAGATCAGAAAACTGTGATGAAAAAATATGTGAGATATGTCTCTCACTCATATCCCAGCACTTAACCCGATGTTTGTGTGTTAAGACACTAATGATTATAAACTTGACATTGCCAATAATTGACCATCACCACCAGTGCGTGTGTGTGTGTGTGTGTGTGTGTGTGTGTGTGTGTGTGTGTGTGTGTGTGTGTGTGTGTGTGTGGATGTGGATGTGTGGACTCTGGTCCCCATTAGCAGCTGTTAAACTCCACTGGTCATCCCTCCCTTGTACTCCATTATCCCCTAGCACGCCGGCGCTGCAGGTGCCACATTAAGGTGATGTGCTTAATCATCAGTTCAGTCAAAGGACGGCCTCTCTTTACATGTCCACAGACACCTACCTCCTTCCCCCGGTGGCAGACTGCAGGGTCAGGGTGGAGTTCACTGTAAAAGGGACTTTCATCAGGGGCTGTGGTGTCTGTCTGCCTGGGTCTTTGTTCGTCATGTGCTTTTATGAGAGAGAGTAGATACTGACTACCAGGCAGCAACAGGTCTTTGCGTATGTGCGTGCCTCTATGAGAACAGACTAGGAAAAAAACAGTTTTTGGGTGTCTGCTGCAAGCCTCGAGGATGTCCAACTCAACCACCAACTTCTACGACCTGCCTCAGTCCTTCAGCTTCTCTGATATCATCGTCATAGCAACCTACTTCCTTCTAAATCTTGCTGTTGGCATCTGGGTGAGAGGAGCGTGTATGCAGGAGTGTGTGAGAGTGCGTGCGTGTGTGTGGATGCTGATCTCTAACAGTTTTCCCTGTCAGTCATCATGCAGGGTGAGCAGGAACACTCTGAATGGATACTTTTTGGCTGGACGGGACATGGCCTGGTGGCCGGTGAGTGCACGTGTGTATGTGTGTGTGTGTGTGTGTGTGTGTGTGAAGGACAGCATGTGAGTTTCCTGTGTGGCGATCAATGTTAAAGATGTTTTCTGGTCACATGATTTGGGAGTACTACTAGTTTGGAAATACCAGTAATTCTTGCCGATTGCATGTTAGCATGTTAATGAAAATAGATTTTTGCGGTTTTGTTATATGTGTACACACACACACACACACACACATACAATATTTATGGCCTTCAACTAACTATTATCTAACAATCAATTAATCAGTCAATTATTTTTTGATTAATCAATGAATCAGGTAACAAAAAAGCATTAATTTCTACTCTTATATTCAAAAACGGAACTCACAGTACAAATTCACAGTGCAGTGTAGAACATCTACAGATAAGTGCACAAACAGGTTGCCACTTGAATATCCCGCAGTACTTTGGTGTTCAGTGTGGTGAGAGGTAATGTTGTGATTTGGAAACTGATAAACAATAAACTGTGTCAAAAAAATGCTTACAGAAAAACTGCCAATGATTAGATGAGCTGATCTCAGTGGCTTAAGTCCAGAGTCCTTCAAGGAAGTTGTGTCTCAAAGGAGCTGCACTTTTCCAATAATCTGTCTCCTCGTATTATTTAAAAAAATAAGTCAGAAAAACGACTTGTTTTCACTTTGTCAGGATGTGTGATGATGTCCGTCCCCTTTTGTCTTTACTTTCCCTCTGTATGTTCCTATCACCTCTTCACCGGATCAGATCGGAGCATCTCTCTTTGCCAGTTCAGAGGGCTCTGGGTTGTTTATCGGCCTGGCTGGAACAGGAGCAGCTGGAGGCATCGCCGTCGCCGGCTTCGAATGGAACGTGAGTGACATTCATTCCTCTCAGCGGAGCGAAGCGTCTTCAGGCAGGTCCCTCCTTTAAGCAGGACACATCATCACCTGGAGTGGAAGCAGATTATTACAGTGCAGGCCCTGTCTGTCGTCTTGCATGCTGCCAACAAAGACAAGAGGGTGTGTACGTACGAGCAGTCGTTCAAAGTTATTCTCCTCCAGGCTGCGTCACGATGTTAATGTGGCTGTCTAGACCAGAACAGGTTTGAGTAGCTTTATTTCTTTTAGGGTTCATTATACTGTTGTTGTGGGCAGCCCCCACACTTTGTTTTTGTTTTTTACAAATTAGGATGAATTACTTCGCAGCGGGACAAGCACAATATAGGAGACTCAAATTGGTTTCCCCGAAAAGATTGACCAGTTGATGGAAGTGCGTCAGCCCCGAGGCGACAGCTGTGGACGATCTGGTCCAACCTCTCTGACCTCTTTCTCTCTCCCCCTCCTCACAGGCCACCTATGTGTTGCTGGCTCTGGCCTGGGTGTTTGTGCCCGTCTACATCTCCTCAGGGGTGGGTTGAGTTGCACTCTCACTCACTCACTCACTCACTCACTCACTGACATGCTGACTCACTCACTCACTCACTCACTCACTCACTCACTCACTCACTCACTCACTCACATGCTGACTCACTCACTCACTCACTCACATGCTGACTCACTCACTCACTCACTCACTCACTCACTCATTCACTTAATCACTCGCTCATTCACACATTCACTCACATGCTGACTCACTTCACTGACATGCTGATTCACTCACTCACTCTCTACTCACTCACTCCCAGTCTCACACACTGACTCACTCACTCACTCACACTGTCTGCTTGCTGACTCACTCACTCACCAGCACTACCTGACTCACTCCTCAGCAGGGTGTTGACTGACTCACACACACGCACACAACTGTCATTTAATGACAGCCGACATAAATAATTTATTGGTGTGTAATTACAATTCAGCACGGTACAGGGCTTTTTTTAACTCTGTCCTGGGTTGCCCTGGCTGGCTGCTGATTGGTGAGGTCACACCGAGTTCCCGCTGAATTCGCCCTAAGCTGCTGCTGTTGTGCTCACTCTGCCCATGTGACCCCATAAAATGTGTGCATGTCCAGATCGTGACGATGCCGGAGTACCTGGGTCGGCGTTTTGGAGGGGAGAGGATCCGAACGTACCTGGCCGTCCTCTCGCTGCTGCTCTCCGTCTTCACCAAGATATCAGTACGAGCCTCCCTTTGACCACTGACCTTTGACCCTTCCATCCACTCTGTCAGCACTGACGACATGCATGGTGTGTTGTTCCCACCGCCAGACCGACCTGTACTCCGGAGCCCTGTTTATCCAGGTGTGTCTTGGGTGGAACCTGTACCTATCCACCGTCCTCATGCTGGTGGTCACGGCTCTCTACACTATCGCAGGTAACTGGATCGGAGACCCCTGGTACGTTTAGGAGTGGACTGTTCAGTATCAAAATGTACCACAGATTGAAAAATCACATAAGTGGTAGTGATGTAGTTGAGGCCTTAATGAAGACCAAGGCACTAGCGCAGTTGCGCCAATAGGGAAAGAAATGCACATTGTCACATGTTTTTTGTTTTTTGAAGAAATGCATCTGTTGGTTAGATTTGAAGGAGGGCACATAAAAATAATGATACTGCACCATGCACCAGCTTCCCTTGTTTTTGAAATGCTTTGAAAACTAGAAAGCGGACAGTTTCAATTGTGGGTGGGTTGCCTGTTTCAAGGCACCCCCGTGTCACACTGTTTCAAGACCATTTTTATATTTTAGCCCATTGTTCCTGCAGTGTGAGTTACTCAATACTCTACCTGTCTATTGTCTATTGCATCTTAGGGTTTGATGTTTTGTGCTGCCATTAACAGATTCCCCTCTCCTTTGCCTTGTAGGCGGTCTCGCTGCCGTCATCTACACTGACACTCTGCAGACGTTCGTCATGATCGTCGGAGCGATCATCCTCACCATCACTGGTTCGTTTACTTTGAATAAGCACACATAGTAAAATTGTGTTTACTTTTGAGGGTTCTGCGGTTGGCTACATGTCTTACACGTCCACAGCCTTCAACAAGATCGGTGGCTTTGGCAACCTGGAGCACGTGTACAGCATGGCCGTGCCCAGCAAGATCATTCCCAACAGCACCTGCCACCTGCCCCGACAGGACGCAATGCACCTGTTCAGGGACGCCGTCACCGGAGACCTGCCCTGGCCCGGCATGACTCTGGGTCTCACTATACTGGCCACCTGGTACTGGTGCTCTGACCAGGTATGTTAACATAGACATCATTGCACGCAAACATGCACGCACAGGACACTGTGGTAAGCAAATGGACTTATAATGCAGGTCCCCTAATGGCCACTAGCAGAACTAAATTCTTAATTGGCGTACTCTAATGATATACATTTTTTTTTTTTGTTGGTTGTGTCAGTTATTAACTATCTTTTGTTGAAATCTGTTTGGATTTTTATAGCGTTAATAAAACCGAAAAAAGCTACAATACACATTTTTTGAAGCAGCTCATTATAGAGGGGAAGTGTACTTGTCTGGCTACAGAAGGAAGAGCTGGTCAAATCTGAACAGTGACCATCTGAAATGTTTTCTAAATTGCATTTGTTATTATCATTGAATAATAATAATACCTTGGCAGTATTTTGTCTTATTTTTTACAACAAATGGTTACGATAAATAAAAACTAAGTCAGTGTTTAAGTCTTACCTCATAAAATACAATAATAAAAAAACACGAAAAAGTAACAATACGACATTTATTTAACATTCCCTTTCATCCCACTTCAGTATTAAAAATTTACAAATCGTAAACCAGCTCACTACATGACGCACAGTGCATTAATGACGACACATTTAAAAGGCGATTGACAGTGTAGCCCCACCCTCGCACCATCAGTAACTACCTCAGTGGTATCGGTGGCATGAAACCTGACGTCCATGGAGGCTACGTATGAAAAGAATACGTCTAAGACAAGAACAACAAAAGCAGTCGGGGTGATTCCGATTTTTTTTTTTTGAAAGATTGTTTACAACTATTCACGCCACCCGGCCGAGCTACTCCTATAATTTGATGTCTCACTGTGCGTTAACAGTGATCGTAGAACAAAGACGGCGATCCCGATAAAACGTTTGAAAGTTTACATAACCCTGTATGCGAACAGAGATCAGCTGATATGACTTTATCACAGCTTGTTTCCCCACACAATCTCAGTATCCCATTTCAAAGCATGCTACTGCGGCCTGTCCGATCAGAGGCCTTCGACCGAGGAACAGTCGGTCCGATCATGTGAGTGATTCACAAACAGAACCTCTTAAAACACGTCATTAAATCAAACTGCCGACTCCTGTTGGCATAGTCGAACACCACAAATAAATATTTCCTGTGGCCTCCGGGGGTTGGAAAACAGGAAATGACACACGGGCCGACCGTTGCACACCGAAGAGTCACTGAAGTGTGCGCCGTTAATCGCGTCGCACCCGCGCCTGGCTTTACCTCGCAGGTTTGTTAGTCTGGGAGGCTTTCTTCTGCGACGTCGCTCCTCGTGCCCTCGAGTGTTTCAAATGGTTGAGTTTGGGGAATTGAATTCCCAGCAGCTGGCTGGTGGGCGACTGCTGCTGTGCAGCGGGCGGGTCCATTTTCCTGTAGCTGGGGCTGTGGCGACGGGGCGATCGACCAGATCGCGTCTCTCCCCGCAGCTGCGACGAATCGGTCTGCAGCATCTGACTCTGCCAGTAGCGGTGGCCTCCAATCACAGGGCCGGCTGCCCGGGAGGGCCGGTGGAAACTTCCTGGTTTGGCAACGACCACTTTCGGTCCTTTGACTCGTGCGTCAGGGCTGGAAGTCTGGAACAACTGAAATTATATATGTAAAAAAAGAAAAAAGAAAACAAGCTAAATGAGCAGCATGATGGGATTTTAATGGGTGTTTTTTTTGCTATTGTTTTTTTTTTTTATTGCTGATACAAATCTCCCTGTTTCACACAAAGTGCCTCAGGGGTTAACCCCTGGACATTAGTATGTTTGTCCAAAATGGCCAACGATTTTAAAAGAGTAACATTAGTTTTCTATTTTTTTGTGGAGGATTTAATTCACCTGAGGCTTTATAATAATACGATAATAAGCAACTAAGTTAACTTTAAAGACCTATGAATTTAAAGGTAATACTGCAAGTAACTGAAAGCAAATTCAGATTATAGCCCTGCATTCACTCTTAGATGCCTTATTTCAAACATCGCGACTCATCCAAAAGTGGATTTTGTTTCCTTCCTGCTGTCTGGATGTTTTTCTCTGGCATCTCACTTTGTTAAAACCCCTGTTGCATCCTACATTAACGCATTTGGTGCTTCATATATTTGCGTAAAGGTAATTGTGCAGCGGTCACTGTCTGCCAAGAACATGAGTCACGTCAAAGGAGCGTCGATCTTCGCTGCCTATCTGAAGATGCTGCCCTTCATCTTCATCATCCTCCCAGGCATGATCAGCCGGGCCCTCTATCCAGGTGCGTGAACACACACACACACGTGGGCGTGTGATTAGTTACTCAGAAAAAAATGGCATGACATGTTTGCTCGAAGCAGGCTGCAGCTTGCTTGCACTTTGCGGGAGAGGCACTCCCATCCAGGTAGGATTTCTGTGTGTGTGTGTGTTGAGGGAGCATCTGTTTCTTTCCTGTAATCTCTCCTGTAATATTTGATTATTCAGTGTTATTTCGGGGAACCACACCAGTGTGACTCATTAAAAACTTGCAGTGATATAAAAGGTCATGACAAATTTAATGTCATCGTCTACACACAGCAGTTTAAAATGCAGCAACTCTGCACTACATTCAAGCCCAGATTTGAAAATAAAATGCATTTCTCAAATACACATTAATGCAGGGGTCACCAACCTTTTTGGCACTGAGAGCTACTTCATGGATCCTGAGCCGTATGAAGGGCTACCAGTTTGCTAGATTCTCCTGAAATAACAAACTCTCTGAGTTATATATTATTATTAATGATACTCTTCTATGTGAAGACACTTACCAAGCTCATGAGTTCTCAATAATTATCAAAAATGACTTAACAAGGTTGGATAAAATTGAATTTTAGACGCAGCTCAACGAGCTGTGCAATTTTTCTAACGGGTCTGCGGGCTACTCATGAGGTCCTTGGGGGCTACCTGGTGCCCACGGGCACCACATTGGTGACCCCAGCATTAATGTTTTCACTCTGCTTGTTTACTGCAGGGTAATCACAACCTTTTGTAAAGAATCTTACACGTAGGACTAAGAGAACTAAGTTCAGCATCATCTGGCTGACTAACCATAAGTCATTGCATGCAAGGTAATGAACAATTTGTGCAACCTAAAATTTATGCAACATTTTATTTTCTCTAATCTAATCTTTTTGCCAGACCTCTTTTATTTTACTGACACCTTCACGATGATTGCCGTTATTGCTTATTTCAGTTCCGACAATAAATGGACTCTTGAGTCTATATAAAGGTGAGTCAGTACTTCAAAGGCCAAGTGTGTGACATTTACCGGAATTTACTCGCAGATAACAAAAGAGAAAAGTATTTTTGGGGTCAAGGTCAATGAAGTCACCAAGATGAAAAAACTGTGGTGCTGTCAGTCACCACTAATGGCCATTAAATTTACACGAAGAGCAGACCCACTTGTGAGGAAGCAGCTATATTGTACCACCGCATTTCTACATTAAGCCCTAAATGTGGAAAACACCAGATCAAGTGGGACGTGAGATTTATAGATTCCAGTATCTCCAGCTGGAGTATCATCAGGCTCAAAGTCACAAAGCTATAAAGGATAAAAACTGAATTGTGTGCAATATGCCTTCTTATCAACGGATTCTACTGAACCTTTGATCTGCATACATAACTGGCCTTTAAAATTATGATCTCAGTCTAAGTTTGAAAAAAACAAATAATCCCTGTGTTTGACTTTAGCACAAAATAAATAAATGTTTCTTCAATTACATTGAGATTTTACTTCTCAAGCATAAACCTTCATCGAGCCATCGAGTGACTGGCGACACCCGAGGACCAGGAGTAGAAATGCAGATCCTCTTTCTAAAGTGTGCTCACCTGTCCAATGTGCCTGCGAGGGGAGGGGTTTGCATGCCGGCGGAGCTGCTGTGATTGGCGGATGAGTTCGCCGCTGTTCTGCGGCTCCCGCAGGTCCAGCATGCTCTGGGAGAGGCGGGCCATCATGTTGCCCCGGTCCCCCTGGCGGTGTCCGCGGCCCGACCCCGTGGTCACTCCGTTGGTCAGGGGATCCCGCTGCTCTGGTTGGGGGCAGTCGTAGAAGGCGTCCTCCTCCGACGCCGTGGAGGTGCTGGACGGGTCGTCGACGGCCACCCGGTCGCAGATGACCTTGGTGCTGTCCTGGCTGCCCGAGTCGTTGCTGCCCGAGTCCTGGGCGTCGAGCAGCGATCTCATCCGGGCGCGAGTCGGCGTCAGCTGCTGCTCGTTCTCCTTCTCGCTCTCTGCCGAGTCTATTTTCATCAGGGTGACCAACCGCAGGTCACTGTGCTCCACGGGGGTGGGGTCTAAGACCAAGTGCAGTGTGCGGCGCTTGGGAACGGGAGGAGGCGCCGCCGCCGCCGCTTCTGCCTGCGGGGATTTCTGAGAAGGTTCCGCCGGCTGCTGGACAACAGTAGAGGTGGATGAAGGTGCTGTGGGTTGCGTATTCAATTCCCATTTGCCTCGTGCGTCTGTCTGCTGGGGGCTCACGCCAGAATCTACCTGGTCCGCATTCTGATTGATTTGCGTCAGTTGTTTGGGCTGTTTTTTGGTTGGACTCGTGGGAGAAGACAGGCCACTCCTCACATTCTCAGCAGGCTTTGCCGCAGCCTCTGCCTGGTTCCTACTTTGAGGCGGAGCAGAGTCCTCCGCCTTCTCTGGCATGAGCAGTGGCGAGCTGAAGCGTATGGCCTGGCTCACCTCGAACCGCTCCGACCTCTGCAGGTGGACCTGGTGGGCTCGCTTTTCGTCCCTGATGTTGATAAAACCAATCACGTCGCTCGGCGGGTCCGGCTCTGGCCAGGTGGGCAGGTAAGGGATCAGGTACGCCTTCTCCATATTGACCAGTGCCGGGTGTATTGGCGGCTCCTCAATTATCTTGCGGGGCTCTTTCATTAGTTTGAGACCGGTGGGATTTTTGGAGTTCTTGTTGGTGGAATTCAGGTCAGAGGAAGTGACACTTTCTTGTGTGCCACTGACAACGAGGGCATATTTAGGATTGATGAGCTTCCTGGCAACAGTCGCTGACACTGGGACAGGAGCCGCCTGAGGGATTGGGTCAGGGATGGGTTCATCTGCCATGGGAACCTTGTTGAGAGACACACCCCTGGATATGAGATAAAGGTCCCGGAACTGAAAATCAAAGGTTTCTACTGCCTGTCCGGTGATAACGCTGATGAGGTTTCGGTCAAAGCGGGATGAGGCCCAGGTGAAGCTGGAAAAAGACACGGAGGCAAGAATTTATACAGTAGCAAATACAGATTTCGATGGACAAGGTGCTAGTTGACTTCGCCACTGGTGCCACATCATCAATCATCGCCATGGTGGTTCTAAGACACTGGTTATAAATCCTCTAAGTCAACCGAAGTTTGTCCTGTTAAAATCTTTCAGGTTCTTTACGGTTGTTTTTGGACTCAAAACTCAACAACAATCTGTGCTCTGAGGGCAACAGAGAGCTCTTTCAGCAATTATGCATTTTTTCTGTGAGGACTGGTCAGTGAGAGGGTTGTGATCTCAGTCTCATTTTTAACTTGTTACCTAAGTCACTAACCAAACACCATCTTGCTTTTGTATAATTACAGTTTAGTTACTGCAGATGGTTCTCAGCATAGCTTCTGCTCGGTTTTAAGACCAGCACTTTTGTCAGCTTGGGGTAATGGGTGAAGAGGTATAGAGGTTTGCAATTTAGGTCAGCTTTTTCTTGATATCGTGCAGCAAAGACTACACTGCAGTGGCTTCAAAATCAGCACTGACATTCACAGTTGAATCGGTAAAGTACACACCAAGCAGGGCAACGTTAGAATTCATTTTGTGTTCCAACGACACAACAATTATACCCTCTTTTCAGTCTGTCTGCTGTTTGGCATTCAGCAGGGAACATGTGGCGTCAGACTCAGTCTCTTTATTATTGAAAGCAGTCGCCTGCCTCAACAGAAACTGGGTGAAACTGAGGCAAAACAAAGAGGAAGCGGGAGCGACGAAACCAAAACCATCAGCTTGAAGACAAATAGAACCAATATACTCTGCGTGGCAAACAGAAATGCAGTGGGTACATATCCAGAAGTGACTGGGTTCATATGAGGACCCAGTATTTTAGACTCAGCTGCATCAAAGGGCAAGAAAGTGTGACACAAGCAATATGCAGTAAATGCTGATCTCTGTTTTTTTCTCTTTTCCTAAATGATCTCACATCTTTCTAATCTCTGCTGTGATGTCAGGCTAAAACCACAAACCCCAGATAAATCCCTGTTGTGGGCTATCAGGGTACACCAAATATAGCTGCCTCCTTATCAGTGGAATGCCTCTCAATGTCAATATAAATATATTTTATTAATGAATGCATTCCATACTTTTAGCGATTTTATCCATCACAACTAATAAGTGCGCATGCATTTTTCAATCTCATAGCAACAGATGCCACATCACACAGTAATGCACTCGTTAACGTCTGGCCTACCTGTATGAACCAGAGATGGCTTTGTCTCCATCGACAAGGAGAAACTTCTGGCTCAGGGAGCCGCGCACTTTCTGCGCAGATCGCGTGAAGAATTCCACACCTCCACAGCAGCGCACACGCAGATTCTGCACATGTGCAAACACACACACGCACACACAAGATTAATTATCTGTTAAAAGGGAAAGGAATGGACTTTCAGGTCAAGTAAATAAAGGATTTAATCTGCTGAAAGGAAAGTGAAGAAAGAGTGAGGGGTTTTGTTGTAGGTCAACTCAGCCTATACATCTTATCATCCATTGACTCTGCAGGTCGTGGCATAGATTCCATCTGCTGTATGTAGATGCATGCATACATGACACACCCTGCTGTGTTTGTCTTTGGCCATGTGATGTAGGTGTGTCTCCGGGCTGAGGTGCGTCACCTCATAAGTAAATGATCGGTGCGAAAACTCACACGCGCCGCCAAGCGCAGGAGTCAGAAGTGCTTGCAACAACAGAAAGGCTGCGGTGGGCTGTGGATACGAAAAATGACTAAAGAAGGAAGAAACATCCCATAATTGGCGGCCGCAGCAACAAAGAGGGGAAATGTGTGTTTTTCAGACTGCCGATCAGCACGAAACAGGGAATATTTGCATACTTCCTGTTCCTACCTAGACTGGTTTAACTGAAAGAGGCGAAGATTAGCAAAGTTTGGCTATGGCCAAAAAAAAAAAAAACGAGCTGGCACATGCGTGCTACCGCAGACAGCAGGCCAAGGCCTGTCCCAGCTAACACAATCATGTGACCTACCTTCACTCCTTTTATAGTCACAATCTTGTTATTGAAAAATCTGCCTTTAATGAAAACAGATAAAGGTTGGAACCGCGGCTTTATAAAATAAACATTATCCTGTTATTGCATGCTAACCTATCAAGAGTAACGATCTTTCCCGCTAGCTCGTCCGCAAGCTTATCAAAACATCATCTGTACGTCTGTGTGTGTGTGTGTGTGTGTGTGTGTGTGTGTGTGTGTGCATGAACACACATACCTTGAGGTGACCACGGTGCATATCAGCCCTCGCACACATGGAAAGAAAGCAGGGAACTGCAGCCATGTCAATTATGATGTACACTGGAACTCTGCGCTTAAACCCAGCGTCCAGCAGGTCTCGGAAAATATCAACGTCTGTAAACACATCCATCACCACAGCAATCACCTGCACACAAACAGAGGAAACAGACAATGCCGTTACTGCTTCCTCAAGCACGATGGTGCACTTGATTAAAGTGGCCCCTATCAGCAATTCTGGATGTATTAAAGCTATAATAAAGCTGGATTGAAGACATTTTTCATTTTAAAATCTTGCAAAACCCTCTTGTGTATCCATAACATAACTCTCATTGAGTTTTGTTGAAAGCAGGAAGGAACGACTGCTAGCTGCCCCTAATGAAAGATAGATACAGATAGAAAAATACCCAAAGATACCTCGGCCAACACTCACTGTTGCTAATGACTTAAGCATGGATGCCGCATTGATAGCAGTTTAATGAGAAAGGGCTGCCACTTTCACACCCATAGAAATACAGAGAATGGCCGTGAAAGTTTTCCAGTGATATGTATATTTTCACTTTTCTCCTGAATAGCTTTGTCAGGAGATCAAATTAACTCCCAGACCTAACAAGACTTGCAAGGAGGTGTTGATACCTGTCCAACTCACACAAAAGGAAGCATTGAGCTTTTAAACTGGCAGAAAAAAAAAATCTGAGTAATCCACTTAAAATGTGATTTTAAAAAACAAAACAAAAACAAGGTTCATCCAATCACCATCAGTCTTGCCTCCCCTGTACAAGTGCCTTCTATTGGCTAATTGTTTACCAGATGCATGTGTATAATATTTACAGGGGATTTAGAAAAATCCCCTTTCTCAAGTCTTTCCCAGCTTTGGCAAGTCTAGTAACTTTGTAAAAAAGTGGGATTGCTGCACTCATGGAGTGCTTTGCAGAATGGGAACTGACTGTGAAGTGGCAGTGCAGTGGGTGCTCAGGGTTTTAACAATACAACAGTCAAAGTGACAGTTGGCTCTTTGAGCAGCTGCTCTGTATTCACAGGAGGCACTTTCAACTTCTAAAACTGCAGTTAAATGAGGGAAAAATGCTTTTAGGAGGTGTTTTAGGTCAGACTATTGGCTAGCTAGGATACAGTACATGTGCTAAATTGAAATTGACATCATTGTTTAATCTGACTTTATTACCATTTACACACCTGTTTTTAAGCAGAGCTCATAAAATGTCTGCCTCACGGAGAAAACATTACTCCAAGCAGTGAAAAGACTCCATTCCTTTCATATTCTTAGTTGTATACCTGTGCATAGGTGCATTTAGACATGTCAGAGGTTATTTATGGTCTACAGGTGTGAAGTTATTTGAGCGACATTGCAGCTTTTCTTTTGGTGTCAAGATAAGGCTTTTAAAAAACGGTCACAGTGCATGTGTCTTTGTGGCACATGTCAAACAAGAAGGAGGAGGAATGTGGCTGATACCAGACTGAAAGCAATTGTTCCACTTCTTTGATGGAAGAAAAGTTCAAAACTTGAGAGGCTCTGACCAGCAACACCGGCCAATCATGTCCTGTTACCAGTTCATCTCTCATCATCGTTTCAGCTTTATAGACAAAAGGACTTTTATGCAGACGCTTGCTTTTAAAGTCGTCTGCTGTAGTGTTTCAGAGAGAAACGCATTATACACTTTCTTGTATTCTCTCTGGTCATTGGATAGTCTGAACTCAGCACCCATAATAGGTTAAACCATGATGTGGAACATTCTGCAGCACTGGAACAAACACGCTCTGTACTTAATCGTGATATAAGTAGTAACTCATTTTGAGCTTGCAATGAAAACTGAAAGACTTGATTTTAAAGAATTACAGATAACTCAATGGCCTTTTAGTGTTCAGAAATAAACTATGCTGACACTGGAATGATTATCCTCAATTATTTGGCTTGTCAAAACCCAAATAATTGTGACAAGCTTCTCAAATCAAGGCTTGTTTTCACTGTCCACAATATTGCGTGTCCAATCATGTGATTATATTCCACTCTGAGACATGTATGTTGTTGTTGTTGTTGTTGTTTTTTTTTAAGTGCATATGTTATTAACTTGGGTTTTCGTTGCAGTTTCCAATGGCTAAGCATCGTTTTGTTTCCTCTAAACAGCATCAATGACTAGATCATCATCATCATCACCATCATCATTAGTACCACCATCGTCTTGACATCCCCCTACCTTTTGCGCAGCTGCGATGCTTTTGCGCACCACCTCCTTGATGTGCGTGTGCCCCTCCACGGGCGGTTGGGTGTGCACGGTGACTCGCGTCACCCCTCTGTACGAGTAGGCCTCGGGCCAGCCCAGATCCAGCTCTGCCACCGAGGCCTCGGACCGGTCGGGCCAGTACTGCAACGACACCTCCCCATCCCCCAAGTCCTCGCCGGACCCCGGCGTGATGTTGCCCGGCCCGGGGGTCCCGGGGGTCCCGGGCCTTTGCGTGTGTTCGTGCCCCGGCCGGTAGGGCTCCGCTTTCTGCACGATCCTCTCCAGCTCCGTCTCCGACAGGAACTCCCGCAGTCCGCTCTTGAGGATGTAGTCCTTGAAGGCATCGGGACCCTGCGAGATGAGGGTCTCCACGGCGACCCGCTGCTCCTCGCTGTAGAAGAATTCCGGTTTGCTCTCACTGACGCGCCAGTTGACGTGGTGGTCGTCCAGACACTGGACCTGAGACAGCGCCATGTCCTCGATACAATGTCCCCACCAACCCAAAACCGGTGTTCACACGGTTAAAGACTTTGACCCACTTTCCACTTGTTGGTCCCGTTGGGTCGAATCTCCTTTAACAACACGGCTTCTCATTCAGGTCCACCAGGTGTTGCTTAGTTCCGCGGAAGAAAAAGTTTTTTCGGGAGACGTCAATCAGCACGCAGCCACGCTCCTCTAAGTCGAAACTGCTCACAAGTGGGTCACACTAAAGCACAGCACACACTCCGTCGACCAGGTACACTTTTTTAAGCCACACCTTTCGGCAGGGGGGGGCGCGAACCGGCGGCTCCAGCGGGCAGCGGCAGTCCTGGACCGGGTTGACTCCCTCGAGCCGCGGGGCCCGCTCGGTCGGTAGACGTGGAAGGAAGGGCGAGCTAGCGTCCGTGCGTCTAACTCCGCCAGTGAGTCAAAGCTAAGTGGAGCTCGTGCTCGTAAAAGACAAAGAAAGCATTAGAGGTGTCGAAATTGTTTCGTGACTCAGACTGTATGCTGAGTTGACAACTCACCCCCCACCCCCAACCAGTTTTCCCGTCTTCTTGTCGGAGGTCTGCCCGCGGCGGTTCACGGTCGCTCACGAAATGTCAACTATTTACTTCCCCCGAACATCGGAAAAGTCGTACATTTCACTAATGTGACGAGCCCCGGCCGTTAACTTTCACCGCCTGTCTTCACGCAATGCCCCCCGATTCCCTTAGTTAGTTGCTGAAGACCTGCTCCTTGTTGTGAAGTCACAGCACAGCCCGGACATTTGTGTCAGCGGCACACTGGAATTCGGTGGAGGAAACCGGGTTGGTTCTAAGAGGCGGAGTGTCTGGTAGTCCGGTGAGGAAACGGAGGCTTCAAACTCCACCCTCCTGACTGCACACTGGAGGGCAATCATCGTGTGTACAGCGCAATCACCCAGTCATTGTGACTATTTCATCGGAAATTGTTTTTTTATGTTTTTTTTTTTTTTTTTTATCTCACCGGAATTCCATTGTGTTGTGTTTGACGTATGACCGACAAGTCACTTTCTCAGTAACTTGTAAACCAAGTATTTAAAGGCCCAGAACATAAAATGATCTATTGGCATGAAATTAAATAAAAAATAAAAAATAAAATGGGTGTGTGTCTTTAGATAAAGAAAAAAAAAATCATACTGGTGTTTTTGTTCACGAATAACAAGCATTCATATTTGCATGAGCATACAAAGGAGGTCCATGTGTAAGGAGGCAGTGTCTACACTGAAACAACACTTGTGGAACATGTTTGCTTTCTGGAAAACAAGGAATGAGACGTTTTATATGTGTGAAATTGCATTGTTACAAAACATATATAAAATGTAAAGGAGTAAATAATCTTTACATTCAGTAATCCTGATAACTGTTCTTTGGGATTTTGTTTCATGTGGTTTATTGTTCACTCTGGCAGTGAACAAGTAAGTTATTCTGTTTTATAACATTTACTTTGTTTTTAAAAATTCATTTTGTGCAGTTTTTTTTTTAACCAAAGCTGTGTGACTCCTTCGCCACTTGAGCAGAGGTTGGAGCGATAAAATGAATTCTGCATGAGTAGAATATGTTGTTTCGTCTCTACAGCCGCGGTGTAAGTGACCTGTGGCTGCCTCATGTTTCAGACTCTGTGGGATGCGTTGATCCAGAGGAGTGCGTTCGAGTGTGTGGCGCCGAAGTCGGGTGCTCCAACATTGCCTTTCCTAAACTGGTGATTGAACTCATGCCAAGCGGTGAGATTAAAGCTCCCCGGTCAGCATGTGCGCTTCACTTCTATCGATTGCACCATACCTGCATCCACTTATCCGCCTTTGGATTGCAGGCCTGCGCGGGCTCATGATCGCCGTGATGATGGCTGCGCTCATGTCATCACTGACCTCCATCTTCAACAGCTGTTCTACGCTCTTCACCATGGACATCTGGAAGAAACACCGCCCAAGGGCCTCAGAGAAAGAGCTACTACTGGTGGGCAGGTAGGTCGCTCTAAAAACCTGGGGGTCGGTTTCATCTTTAAAGATCATAAAGCTATTATCAGTCAGTCGTCAACGGATGGAAGGAAGTTAAAGAGAAGCACTTTGTTTCAGGATTGTGACTGTCATCTTGGTGGTGGTGAGTGTGGTGTGGATCCCCATCCTGCAGTCAGCCAACAGCGGTCAGCTCTATGTTTACATCCAGTCAGTGACGAGTTACCTTGCTCCACCCGTCACTGCTGTCTTCACTCTGGCCGTGTTCTGGAAGAGGACCAATGAACAGGTAACACACAGGGAAATCCACCAAGTCCAAAAAATTATACAAAGATTTATATATAGTACATGAGTTGTGGTGCTTTGGATGACATTTTGATTTATTTTGTGTAAACACCAGAAAAAAGCGCCACCACTCAGTGTAAACAGCCCAATGGCATGATTTTAAGTGTGTTTGATCAGCTGTTGAAAACCTCAATTTATGTAGTGTAGTATAAAAAAATAAGTAAAGTAGAGTTGAAGTTAGGTCAGAGAAATGTTGACATTAAAATGTACAATAGGTCATTTATAACAGAACAAACACACAAATAATAGCATTCTCATTAACAGAGAAGCCTAGTAGCCAAGCATGATGAAACCTAATCAGATTCTCTGAACAATAACTTCACAGTGTTCTAAGGTTGACAAACTTTCCATGCTCCTCCTCTGAACTGCTGTACAGTTTTATTAGTCTCACATGGACGCCAGCTGCCAACATCCATCCGTCAGACTCTGTGTGTGTGTGTGTGTGTACTGCCCAACTATTTAATACCATTCATTGTTCTTTATTGTCTTTCCACGAATCAGAATAGCATTTTGATAATAAGAGAAAATAATGTTACACTATCAACATGGAGAGGTGTGTGAGTGACAATGACTGTGAAAGTGAATGATAAAAACTGACAAAGATAAGAATGTCTATCAGTCCAGAGCCATGAACACATGTTTTGGCTCAGCTTTCAGTAAAGGCTGGCCTGCGGTGTTTTCACAGAAGTGTAGGGTGTGTCTGCTCTCCACGGACAGGCTGTTTAGCTGCTGAAAAGGACTTTTGAAAGTTTTTTGCCAATGCAGAGTTTGAAATTAGCATTTCGAATTAGAAAACTTAAACTTAAAAACCTAATTTTTGTTTTGGTTACGGCTCTCTTTTTCAAAGCAGCTGCCACAGCTGTTGGACTAACCTTATTGATTGTCCTCCAGCAGGACCAGAGGCTTTTAATGTTAAAATCTCTGTTAAAGTCTTAACAAGTCGATGTCTTTGTTTGCCACACAATGAACTGTAAGGATATTCATCTAGTGCGGGTCAGGCGTGTTCGGTCAGGTAATGTTTGTTACTTTCAAAAATTCTTTTGTGATACAGGCTCAGCTACATCCATGTTTAGTCCTTATTCTCAGAAGCAAGAAGAGTGGCAAGCACACAAACATAAACGAAGATGGCAGTAAAACATTGTACCTGCTTGACCAGGATGTAAGTTCCGTTGTTGCAGTGAGCACGCTGACATCAGCATTTACTCCTTCTCGATAGTCTAGCCTCAATAAAACCTCACGACTGGAATCACTCAATGTTCACAGTGGAAATCGCAAATACACAACTCAGAAAGATTATCTGACCCAGATATCTGAAGGCAAAAAAGTCACTACAAATTCAAGATAATTTTAATGAATTTGCCTAAACTGATCTAGAGCTGAGCAGGCTTTTGCAGAGTTACATAAAGTCGCTTATTTTATGTCACTCTGAGTTTTTTAAATTTTATGGATAACAATAGCTATAATACTCTTATATAAGAAGCACAAGATTTTTATTTGTGCATCTAACCCACAGCAGTGTGTGACCAGGCTGGTGACTAGCATGAGGAGGAGATGCCAGGCTGTTGTGGCTGTGTTTGGTTCTTCCACACGCTACTGAGGCTCTTGTTTGTTAAATGAATAAATTGCTAAATTGCCAATATGTTTTGTTTCTTCAAATTTCAATCATCCAATCCACCAAAGAAGAGACAATGGCAGAATAAGCTGTTTGACTCGACAGAGAAGATTTGTCACATTTTTCATGGGCGCATCTCAGATACTTAGCTCTGCTGCTCACCCACAAATGCATGTTCCTTACAAGTGTGGCAACATTTAAAAGGAGAATAAACAGGCTTTCAAACGATATAACATTTATTTCCAAGAAGCATTGTTACAACAAAGAAATAATCTACCAAACACAAATTTCCAAATGTTTTGATCAGTATTATTAATAGTAATATATAACTAAAGGCTATATGAGAAAACGTGTTATTTGAGGAATGTAGCAAACTGGTTGACCTTCATTTGACTCAGTAGCCATGAAGTAATTCCCAGATTCAAAAAGGTTCTTTTCCCCTGATATCAACTCTGACATGCTATGTGTTGCTTTGTTTCAAGGGCTGAGCTCCAGAATCCAAAATCTTGAAGAAACTCAAAGCACAGCATTAAAGAGCAGCAAAGACATAATCACAAACCGCTTTTATTCTATACGTCACACTCGCACACGAGGTGCAAGGCAAACACTGTACACCGAAATAAGAGGTGCGGGCGTTGACTTTGTCTGCAGGGAGATGATATTTTTCTAGGTGTGCTTAGCTGAACCGCACGGATCACATTCTTTGCTGAAAGGTGAACAGAGAGGGAGACGAACAGTTATTTGTGTCAGGGCACGTGAGTGTGCTTGTGTCTTCGCGTTCGCACACAGACGTGGTTGAAAAGGGAGAGTTTTACTAGAGGAACACGCCCGTGTGTGACCTGCAACACCTGCAGGAAATGTTCAAACACCTATTAAATCAGGGGAGTCGTTCAACGTGACCTGCTTGTGTGTGTGTGTGTGTGTGTGTTGCTTTCAGGGGGCCTTCTGGGGTCTGATGGTGGGCCTGGTGGTGGGCGTGTGCCGCATGGTGCTGGAGTTTGCCTTCCCGCCCCTCAGGTGTGGCATGGTGGACTCGGCTCCGGCCGTGCTGCGCGGTGTCCACTACCTCCACTTTGCCATCCTGCTCTGCGGCCTCACGTTAGTCGTGGTTGCCGTGGTTTCGCTGCTGACGCCGCCGCCCACCCATGACCAGGTGCGCACACTCACACTGCGGCGTAAAGGTTGTTATCTGTCTTTGAGATTGGAGTTTTCGGGTGGCCGGACCCAAATGATCTCGGCTCTCATAGAGTATGATGACCTAGATCAGTGCTTTTCAACGTTTTTTGAGCCACAACATATTTTCTACATTTCCACAGCACACCACCAAGCAAAAATATTATAAAATTACACTTTTTCAGCATAATAATGACAAAATAGTCTCTCAATTTATTTATACTCACTCAGTGTGAAACTTGGGCCTGTTTAGATGTACACAAAGCTGATATCCTGGGGGGAAAACAGGCTCACATTCCTTTTGAAGCACACTCACTCACTCACACACTGGAATGCTTTTTTTTTTTTTTTTTAAACCAATGAAGAGAAGTTGGATAATTTTTCGCAGCACACCTGACATCTCGTGGCACACTGGTGTGCAGTGGTGGCACAGTGGTTGAAAAACACTGACCTACATTAACCTACACAGGCATAAAACAAAATATCAGACTCAATATTTGATATTTGAAGAGTCCCAGGAGGTGGTGACGCATTTCTTGGCTCTCTGAAATGTATGTGCGAGCGCAGATCGTAATTAAGGGAGTTCACCTGAAGAGGGGCCTGATCTGCAAGCTGTGTACTGGCTCCACTTTCATAGGAGCACTCACCAGCTTCAGCTGTACGCCGGTGTCACACGCACAACAAGTTGGGACACTTGTTTCATTTCAAGTGTTTCTTCTTGAAGGGATTTAGGTGAATTGTATTGCATGAGGACTGAAATCCATGTTGGCTGGGGATCTTTCTCACAGCTTGCCTGGAAGCATCAGGATTTTCTTATAAAACATTATAATAAAAATGCTCGTAGCTGTGCATTTCCAGTGCTTATGCGAGGCCAAACAATCTGCTTGCTTTGTATTTATGTTTCAGTTACGCTGATTTATTCCCAAACCGTTGCTGTTTTTCTCGGACCTGTTCATGGACACTCTCATTTGTCCATTTGTAAACATGAGAGTAACAAATTGAATAATAAGCTTGATCATAACTTCTTCATCTGTTCTCCCAGTTGTTGAATCTGACCTGGTGGACGCTGTCTGAAGAGCCGCAAAGAGAAATCCCTTTGCAGAAAGTCTCCTCCATCAGCCACCGTAGCTCCCAGGGTGAGAGTCTGAATATTAATGCTGGGAACAAAACCAGACATCATGTGATTTACAGTCAGGCTGCTGCTGTTTTTTTTTTTATTGCAATGAGTAACTTCCTGACTCATCCTCCTCCCTCTGTGTCTCTTTGAAGACTCTGAGCCGCCACAGCGGATGACGTGTGGTCGAGGAACTGGATTGTGCATGTCAACAGTGCGACGACCTGAAGGGACTCCAGCCGCCAGAGTGCCCAACATTCGGGAGGACGTGTTCTGGTCCAGATTCTGCTGCGTCAACGCGATCCTGCTCGTCAGTGTTAACATTTTCCTCTATGCATATTTTGCCTGAGTGGTGACTCCGACGTCCGTGCTGCTGCTGAATTTCCCCCAAAGCCTTAAAATGGCAGGATTTGTAGTATTTCAAATGTAAATGTTAATGTAACATTAAAATGTTGCGTTTGTAGTGTAGACAGTATTAACTAGTAATTACGGAATGCGTCAGCAACCCATTGGTATTATGGGGGACAAAGGGTGAGAATTTAATCTGCATCTGGAACCACTCGCATTTTCAATTATCCACAGTGTTAGATAATCACAGGATACACATGGCAGAGCTTTTTGAAAAATCAATTTAAATAAGTGAAGCAAGGTGTGTTTTAAAAGTCAAATCTCCTCTCATAATGTTTTACAATCCTGCAGTCAGCTCAGTCCAGAGATTAAACTCCTTTTTTCATTAGACCTTGTTAGACAGTATTTTGAAAGATGTGCCTTCAGGTTTTGATATTTATGTTTTTAATATTGGTATTGTTATGTCCTGGATTCTGCCTCCGTAATTTGTTTGTGCAGTATAAAATGTGACAATAGTGAATTTTATGCTTTCTAAAATCAGTATGGATCTAGTATAAGTCAGAAATGGGAATGAGAAGAATAATGTCATGATAATAATGAATGTGTTAATATGTGCATGGGATAAAGAGTAACTATAGAAAATATATTGATGTGGGTAAAGTGGTATGTGTCTCTCATAGTTTATTTTGTTCAATTCAGTATGATAATTATATAGTTATGTGTTACGACAGGTCCTGTGGTGTTATGTGGTTTCGATTGTTATATTGCTTGTGGTACATTTTATCATTATCTTGAAAAGAAATGTGACAGATTACTGCATCAGTACTAACACACCAAAGCATTTGTTTTAATAGTTAATTGCTGAAAATTATTAAAATTATTCAAGAATTATAGATAAAGTCAGATGCCTCTTACTTGATAAACTATCATGGCTTGAAAAGTTTTTTTCTTGCAATATCTCAAATAAAGTTTATTAAATGTAATTAATACATTTTAATAAAAGTCATTTAACAATGACAAGTAGTTCTGATTGGATAGAATCACTTTATTTGGAGCGTGAGTGAACATTTAAGAGGAGTTTGGGGGTGCGGAAAACATAACAAAACAACAACAAAACAAAACAGACAGGCCTTTCAGAGCCATTCAAACAAACACATATTCTCAGTACAGATGAAGAAAGGAAGACGGAGGAGTGAAAGAGTCAGCTGGTCCTTGCAGGACTGCAAGAACACTCTTATTACAAGTCACGATTTAGGTTTATTTAAACCAAATTTCTTGCTTTGATTCTGGCGTGGAGCAACAGAAAAGAGTGAGAAACGGCATCAGATCATCAGTATAGCTGTGTTAAATACTGAAGGGGGGGGGTGAAATTACGTCCCAACAGCAAAATTAGCATTACACTTCTCCTCAACGTTTCCCAGAACATCAGCGCTGTTTGACGACTGGTCACAATGATGACAGAGGTGCGGAACACGATATCCTGAGAGGCAGAGACGGAGACGCGGCTTCGCTGGCGTCGGATATGTCCCCATCAGTGGTAGAGCGGCTGCACGTACTCCGGCGGGAAGATCCCCACTCGGCCTCGGCAGCGCCCCCTCCAGCACAGTGAGCTGGAGCAGTCCAGCAGGTCGATGATGTCGCCGCGGCGGAAGTGGAGGTGGGACTTCTGCGCGGGCACATAGTCGCAGAGGGCGTGAGCCAGGCGGGCCCTCTGCAAGGTGGGAGAGAAGGAGACAAGGGTGTGATGAGGGGGTGTCACGCAGAGCAGAGCAGAGCAGAGCAAAGTGTCGGAGTGTAAGAGAGGTTTGCGCCTTACCCCGACCACGGCTTCAAACAGACGGGAGGACGTCCGGTCGTGGGAGCGGTGGTGAGCCGAGGGGAGGGACTCCTGGGAGCAGCTTCTGTAAGGGTTGGGGTACGGGTTACATGCGGGCGGGCGCGGCCGGCGGGGGGACGGCGGAGGGTCTCTGAGGCGGATCACCTTCTCCACGGCGATGCTGTGGCTTCGGTAGTAGTCCACCAGCCGGTTGAGCGAGCAGAAGGACTCGTCCCAGATGCTGTACTGCCCGCCACCCTCCAGCACCCGGAAGTGCTCCACCCTGTCGCCGTAGCTGCAATGCAAGGAAGCAAGAGTGGAGTCGGGGTCGGGGCAAAACGTCGTACGATGAAATGGTATTGTAGCGTGCTACGTGTTCCGACCCACGGTGTCATACTTTAATCAGGCATTGACGAGGTGTCTAGCACGGAAAGAGGGTCGTGAGGTCAATTCCGCAGGACGCAGGATATTTCAGCGTCTGGTTTACATTGGCGGCTTCCCTCCAGCTCCTCCGACCTCAGAGACATGGACATTAGGTTTAACTGGCAGCCTTGAATTGTTTGTAAGGTTCCAACGTGAGTGCGGATGGGTGTTTGTCTCCCTGTGTTGACCCTGCGCTGAACAGGCCACTCGTCCAGGATGTGACCCCGCCTTCGCCCTGAGACAACTGGGATAGATGCCACCTCCTCCACACACCCACCCACCCTGAGTGCAGGATCAGCGTGGACCCGAAAATGGATGAAAGGATTAGTGTGGTGGTGTGCGTTTGGTTTGAGCGTGATAAAAAGTCATGTTTTTACAGTTAGCAAAATAAATAAGGAAGAAGTGGTGACTAAACACCTGTCATCACCCTCAGAAGGTGTCAAATTTCAGGAGTTTTCATAGGAATTTCATAGGACTTGGGACACACGTTTTTTATGTGCCAGGACACGTTCAGATGTTTGTGGGGGAGATCCGACTGCACTTCTCAGCTTGTTCGGGTGTGTCTCCAAACTTTTTTGCATCGTTTGTTTTTTTTCAATTACTTGCACGATGTTCCTGTTTGATGTTTAATTGCTCAGGTTGTACCTCCCAAACACACCTTTCATAATCACCTAACTGGTGAACTATGAAGGCTACGCAACATCTGATGATGCTGCGAAAAAATGAAATGAGAAGCTTCTGGTTGTTGGTGTTCTATGTTGTGGGAACAAAGGCAATGCAAACGCAACATGCTCCTGAGGATGACCGAATCTTCCTCGTTACAAGGTGTCCTGTTTATCATGCTAGTTTCCTCCCGCAATCTCGAGACGTGCATTTAGGTTAATTAGAGACCCAATTTCATCTGTCTGTCTGTCCTATATTTAAAAAAAGAAAGTAAACTGCTTCCTGGAGGACATAAAAACACAACAACGAATACAGTGACAGCAACAACTACTTTTTGTGGTCTTTCGAACATTCTGCTGATGCCATTTGTACTCTGCAAACTTATTGTTGATTTTATTTATCTTTTTCGGGTTCCTGTTCTTATAACAAAAATTACTCCTCCATCTCACTGCAATCATCATATGTACAGTAGTGAGAAATTCAATGCTACAACCTCAGCTTTCCACATACATCTCATCTTGAAAACAAGATTTGAGTTTGTGATCAGCCGAAACCTGGGACAAGCACTAAATATTTTTGTTTTGCTGAGACGCTGACCTGAATCGTAAATCGACAGGTCAGGACGAGTTCTCCTGTTCCATAAAACTCCCTTCTGATTTTTTGCCAAACGTTTAACGTGTCTTCTTTGATGAGTCATTTAACCTCGTTCTGAACGTTACATACTCTTCCGGCACTCTGTCGCCCTCCGATGGTCGACCTGAGCTCTGCACCTCATGCTTGAGCGAGTTGCACAAACCACTCAGCTCTCAGGGTCCCTGCAGGCACACAGATGTCGGTGCCTTAATCATCTCAGCTATACGTGCTCAGTGTGTGCAGCACGTTCACGCCTGCGTCATGTGTCAATTGCATAACGTACCTGCGTTTAATTAGAGAGCAACGTTATGTAACGGCCTTGATTATTGAACATGTTTAATTCACCCTCAATGATTAAATGTGTCCCTTGACAATTTGGCGACCCAGATTACAACTCTGCCAACGTACGCACGCACGCACACACACACACACACACACACACACACACACACACACACACACACACACACACACACACACACACACACACACATTATCACAGTCTGTTGCACTCTGAGCACAATCGGTTCTTGCAGAACATATTTAAATAGACCCATCAGCATAGTAAAGCCGATCTCTGTTGACCTAATGAACCTTGACTCAATTGATCGTTATTGCTTGATTGATCAAACCGGCTGTAAACACCAAGGGGGTGATCCTGCCTACATCTTTCATGCAACGGTCATTGCTGAAGTGTAAACTGAACAGCACGGAGTTGAGCTTTGGAGCGGACGCCGCAGGCTTCCCACACTAAGACAAAACAAGCAGCTCAATGTGAAATCAAACGACAGGGCATCCCTCTACTGTGTGGGTCTATACACCAGAGGACCATAAGTTAGCAGCCGTGGTTACCAAAATTTCACAAGGTCCCCTTATTTGACGGCTTGTTTTGTTCTTGTTTGTTTGTGTTTTAATGGCCATGTGTGTGTGTGTGTGTGTGTGTGTTGTGTTGACTGACCTGACAGAGACAGAGAATTCTCCTGGTGCAGATTCACTCTCCCTCACAAGAAACACTCCGGCTTCCTGCCCACGCAGACGCTTCTCAGCTTCATGCCGGGAAACCTCTCCAGCATACCACCTACACACACACGCACACACACACACACAACCATGTCTACTACGCTCTAGAGTGACGTATTTTAAAATAGGTCTGTTATCATATTGGCCTGATATGAATAAACACAGCCTGTTTATCATCGCTGTAGAGCAGTGGTTCCCAACATGGGGAACGCAGCCTTGGAGCGAGCTTCTTTCGGAATTGAGACACTTAATAGTTTGGACACTTGTAACCTCCCAAAATATTTCAAACGTCTGACAGAAAAAAATCTGTCCTATCTGTTGTTGTTAGGAAACTGAGCAACCCATTCAAAAGTCAAAATGTTGAATGGGAGTCACCAAAGTCGAATAAACAAATTAAACCCCAATTTTAACTAAATAATAATGATGATGGCAATGATATGAATAAAAGTATAATTTTTTTTACGGATAAGGAAGTAGGGAGATGTAGTTCTCCGGCACATAGCCTCGCTTTCCCTTAATCTCTGCTGTGAGCCAACAAGAGTCGTCGTCCATTTCTGTCACCTGAGAAAAACAAAACACACAATGACCTGTGTCACTTTTTCAACATGCTGTTACCACCACCATCACTGCGTGCATTCCAAACACTCACCTTGATGACGTCCCCTCTCTGGAAGCTGATCTCGTCCGCCTCGGAGGCTGTGAAGGAGAAGAGAGCCACGGCCTCCATGCTGACCACCGGAGGAAGGAAACTTCTACCTCATGAATGAAGACGAGCGAGTGCAGCTGTGTGATTGGAGCGCAGCGGGGTGAAGGCACTCCATCACAGGATGACATAATCAGCGCGCTGAGTGCATGGAGGCGGTCGCTGGCATCCCGCTCATTAGTTAATGAGGAGAGTTTTCTGAGCGCATGTGTGTCCCCGTTCTACCATGTGACTGCAGCGAGGAGCGGGCGCACACGTGGAGCCGCCGACTGATGTCTGCTCACTCAGAGCTTTGATGGAGCCTGTCCGCAAGGGAAATCAGTGCAGGGAGGAAGGGATGGATGGATGGAGGAGTAAAAATAAACCAGAAAAGAAAGCGGCTGAAGATGTGGAGTCTTTCAATCTCATTAGGGGTTATAAGCGTCAGGATGTTTTTGAGCTTAATGTTCACTTCTGTCGTACGTAAAAATTCAAGAATTAGAGATTTGAAGGAGTTTTGGAGGGAAAGCTCACATGTTCAGACTTCAGAAGTTGGCCAAGTAGGACACTGACATTGAAAAGTAAGTCATGGAGACGTGGGCAGACACACACAGGACCATTCACGCACATTAGAACTATATATACAATTTAAAAAGTCCATTTTCTATACCCACACTCCTGCACTCACGGTTGCAGGGGCCTAATGGAGCCTAGTAGACCTAGTAACAAAGGCAGGGTGACACCCTGGACAAGTCACCAGTTCATCACAGGGTCACATAGAGAGACAAACACAGTCACTCACACACACACACACACACACACACACACACACACAATTAAGAGTTCCCAATTCACCTCACATGTATGTTTTTGTACTGTGGGAGGAAGCTGGAGAACCCGAAGAGAACCCAAACAAACGAACAGCGCTAACCACTGCACCATGTGTCGCCCCATTAAAAAAGTCTTTACAACAAAATAAAGAGACTCGGTTAGAAAAACTAAAACACTTTTTGATCTTAGAAATGAACTACCATTATAGCAATGAAGAATGAATTACTGTGGAAAAAAATACTTTTTGTTGAAAACTCATTAATTATTTTATAAATGTTAGGAGGATTTCAAGATCCTCCTGCCCATCTTAGCACTACTAGAGCTGCTGAAAGCTCTGCTCCCGGGCTCAGGAACTCTATTCTACCCCAGCTCAGAAACATGGTCTCACTGCCCCTCTTCAAATCCACCTTCAAAACCCATCTGTTTTGGACTGCTTTCTCTCTTTGATTTGAACCTTTTTTACAGCTTGTTTTTTTTAGTGATTTTATTGGTGATCTGTACGGTGTCCTTGAGCGTATTATTAATATTACTATTATTATTATTATTATTATTATTATGTGGTCTGTGAAAGTAGTTTTGTCTAAATACAGCAATGCGTAGCGACGTCCTTTGCTGGAGGCAACGCCTGCATCATTCCAGTGTTTTACTTCAGTAGAAATCCTGATATTTATTTTCCATCAGCACTCATGAGGGCTGGGTTGCTGAAACAATCAACCATTTGCAGTCATACAGGTAGAAAAATAGATTAAAGTCACATTAAATGCAGATTACAAACAAATGTGACACATTTTCACACTATAGACAGGATGCATGTACTGCATAAATCCAAACAGAGGGGAGTTGTGAGAGTTGTTCCCAGGCAGAAGGCGTGCATATGTGTGTGTGTGTGTGTGTGTGTGTGTGTGTCAGTAACAGTCCACGACGACCTCCTCTTCCAGCTGTGCGTCTGGGCGGCCGTGAGCGCCGCTGCTTGTCAGGATGTCCTGCAGCAGAGACAGGGGCGAGTTGTGGACGTGGTCGCTGCTCTGGCTCAGGGTCTCCAGCCTCTCGTCCAAACCCAGCGACACCAGGACCTCGCACACCCCGACCTTCCCCCGCCGTGCCCCCTCCCCCAGCTCACTCCCACCATCCTCGGCAGCGTCGCCTCCTCCGCTGACGTCTCCTTGTTCCTCGCCCAGAATCCTCCTGATCTCCCGTCCCCACCCTGAGTCGGGCAGGTCACATGACACCCCGGCAGCGATGTTTGACGCCTGGGACGGCGGACAGAGCGTCTTTCTGAGCGCGGTCAGCAGGCGGCAGGCCTTCAGAGCCACGGGCCGGTCACAGTCGACCAGGCCGCACAGCAGCGCCTGGACGGCCCCCTGCTCCACCAGTTCGCCCAGTGCTGCCGCCAAATCCGGCTCCACCCCATCGGCGTCGCCGTGGGTGTGGAGGGCGCAGGTCTGCTGGGGGAGCACGGCGTAAGGGTGCGGCGGGCTCCTCCTGTGGTCACGGTGACCCGAGAGGGCCTTGTCGACGAGCAGCTCGGCCAGCTCCAGAGTGTGGACCTTCACCTCCCAGTCTAGGTCTGCGCAGCCGTGCGAGAGCGCACGGCGCACGCACCGCAACAGCAGCGAGGAGGACGAAGGGTGGAGGGGGCCTGACGAGAACCAGGCGATGAAGTAGCGTAGGACCGCTCGCCTGGGGAATCCCTCGCTGTCCTGGGTGAGAATCTCAAGCAGCCGAGTCACTATTTCACCCTGCAAAGACGCAGGAGATAATTTAGCTTGTAGTTGGTCTGGGTTACGACAGTCTGAGGATCTACACACACACAGGGCTGAGTTTAAACATGAAGACGACCAAGTTGAGTGTGTGCAATCGAGTGAGAGCCATGCAACTAAAGCTCCTGCACAGGGCCCATACAGTATATCTCCCTCTCAAGGTCATAATTTCAATCCTAATTCATCTTCACTGTGCCCCAAGTGTAAAATAGAGATTGGGAGGTCTTAAACATTGTCTGTGACACTGTAGAGGGGTACAGCAGTTCTGGTGGGTCATTGGGCAGGAAATTAATAAGATTCTACTTATTAACAGTAATAACAACCCCTTGCATCGACTACTTGGCATTTCTGACCAATCCATCGCTGACAAATTTAAAAAAAAACTCCATCCAACACTTCCTTTATTTGTTAGAAACGTTTCCTTTTAAACTGGATAATGGATAAAGCTCCATCTAAGTTCAATAGCAAAGAGTGGTACTCAAATGTGTTGCTCTGGACTATCTGACATGTAAACTGCACAGCAAAGATGAAGTTTTTCATAAAACATGGGAACCCTTTATGGCATACCTTGGTTTGAATATCTCTACTCTATTTTTGCAAGAGGGTTTGTATCATAACTGAAAAGGCTCTGTGTGGCTAATAACATTTTATTTAGTTGATGCATTTTTGTGTCTGTGTACCTCTTTCTGAACATGTGAGTGAATCATGCACGCACAGCAGTGTATACTTCCTACGTCCTTATCTTATTTTTATGGGATGACTCCAGAATCTCTCACCTGTGCAAATCTGAATCTGAGTAGTTATGTGAGCAAAATGCATGTTATGTTTGTTTTTTTGTTTGTTTTGGCTATGTATGTTCTGTTTTATCTCTTGGAAATTTAATAAACATATTAAAAAAAAACAAACAAACATGAAGACGACCAAGGACTTTCCCCTTTTCTTTTGCACTACTCCAGTGGTTTCTTGTAGTTTAATCGCACTCTCAAATTCTCGCTAGTGCTGCAATCAACTTTAATGATTGACTCGATGTGACTTGCTGCTTCTTGTTTACGATGTAGTAACAAGGAAAGAGTTGATACGCAGCAGCAGCAGCAGCACATAGAATTTTGTATCTGTAGGACTTAAACAGTCAAACTCTGCAAAAATAAATAACTTATACACGGCAAAACATAAAATAAAGCTGGTGTGAGGATATCAAAGCCAAATAAGGGGCATAACATTTGTGAAGTAAAGGGGTTTGTTTTCTTTCTAAGCTATGCGTTTCATGTCAAAGGTTTCTTGCCACTTTAAGACTAGAACAAAAAACACACAAAACACTAAAAAGTTAAAACACTTGTTTGGAAGAACATGAGAAAAAAATGACAAAACTAACGCAGAGACGGCCCAATCTGAACCTACCTCCTCTTGACTCAGTGCTGCCCCCTGCTGCCAGCCCTGTGAAAGTGTCCTCGCCAGAGCGGAAATGGCGCTGGCTCTGACATAGCTTTCTGTGTCCTGGAGCGCCTCCCTCAGGAGAGGAGTGGTACAGCAGGCGTCCAGCAGAGCCCGGGACACGTCACAGCCCTTGGCCAGCTGTCCCACAAACTCCAAGGTGGAGTCTCTCACCTCCCAGCGCACGTCGCACACACGCTTTCTGACCATGGCTGCAATATCTAAGTGGGTGAGGAGGGGGGAGACACAGACACCAGATCAGCTGGGTGCTTTGCAGAACACAGAATGACTGGGCCAGTGTGTGGGGTTCAGGTGTGATGTAGAGGTGGGCTGGTGTTGTGCACCTTGTCTGAGCTGTTGTGCTTCAGAGGAAACGCCTGCACACAAGCTGATCCACTCTACTAGAGCCTGGTAGCACTTGTGGAGCACCTAAAGGACAGCAGAATACAAAAAAGATGTATAAAATATCTATCTAAAATATCTGATAAAAATAAAAAAGATAGATAAAAAGTATATGCATATCTACAAATGACAGTTATTCAATCCAGCAAAAGTCAGTTGCAGAATAATGGCTTGAACAAATCGTACGTGTCAAGTTTTGTCAGACAAGTTGCATATACCAACGTGAAATACACAACTTACAGTGGGGTCGGTGTCGGGATTATTCAGATACTGTATCAGCACAGTGAACACATCAGCCGTCTTCTCCTTTGCCACTGAAAGACACGTAAAGCACAAAGAATCCCACTCTGGCCTTTCCTCGGCTGCTTTGACCGTTTGTTGTTGCCGCACAGATTTACCCGGACTGCTGCCGAGAGCGATCAGAGCCTCCAGAGCACATTTCTGAACTCTGCCACAGTGCATGATGTGTCTAGACAGCTCTCCGGAACCAGCGGGGGACGACATGCCACTGGCGAGCTTTAAAACTGACAGAACCGCTGTGACAATATGACCTGGGGGACAGGTAAGGATGTCTGAGGGCTGATAGGAAAACAGAGACAGCGTTTTAGTGTGCAATATATGAGTCATAACAAGCAAATGAATGACATGCTGTGCTCACCATGAGTGTAATCTGCGGTGCGTTTGTCAGACAGACACAGATGAGGAAGACACACGTGCTTTTACTCTTCAGCTGATCCGCCATGGAAAGCCGTTGATCATCTTCTGCACGGAAAACAAATAAATATTCTCACGGAATTGAACATTTGTTCTCTATATTTCTCCACTGTGTGCAGCTGTGAGTTTTACCTGCCACAAGAGTCTGACCGGTTACGATGTCGAGAGGTAACAGAAGAGTTTTCACAGCCTGGGCCGTGTGGACGGCATCACTGTACAGACACACAGAAAAGTGAGTTGATGCAGTGGGTTTGTCCTGGGAGGGGTGAGGAACCGTCATGCAGGGAAGTGTGTGGGCTGCAGTGATAGACAGGCGCTTACCGATGCCCACGCCGGAGTAAGGAGGCTGCCGCCTGAACGCGGTCGCAGGGCTTTTTAGTGCTCAACATGGATGAGAGCAGGCGGGCCACATGTTGGTCAGGGCCTTCTGGGCTGGAGGTGCAGGAGAAAAACACTTGATTTTCAACCTTGAAGACTAGACACTTCATCCCTTTTTCTCAAAGTCACTTGCTTGACAGCCGGAGTACCTGTATGCCGCCATGATGACATCCATCAGAGGCAGTGTGAACTGACCGTAGCCCCCTGTCGCCAGGTCCTCCAGAGAGCCTGCTGCTGTCTGGAATAACTCGTCCCGGAGAGGAGGCTGGACCTGGGCTAAAAGCAAGGCCAGCAGTTTGAGGTTCTGTACAGTCTGATGGAGGTGTGCGCCATCTCCAGGAACCAGGCACTGCTTCAGATACTCGGAGACAGCCACCGCAACGTCATGGTGGGTGGAAGGGAGCTCTCTTCCGTCACCTTGGTCATCCACACTGTTGCATCCGGTGGCGGATACCGACTGAGAGAAGACCAGGATGTGAGCAAGCATCTGATTGGCTGCAGATGCAACAAAGAGACTTGGGTCTGTCTGGAGTTGCAGGAGTGGCTTTATGATTTCTGGAAAGTTGAAGAAACAGATTTCACTTAATAAGGACAAAAAAAAAAATCTTATGCAAAAAGGCGGCAATAGTAAATAATTTATTTGATTAATCACCAGATTTCACAAAGAACTCAAGAGCCTTATGGTGCTGCATTAAATTCTTCAGGCCATGGATCCAACCAATCCTGAGACAAGGATCCTCCCACAGCCCTGCCTGCTGCCAGCGCTGAAGGCTGAAGGCCGAGTCCAGAAGTGAGCATTCCTGTAAGGGGGAGACGTCACAGGTTAATTCAATAATCTTGACTTGGTAGAGGAGTAGAGTGTAACTAACTCCACCTGAAGCCTTGTGAAGCCCTCGTCAGAGGCAGCCAGAAGGCCAGTGAGTTTGAGAGCGAAGGACAGGACACCAGGGTCCGATGACGTCTTGTTCACCACAGACGATATGAAGTCAAGGAGACAGGGACAAACATCCAGCAGAGAGCAACCTGTATCGAGATGGAGGCGGAGAGGTGACAAGTCTGATACAACTGCTTCCAGCCAGTGAGAGTGGACAGGAGAACAAAAGAACAGTTTAGGGTGATAGGACGTTGCTGTTGATAACGTATGTCCTCGTCATCTCTGATGACTTTAATCATTCTTCTGTCCTCCACTCTCCCCTCATCCGGCCTGTATGTTGACTGCTACAACAAAATAACAACAAAACATCCGGATCTGTATGCAAACATTAGGGACGCACACAGTTATTCACCCATTAGGCTTGAGGAGACCAGCAAGGCTCTGAGGTAGTACTTCAGCACAGTAGACTGGGAAATGCTGCAGAGTAAAATACTACGCCATGGACTATGTCAGCTTCTGTATAGGAAGCACTTTTCCAACAACAAAGGCGTAGAACTTCTCCAACAACTAAGCCTAGGTGAGCCCCAAACAAAACATTAAAAAATAAAATAAAATAAATAAGATCAGGTAATAAGATCAGGTGAGGGAGGGGCCAAGAGGAGATTAAAAGGGCAAAAGATATCTGCAAGATGAAACTAGGGGAGCCCTGATAACAAAGCAACATGCAAGGGTGGAAAGGTGTGAAAAGGCCTCATCACATTCTCTGGTCAGAACAGCAGCGGGAGGCACCCAGGTTCTGGAGAACAGAGGTGGTCAAATGCAAATGGTTGGAATGTGTTGTTCGATGGGTTAGACTCTGCTGCTTAACACCCTCCTCCTCCCAGCAGTTCAAATTCACTTTCAAATGACTCTGATTATTTGTTAGTATGGTCCCAGGAATAGCTCACCCTTTCTGGTGGGTCCCCCACGGCTCCTTTTTAAATTAGGAAATGTTTTTGACTAAAGTTTGATGTCTACTAATAATTTTAAACTTAAGTATGGCCTTTCATGAACTTCCATGTAATGTGATCCGGTACCCTAGTAACCTACATGTAATTAAAATACTAAAAAGCAAGCCGTCCATCTTTATTTTTTTTCATGTTTCAATATTCTGTGAAGCAGTGATACAAAGTTACGTTTGCATGGCTACAAAGGAATGGACTTGTCAGTGGAGAACATGATGAATATCACCATCACCTAGTTTTAACTATTGAAGAGAACCAATGAAGCTGACAGGTGACTGTCGTGAATACTCACCAGCTTTGGTGAGTCCTGTGAACCAGTCCAGCAGCTTCTCCAGACTGGTGTCATCAGGTAGAGACTTGCCACTATTCGACAGCAGCTCACACACACGGGGCAACAAGAGCACGCACTCCTCGTCCATGGGGCTAATGTGCGATAATGAGCCCCCCGGATGCATAATCAGGGTTACTAGTCAACCGGTTTCCTACGCATCCGTGGTTTAGAAAAACGAGCCAATATTCGTCTCAGTGATGATAGTGTGACTAACATAAGACCACGCTACAAAAGTGTAGTTACTTCTTGTTCTTCCTTGGGGTTTCACGCCAATGTGCATCATTTCAGTTTCATTACTGCCACCCTCAGGTCTGTAACTGTTACCGCCACATCCCCACCTTCTGAATTTCTTCGTTTAAAATGTAACAAGTAAATTATTATCCAGAATGACATTCCACCCATCACACTGAACGCCACTATATTTTAACATCGGTCTGTCCTCGCCCTGTCCTCGGTAAAATGTCTAGTTTGGCAGCACATCGACTCTCGCGGGAAAGAAAATTGCGGGGTCGGAACAAGCGAGAATGCAACGTTTAACAGAGCTGTAAATATATAGAGTGGAGCCGAAACCTTACGGTGGCGATCCCTATGATCTACAACTTTACAGTTCAGCCATTTTTGCATCACTTCCTGCAAACGATTTCCGGCGTAGCGCTTCCGCCTGCCTGCCGTCCATTTTCACCGAATCGCACATGCTGCCGCGCCGGCCGAGGACCACCAGCGCCTTAATTTTTCGGGATTCTGCTCATTTGTAGCGAGAAATCCGTCTCACACCCCTGATAAATGCAAGACACGGTGGATATGGTGGACGACCTACAGTATGAAGAGGAAGAGCCCTCTTTCAGCGACCCGGAAGACTTCGAGGATGATATTGAAGATGAGGGTAAGCGGCAGTAGGAAAGAAGCCGGCTTTCTGGCCTGTTGCTAACAGGCTAGCTAGCCCTCGTAGGAAGCCGAGGATTACGATGCGGTCAGCGGTACTGCTGTATTCAGCTAGATAACGCGACATAATGAGGGATATGAGACACCAGTGTTGCAAAGTAAATTATCATTGCTGCGAATTAAAACCATATGCATCTAATTGCACTATTTACACGTACGTTATCGCACGCCCTCATCTCCCATTGTTGCTCCATTGAGACAACTATCAACCGCGGCCTCATCGCTTATACTGGAAACAGTGTATCGTTACTTTACTTGGTTGTGCATATTAGGTACTTAGCAGCTGGTTATCAGGCTAGATTTCACATCAGAGTAGTGTTAAGGCCTAGTGTTCCCTCGTATTTGCAGGTCTGTTCGTACAGTGTATCTGTCTGATATTTTGCTGTTTCCATTAGTTTGCTCTGCAGCCAGCGTTTAAGCTCACCTTGCAAGTTGTTTATTTCCAATTTTGTTGTATTATACATGTTGTATGGTATATGTAGACCATTTACCTGTATATAGTTTATAAATCGTCTAGATTGGGGATGTACACTGGTCAGGAAATTAAATATTAATGCAACATTCTTCAGTAAATCTGAAACTGAGCCTATTTTTTCATCCATTCTCCAGACTGGTGTTGTAACTGTCCCATGAAGAGTTATAAGGCTACATTATGATAACATTACAGCTGACCTTTCACAGAAATTATAGAATTGTATTTGGTTAAGGATTTGGGAAAATTGGCCAATAATATAGATGCGGAGACCAGTGACTAATGTTACTTATTCTCTCCTTGTCCCTCCCGCGCGCAGAACTCCTGGATGACGTCCTGAGGGAGAAGCCTCAGGAGGCCGACGGCATCGATTCCATGGTGGTGGTGGACAACGTCCCTCAGGTGGGCCCTGACCGTTTGGAGAAACTCAAAAATGTCATCCACAAGATTTTCTCCAAGTTTGGCAAGATAACCACAGAGTTCTATCCAGAAGGCGACGGTATGACCAAAGGGTAAGTACCTCCTCTCCTCTGCGGTTATGCTGTTGTGGTTATGCCCTGGCCTGATGTGATGTTAGTTTTAAACGCCCCATGTCTGTGCAGGTACATATTCTTGGAATATGCTGCTCCCACTCAAGCCCTTGAAGCTGTGAAGAATGGAGATGGTTACAAACTCGACAAGCAGCACACGTTCAGGGTCAACCTCTTCACAGATTTCGACAAGTGAGTCGGAAACATCCAGTGAAAAATGCATGAGCAGCGCATTTGTTGGAGAAACTAAATATGTATTTATGTTTTTTCAATCAGGTACATGAATATCAGCGATGAATGGGAAACTCCAGAGAAGCAGCCTTTCAAAGATTTTGTGAGTGTATAATTTTGTTTGCGATTAAAGTCATCTTTGCACGTTTTAAGTTGAAATTCTACATTCTACATTTTCCCTTGTATTACTCTGTGAAAGCTCTGCTGACTAACACTTTACGCCGCTCCACGCAGGGAAATATGCGCCACTGGATTGAGGACGCAGACTGTCGGGACCAGTACAGTGTGATCTACGAAGCAGGAGAGAGGACGGCCATTTTCAATAACGACGCTAAGGACCCAGTCATATCTGAAGAGAGAGCGGTGAGCAGTGGGTCACTCAGTGAGATGCTCCAGCTCGCAAGTCCGCACCTAACATGATAACCTCGTGTTTCTTTGCAGCGTTGGACCGAGACGTACGTGCGCTGGTCTCCTAAGGGCACTTACTTGGCAACCTTCCATCAACGTGGCATTGCGCTATGGGGTGGCGAGAAGTTCAAGCAAATCCAGAGGTTCAGCCACCTGGGTGTGTCACTCATCGACTTCTCACCCTGCGAGAGGTGAGCAGCTTTCTCCTGGTTAGAAATGAGGCAGCAATACTGTGACTGTGGCAGATAGTGGGGGTGGAACTAAGTCCTCGCTGGGGATGTTGTTACTCACTTGGGAAAGTTTGTGTGTTTTTTTTATGGAACTTCCTTGAGAAATTATATATATAAAATATAGTTTGTATTTGGAAGACATCTAAAGCTGTCTGTGTTGTTGGCTGTGTTTCCTTCCAGGTATGTTGTGACCTTCAGCCCCCTATTGGACACTAAGGAGGACCCCCAGGCCATCATCATCTGGGACATTCTGACTGGACAGAAGAAGAGAGGTTTTCACTGTGAAAGCTCGGCACACTGGCCCATTTTCAAGTCAGTACTCCTCTTTCTTTCTCAACCACTCTCGCAATCAGATATTCCTTTACTTATTCTTGGTTTAAAGTGTTGTGCTTGTTCTCATTGTAAATGTTTTTCTTCTCAGGTGGAGCCATGACGGGAAGTTCTTTGCCAGGATGACCACAGACACGCTCAGTATCTACGAGACTCCCGTAAGAAGAATCACCAAACGGTGATGAATTGATTTCAAGGTGTTCTAATGACTTCCTGTAGTAAAGCTGTGCCTCTGCTCATTTCAGTCCATGGGTTTGCTGGACAAGAAGAGTCTCAAAATAACTGGCATCAAGTAAGTGGCGTTAACAGTCTGAATGATTGCGTTTACTGTATTAAACTATAGAAACTCTCAGAACACAGTTATTAAGTTCCAACCTGTCTCCTCAGGGACTTCTCCTGGTCTCCTGGTGACAACATCATAGCGTTCTGGGTACCAGAGGACAAAGACATCCCAGCCAGAGTGACTCTGATGCAGATGCCCTCCCGTCAAGAGATCCGCGTCCGGAACCTCTTCAACGTCGTCGACTGCAAACTGCACTGGCAGAGGAACGGAGACTACCTGTGCGTCAAAGTGGACAGGACTCCAAAGGGAACACAGGTACGCAAGTGGAGTGAAAGAGTGAAGACATCAGTGTCAATAATGTGAAGGGGTATTTAATCATTCACAAATCCATTTCAGGGTGTGGTCACCAACTTTGAAATCTTCCGTATGAGGGAGAAGCAGGTTCCTGTGGATGTGGTCGAGATGAAGGGTAAGAACTGTGCTAAAAAACACAAAAGACTGAATCCCAGCGAGAGACAAAAGTCTGATCTTCAGTTGTTCCCATTCCAGAAAGCATCATAGCGTTTGCGTGGGAACCCAACGGCAGCAAGTTTGCCGTTCTTCACGGAGAGTCTCCTAGGATCAGCGCCTCCTTCTACCACGTCAAAAACAACGGAAAGATTGAGCTCATAAGTAAGGAAAAATACACGTGGAATCCTCTGAAATGCCTCAGAGACGCACTGTAACGCAGGTTTTTGCTTCTTTCTGCAGAGATGTTTGACAAGCAGCAGGCCAACAGCATCTTCTGGAGCCCTCAGGGACAGTTCCTGGTGCTGGCCGGACTTAGGAGGTCAGTTGGATCCCTGAATGTTTATATCTGAGGCCTACAGTTGATCCCTGTGACTTCTCAGCTCTGGCTGGTGGTTTTTTTGTTTTTTTTTTGCATCCATTTAATTGTCACTTTTCTGTGCAGCATGAACGGAGCTCTCGCCTTCGTTGACACGTCAGACTGCACCTTGATGAACATTGCTGAGCACTACATGGCCTCTGACGTGGAGTGGGACCCGACCGGTCGCTACGTCGTCACCTCTGTTTCATGGTGGAGCCACAAGGTAGAAAAACTGCCTGTGAAAACGCATTCATTGTTAAATGATTAACTGTTCTTTAACTCATGTTTCTAAAAAAAAAAAAAAAAATCTTTTCCCTGTGTGCTAGGTGGACAACGCATATTGGCTGTGGACGTTCCAGGGCCGCCTGCTTCAAAAGAACAACAAGGATCGCTTCTGTCAGCTGCTGTGGAGACCCAGACCCCCCACCCTGCTCAGCGTCGACCAGATCAAGGTATATACCAAGGCTTTTCACCCAGCTGTGATCTTCTTTGCAAGTTGCCATAGGTTGGTGTGTTTGCACCATTTAAAGCTGTTGCCATACAAGAGAGATTTGTCATTGTTGATTGATACCCGTCATCGCTGTTTGGCTGTGGCAGCAGAACATGATTTATAGTGTCTTTTCCCTCTGCTTCTCTCAGATGATCAAGAAGGACCTCAAGAAGTACTCCAAGATCTTTGAGCAGAAGGATCGTCTGAGCCAGTCCAAGGCTTCCAAGGTTAGATTTGGTTTCTTATCAACTTTTTTTTGGTCTCTGATGTGCGCAACCACATGAAAAGGTTTAACAGTTCTGCTCCTGAGTTCATCTTTTCATTTTAGTTTATTTTACCCCATAACAAAGTGTGAATCTCCACTGTCCCAAACATTTTCCCTTTTAGTCACCAGAATTTTTTTTTAATGTTCGTGTGTGTGTGTGTGTGTGTGTGTGTGTGTGTGTGTGTGTGTGTGTGTGTGTGTGTGTGTGTGTGTGTGTGTGTGTGTGTGTGTGTGTGTGTGTGTGTGTGTGTGTGTGTGTGTGTGTGTGTGTGTGTGTGTGTGTGTGTGTGAGTAGGAGCTGGTGGACAAGCGAAGGGCCATGATGGAGGACTACCGTCGCTACAGGGAGACGGCTCAGCAGAACTACCAGGAACAGAAGAACGCCCGTCTTGAGCTAAGAGGAGGTGAGAGCATCCCTCCCAAACCTTTGCTCCCCGCTGCTGTCCTTCCCTCTGTAACTACATGAAATGACTGATGTCATCCTGCCCCTACAGGAGTGGACACGGACGAACTGGACAGCAACGTGGATGACTGGGAGGAGGAGACCATTGAGTTTTTTATCAACGAAGAAATCATTCCACTTGGAGATCTGTAGTCCGCTACGCAGGTGAGATCTTATCAAATGTCGCCGGTTGTCCACCTCTTTCATGTAGTTGACGCCACTGCTCTTCTGTCTTCAGACCATCCGTGCTTGAGTGGAAGGAGGAGGGAGGAGCTCCGTCACTGATTGGTGGACAAGGACCACGCTGCGAATCTTTAGATTCGCCCACTATCACCTTGAGTGTCATCATCCAAGCACGCCTTGCGGATCAACAGCTCTGACAAACATCATCTGCCCCATTTATTTTCTCTTCTGAACTTAATATATGGGAAAACTGCCTTTAACAAAAAGAAAAATTGGTAATTGGACATTCTCACTCTCTGCTCACAGTCCCGTCTCTCAGCGGATCTTCTCTGCTCGGGGTTGTTTCTGAAGCGACGTCAACATGTTAGCATCTTATCACAGGGCAGCACAAAGTGCCATACCATCACGGGACAGGACTGTTGAGACACATCAAGTCGCCTTGATAATACATGTGACGATGGGGCACTACAGTGGCCTGTATCCTCCTCCTTTCAGACTCGACTTTTACCCTGGGAGGGGGTGCGCAGTGGGAATAACTTTAAATAAATGTTTAAACACAATCCAAACTGTCTGTTTCCTTTTTTGTCACTCATTTGTCCTATTCAGAATAGACTACAATTCTGTTGAAAAGGTTTTAGACTACGACTCCACTTCCTCACGGCCTTTGCCACAGGCCTAGAATTGTGATGCTTAGAAATGCTTTTTTTAATGGTTGTGTGTGCGGATTGCTCTCTTAAAGTCATCCAGGTTGATGACAGAGAATGTGTTTTCTCCTAGTCTATGATCTGTGGTAATATCTCTGTTACACCGGGCTGAGGTTTGAAGTAAACGCAGAGGAGCACTCCTTCAGCGTGCACATTCTGAACAGAGTCCCTAAGCGAGAGGTTTGTATCTCAACCAATCATAGACCATTTATGGGATACAAGTGTGGCATTTCTGTGTGATACATAAATTCTATTAGTGGGTTGTTTTTCTCACAGTAACTCTTTAACTTGTGTCACTGTCAAGGAAGACTGATTCACAAATTAGTGATATTAATGTCCCGTCCCAGCACCATCATTAGTCTGCACAGTTCAAGCCTAATGGAAGTGTGAGGTCAGACGGTGTTGTCTCCCAGTCAGTGCGAATGTTGACACTACAAGCCTTGCAGGACTTCAACCTCATTAACCCACTGTAATGTATGGACCCACTGCTGCACAGATGTTCACTCACAAATCAAACGATAAGAGGAACAAGGAAAGATGTCATAAATGTCCAGGATTTATTGCTGGCTGGGTTCATATTGTATGTCCTACCTACTCTGATGATAATTTGTTTTGATGTATTTTGTTTTTCAGGGAGAGTTTCCACCCCGATGAATTTTTTGCAGCTAATACGATAAAGACGTTCATTTTAAAGATGGTCGTTGTTGTGCTCAAGAGTGAATAGTTTTGTGAATTCTTCTATCACCCAGCTGTCGAATAAATGGGGCTCCTGCATTTCTCAAAGCGGTCAGGTCACTCAACAGTTCAATTACATCAGTAAAGTGTATACACGAAGTATTACGGTAATCACTGAGCACAGGAGGACTGACGGATAAAAGCGCATTTCTCTTGCATATAGGATCTTTTTTGTTCAGAAAATCGAAATTATTCAATAAGTGGAGTAATATGTAAAGGTCGAGTAATGTGTATAGGTCGTCCAAAAACAATAAATTATTACGGCATGAGTTCGGCGTCGTAAATAAGAGAACCGGAAGTGCTCGTATTTACTTGCCCGCCTCCTTTAGTGTAATACAAACTGATGGCTGCAGTTGTAAATGTTGTTTTTTCTCATTTAGAAAACGTGGGAGATTAAAACCAAATGGAGTCGAAGGGACCCTCGGTTTATTCGGTACGTGCACTTCATTCGGACAATCATTCCACGTCTGAGCTTCACTTGTTTAGTGGAGTTAAAAAAAAAAAAAATCTAATGTGGAGCAGTTAGCCTCGGCTAGCAAGATAATAGTCATGTGAGCCATGATCAACTGTCACTGCCTGTTGACCCACATTTGGTGGATATGCTAAGGTATTTTCGAATTATTCGAGCAACACTTTGTAAATTGTTCTAGAATAGGTAAAATAAGATAGATTTGTTGCCCTTTGGGCGAATGGAAGGCATAAAGACATAATGGCGCAGACTCCAACGTTCACTCGTTTGTCGAGTGAAATCGTATTTTGTCTGCAACAATGTGCTTAATTCACGTAGCCAACAATTTTGGAAGTGGATGTATGTACGACCAGGACATCGTCTGAAAGAAAAGTGAAATAATAACACAAGGAAAGGTAGAAATTGATATGCAATATTTAATATCACGTTCGCTGTCATAACATTTCCAAAATAGATGTATTTACAATTCATTTTGTGTTTGTGTCATTTACGTACTCAGCATTTGATATTTATTTATTTTTTTATCTGGCATTTTGTCTTTGTAGCCAATGGGGCCCTCGGCCGATTTGTCTCGCAGCCTGGATGATGATTCCATGGTAGACGGTCCTCTCATCTCTGCTGATGCCCTCCAGTCAGCCATCAGGAGGGAGTTTAAGGCAGTACCAACATCCAAACATGCTGCCCTGCTGTCTGTTCTGCATGTATGACATACTCACAATTACTCATAACTTTTTGATAGTGACCTTTACAATGTGGTGAGCGTAATTCCCGACTCAGCGAACAGAGAAATTACCTTTCTCTGATGGGAGAACAAACGCTTAGTAGTAGGAAATAATGTTTTACAAATACATATTATCAATTTTATGATTGTTCTGTTTAAACTTTTTAGTCATCTTTGCACACAGCATCATATACAATCTTTTTCATTTTATCTTCTTTCCATTTCCATTATTACTGTGTATTAATATAATATATTTGATTTAGTTATTCAATCAAATAATCCTAAATGGCTGACTCTAAGGACATGACTTTTGTGTAAAAATATGTTTTAGCAAAACAGCCGAATAACCATTTTAAATTGCCAGTTAATCAGTTCTAATTTTGGTTAGTGCAGCGTGCCAATAATTCCCTTTCAGCCCTTGTCACCCCCTGCACCCGTTACTGTTTTCATGCACTCACTCTGCCCCCTTTGTCTTTTCTTTCAGGTTGTTTATGTGGTGTTGTCACTGTGCGTGGGAGTGCTGTGTGTACTAAAGTTTGGCAAAGAGGAGATTTGCACGCGCATTTTAGGCCAAGTGCAAGGGGACGCCACCATCCTGTTCGGGAAGGTCGGCTTATGGTTCCTGGTATTGTTGTTCACTGCGTACACAGAGTGCCACCACAGCAGGGCCAGGAGCAGAGGCTACCTGGACTTCTACAGACGGATGCAGAGAGTGAAACATCTGCCGTTTTACATGCACTCCACAGGTAGGTCTCCTACATTGTGCTGCAGATGCATGTGAAATAACTGTCCACAAGATGGCAGTAATGTTCAAGGGGGGGATTTGTTGGCTTTTCTCATGCAGGAAGCGTCCTGCTGCTCCTCGTTGTGGCTGCACCACTGGCATGTCCAGTGAAAACCTACATGATTCTCAGCATCCTTGTGCTGGAGCTCTTGGTGGTGTTGCCGTGTCTGGTCCATTACACAGGTAGAGTGGTGTCATTTATTGTGAATACTTTGGGGTAACCGCTGGGGTAACAGAATATTTTTAAGTTGTTCACTTTGGTTAGGTTGAACAAGTGATGTATTGATCTGTCGAGGCGTGAACACAAGCACAACATCACAACATCAAATTAAAACTAAATCTAGAAATGGAAAAACACAGTGATTGTAGCCATTGTGACCTGTTCGCTGTAACCCACACCAAGTTAATACACTGGCAACGTTCTCAGTGCCCCATTTCTCCCACCACCACTCCTCCTCTCCACCAGAAAACAACGGATAAGATCAAAACAGCAATACATCAAGTGAAGAAAACCTAGACAGGCCAACAAAGATTCTGTGGGCCTGTTAACCTTTAATGAAATCAGTTGTCACAATACTTTCCGTTGGAGGTATTTAAAGAGAAAACATCAATGAAAAACAGTGTTGGAAAAAGACAAGGTAACATTTTTTGGGCCGGTTTACGATATCAAAAGGGTTTTTTTTTGTTTTTTTTGCTGCTGTTAAGATAATCTAGAAGCCAAGCATGTCCAAAAACATTGTTGGTCATTATTTCCAATAAGGGCCTCTAAAAAATAGAAGATGAGACACACTTTCGACCAGTCAGCATTTCATATTTTTGGTCTTTTCAGAGGAAGGAGAGGCTTACTGCCGACGATTACAGCGTGACTCTCTGTTGTAACCGTAATGTGTGTCGAGAGAGACACACCCTGTAGATTACATTACACACACTCCAACCCCCACTCCCTATCTGAGCACATTGGCATCACAATACCTGCCCAGCCCTTTTCAGACGCGACAGCATGACAATCAACCATTCAGCCCCTGCCCCTCCACCCCCACCCGCCCTCTCCCTCTGCTCATTGGCTCAATGTTTTGCTTCTGATTCAAACTCTGTAAAAGATTCTTTGCTGACCACGCTCTCCACTCTTACCTCGGCGTGTTAGCCAGTTTTAATTTAGCCATAACTCATATGCAAACTCTTTGTGCACACTGTCTTCCATTTTTTGGTATAACATTCGGCTACAGAAACTAGTTAGATTAACATTAATTACACATTGAAAATCATTTTGTCCTCTTTTAAGTAAATATCTTCCTTAAATGTTCCGTAAATATTAATTCATAAAGAAGAATTCAGTTTGTACAGGGTAGTTTGTCCTGTGCTTTATATTATCAGTTGTGCATGTTGACAGTGTTGTTCATTTCCACTGCTTTTTTTGATTGCTGTTTTGAAAATAATGTGTTCTTATGGACCAAACTAAGACATGATCATTTTGTAAACATCAAACTTGATGCCTATAAGTATATTTGTGTAGTGAGCAACTTGGCTTGTGTGTAGCTTTTACATCATAGCACAGCCAGCGTGGCTGTAACATAGCATCCTAGCAGGACATTCACCAAACCTGCAGAGTCACAACAGCGAAATGATTTTGGAATAAAACTGTATTCTCCACTTCTTCATTTGCACCTGTATCTTGTAGGAAGCCTTTATTTTGAAAGAAAATGTTGATCAGCTAATTGATTAGTTGTAGTAATATGAGGGACCTTTGCAGGATTTTAAAAGTATTGCAATCACTCCTGAGATGTCCACTTCAGTTTAGTGAGTAATGTGACTTCACAATGAAGTTCCAGTTGGTTTGTTGCACGTTATTGATGTGGTCTGGTCCATTCGTTGTGGAGTCTCAATGCGCCAGGCAGCAAAACATTTTAGGTCTTTTTCCTAAATGCCTTAGGTGCATCAACCCACTGGTATTAATTTCAAGGAAAAGTGCAGTTACAGGTGCCAAAACCAGAGGATATTGATCCCGAAGAATCTCAAATGAAAGGAAATCCATATTCAAGATGTGTTTGGCAGCCGAGGGGCACAGATTGGAGCAGCAGATACCAGACAGGCAGGGAGGGAAGATAAGAGGCATTAGGATTTAGCCTAGCCAAGGGCTAACCCTCGGCCCACTCCACCCAAACACAGGGAGACCCACTCTCAGTCACCCGCATTGTCTCACTGTTTACAGTGAGGTCCATCCAGTGTGTGTGTGTGTGGTGGTGGGGGGGTGTTATTGTCATGGCGTGCTGCATTCCTTCTCAGATCAGTGCAGTCAGGCGCGCATCACAGTAAACCTTGCTGCGCTGACCCTTTAAAAACACCGCTATCACACACACACCCTCTCGATGTCGAGTCAAGGTGACATGAGTGAATAAATGAGGGAGAAGAAGTATTTTTTTAAGAGGAGACAGAGAAGATGTAGTGCCTGCAGCCATGAAGTCCATACAGGAAGACCTCGTTCAGCTTCTCTTTGAAGTGCATGCTCATTGTGTGTGTGTGTCTGTGTGTGCCACCGTGTGTGTGTGTCTTGTCTTTGAGCTTTGCAGTATGTTTCTGCCTCTCATTTTAACATGAATACACTCACATCTATAGAGCTACATGCACATCAAAGCCATGTCGTGGCCTTCAAAGGCCTAACTCGGAGTACATCTTTCTCATTTGCCTGCAGGGGCACGTGCGTGCCACACACACACACACACACACACACACACACACACACACACACACACACACACACACACACACACACACACACACACATTCTTGCAGTTTAATCTATACTGTAGGACTTGGGAAGGAGATGTGACAACTGACAGACTTGTTTGACCCATTTTGAAACAGCATGCAGCATATTTAATCATACACAATCATATCGGTATTCCAAAAATGAAAGGAGGTTTTGCATTGAACATTTTCATATTGACATCTGGACTTGAAAGTGGTCAGGGCGGTAACAGAACCTAAACCAAAAGGAAAGTTTCTCATCCATGAATCCAACTGGTAAAGAGCCCATCGGAAGCATTGCAAAGGGTCAGAGGAACATGGGAGCTGATTGGCCAATTGATGCTTGTCCTATCAGTCCCATGTAAGCAGACCAGTTGGATTCATGCCAGTATGGGATGGTTGGTTTGTCCAAAACTTGTTCTTGGTTCATTTTTTTAATTTGAAAATATCAGCGTGATTTGAGTCAGGTTGTTCGTGCCTGACATGCTTTCTTATATAAATCAGTACATTAAAAAATAAAATAAAATAAAATAAGAGCAGGGCACTACATGTGGTGGCATGAAGTGTTGGCACCTCTGCCGCTCTGCCGTTATCACCTACCAATGTGCACTAGTGGGCATATGCTTGAAGGCCCTCAGGTCTGACCACTGTCTGTACGCTGTTTGTGAGTTTACCAAGACAGTGTGAAATGTGTCACTCCAGTTACACCAAACCCATCCGTCCATCCGTCCGTGCGTCCATCTTGGTGTCTACGGAAATTCTGGTCTTTAAATGTACGAATTACAGGTGCTTACATGCTTACTGTTGTGATCATTTTTGATTTGCTGAATTAATACATGAACCAGTTAATTCAAATATATTTTATATAACATATATAACATGAAAAAATAAATATTTTTTATAATTTCCTTAAAACTAATGATGTAAAGTATTTTATGGACTATGGGGGAAAAAGTGTCCTCAATAGAAAATTGGGAGCTTATGTTAAAAATAACAAAACAAATCTCTTTCTTTTGGGTCAGTGATGACCCTGTGAAGATGATTTGTTATGAAATTTAGGTCCAAATTTCCTTTGTCCATCATCAATTTTGCTTATTTCACAATTTCTGTATGTTTTTTAATTTAACGGATTAAAACATTATACAAATGTAAGTTATTTAATTGTGCACATTTTTTAGTTATTTATTTTTATTGCTTCTTTAGTTAAAATAAAACAGTATATTGATTGATGTGCTATTATGTAATACATACGTAAAAAAACAAAATACAATTCAAATATGTCCTTAAAACTATTATTTGGGGGAATATAGACAACACCAAAATTATGTTTACAATATGAAAAAAAAGAGTGGCCCTAAATTGAGTAAATATTTTTTCACATTTATTTAGTTTGAACTTAATCATGATGTATGCCAGTGGGGAGCAGAGTCGTTCATCCTTTGGTATTTTGTAAAAATCTGGCACATCTTCACTCTTTAGCGCAGGATCATCATCCTCATTCTTCGTCCCTCTTCAACCCTCTGTTCTCTCCTCATCTCTCCGCCTCTCTGGAATTTCTCTGTCTCTCTCACATACCTGCCTACTATTGCTGTATTTACACACACACTCACACACACACACACACACACACACACACACACACACACACACACACACACACACACACACACACACACACACACACATATTTAGGGCCTCATTATGCAGGAATGTGCAGCATTTCTTTAGATTGTGTGTGAGTGTGGATACTGAGATGCTGCACTGAAGCAAAGTAAAGATAGTGCTCTTTAGAACCTCCCTGACAATTTCCTCCAGCTAATGACACCCAGGCCTTATCAATACCCGACCTGACTGTCCTCACACACTCACCCTGCATAACCACGCACACACACACGCACGCACACACACACACACACACACACACACACACACACACACACACACACACACACACACACACACACACACACACACACACACACACACACACCTTTGCCTTATCTTAATTGAAACAGCAGCTTCATCTCCCAGATATGTGTCCCAGCTCTTCCCTTCAGCTACTGGTAGCCACACCCACCTGCTAACCCCACCTCTTGTGTGAAGGTGTGTGTTTAGGGTGTGAGAATTAGAGGTTTAAGTGCAGGATATGGCAGCCCATAAGGACAAAGTGCAGGATATAGCAGCTTGTGTGTGTTTAGGAGAGGGATGGAAAACAGTTAAAAAAAAAAAAAAAAAAAAAAAAAGTGTCTTGTTTCTCGCCCAGGGGAATAGACGTTTAGAGGATGAATCAGACTGCACAGTAATGTCTGTGTGTTTTTCTGGGCAATTAAAAAGATAAGACGGCTGTTTTTATGTTCCAATGACCGAGCTTGTGTCTTTGTGTGTGCTTCAGTCAAGGTAATGAAGTTCAACGGGGAGCAAGCCGCACCAGACGTGAGCCAAGAGGAATATTTGCACAATTTCAGTGTCACAAATCATCCCACTGAGACTGGCTTCAGGTTAATATGTTTATTTCTATAACGCGTACAATCACTCCTGCAACTCATCTCTAGTCTGAACTGAGTGACTAAATTCTCAGCAACTTTTTTCTTCTCTTAGATTAATCGCAAAAAATCTTTTTGCAGCTCTTAATTAGAGGACCGGTTCACCTAATTCTGCTTTTAGCTCAGAAAATCTTCTGTTGATACCCAGCCATGTGTTTTATGTACAGACAACATTAGAACAAATCAGAGGGAGTCCAAACCTAATCTGGGATTTCCAGTCCTGGTCACAGGTTGTTATTTTTCGGCTTATTGCATCTCTCAATGGAACTTAAAATCTCTTAATTGCAGTGTCAGCAAAAAGCGTGGTGAGAACTTCTATATTTGCCTGTCATGTGTAAATAGAGTATTTTCAGAAAATAATATTTACAATGTCCAAACACTCATCATTAAGATATAAAGGGCCTAAAAGGCAATAGTTTGTTGAGCATTTAAAAAAAAAAGTATTAAAAAAATAAAAAAAATAAATGATGGATGGACACACCCTATGAATTTAATGTATTTTCATTCATTCTCATGACTGTTGACATTGGAGTTTTTCACCGACGGCATCAAAACTACATATGAACACACATGGAATTAAGTAGGAAACAATAAAAGTGTAAAATAACTCAAACACGTTTTATTTTTAAATTCATCCAAATAGCCACCTTTCATAAAAGGCAGATTTAGATTTATTTAACCTATTATTCTTTGCTGCATTATTTCATATAAATCGCTCATATATTTAATGTCTTAAATATTTATCTAAAAATAAAAAAATATTTATGTAGAAAGGAGTACAGATAAAGAAAAACCATTGCATGAGAAGGTGTGTCCAGACTTCTGACTGGACTTCTCAGGAGAAGAAGCCTGGCCCCACTCCACTCCAGCATCCATAATCTCTTTAAAAGCCATCACTACCTCTTTGTCGTCGCCCTTGGTTGCTTTTAAAAGGGGCCAGCATTTGAATTTAGTCACAACAAAAAATGGTAACTTGCTGATAAGACAAGTGCTTAAATCGGATAAACGCCTTAGATTGGAGCTGGGCAAGAATGGACCTTAAAATCCAGCGGCTGATCCAGATGGATTCAATTTTTGTAGGATTTAGAAGCTTTTTTAATCAAAAGCCACAAAAGACCCAGGTAAAATGTATAACCACAATTTACAACCGTGCTCGTGCGTTTCCCCTTTCACCACCTTGTGGCACACACACACCCTTTTTTTGTGAGTGCGCTGTGGGACATTATTTCAATGCTTGCATGCAGACTTGATTCTTTTTCACTAGTATCTATATCAGTGAATGGATAATTAATCCCAGTGATATGAGACAGTCTTTCCTCTCGCCACAGGGAGGGCTCCACTTTGGAGGAAGTGGTGGAGAAGCAGGCCGACCTGATCGAGTACCTGAAACAGCACAACACTCTGTTGAGCAAGAGGCTGCTCAACCTCACCGCCCAGCACTGACTCCACCGTTCTGTGAGGCCGGCACAGCTCTTTTAAAACATTCTAAAGTTTCCACACAAAAAAAGACATTGTTGAGTTTGTCTTTTTTTTTAATCAACTGAACCTCGTTGAAGCACTGGGAGACGGACTTAATAGCAAGGAAATCCCTTTTCCACACATACCTGTGTGTGTGCGCGCACGCACTCGAGGCTTCATCCTCCGCTGAGATACTGATAAAGCCGAAGGAGGTGAGCTGTAAGTCGAGGGCGGCTGAGGGCGCGGAGCGGGAGAGAGGGGGGAGATGAGAGTCGCGGGTCACAGATCAGAGGTGAGGGGGCTTTTATCAGGGTCTTATGACCCCCAGTAACGCATGTGTGCCGCTGCCCGTGTCACTGCAGGCCCAACACAAGAGGCAGAATAGTTTTAGAGATCATTTGCACTATGGAGGAAGTGACGGAGGAGAGTGGGGCTCTCACATATCAGGGTCAGACCGCTGGGTGTAATGTAATACTGTAAAAAAAAAAAAAAAAATCTCTCAGTGCTTTCTTTTCTTTCTTTCTTTTTAATCTGATTGTCTCTTAATGTTGCGTTTGATTATGTTGTTTTTTTCAATGAATTTCTGTGTTTGTGCTTGAATAAAACACTTTAATACTGGCACAGTTCCACCTCTCAGACCTTTCCCAGGTCGCTCTCAGCCTCATCCATCCTCAGAGCGCACGTGCCAACAGCTTTGTGTTTTCTTTTTTTTGTAACATGTGTTTTATTTTGCGTGCCAAAAGAGAACAATCCCTTACAAACACTTGTGCTGTAAACGTCTCTGCACGCCTCACCTTTTTCTTTATTTAACAGTCACGGGAATCTGTGCTGCTGCCTTTCTGAGGTGGTCACTGGAGCCCTCGTTGTTTGCTCTCCATTGTGATGTCTTTATGCCCCGGCACCCGTAACTCCACAGGGAGTGCTATGTTTACGACTCCCTTCTCATGTGACTTCTCCCGGCTGTCCTCACTTACGTGTGTCGTCGCAGGTAGTGGCAGCCCTCAGGGCGTTACGGTTACAAGGAGAGGGACATCCTGACACCCATGAAGTGCCATGAATCAAAATGAACTGTTTTTAAAAACAACAGATTTTTATACATGAGGGCTGTATCAATATTAAAAACTCACCTTACGTTTAACAGCTCCCCCCATGCAATATTTTTGCAGTGCAGGAACGTTAAACGTGGAATGTTAAGTGTTACAGGATGTGAAGCAAAGCGCACTAGGCGTTCTCCTTTTCCATACGTCTGAAAACTCGTCAGAGCTCTGCATCTAGCCAGCATAAGTCAGCAGTCTTCAAATATTATGGTTATTGTTGAGCCAGTGGCGACTGTAGTTCCAATATCCCTCCAATCTGCTTCACTGCAGCAGAAAAAGAGACCTGCCTTCATGTGTCTGTGCACTATGTTACTGCAAAAAAAACAACTTGTAAGGTGAAAACAAAAAATGCCACAGTGATGTATTCATTTTTTTTTTTTTAATTAAAAGGTTTTAAACATATTTCAATAAACATTTCAAGTGCGTATATGCATTACAAACATGACAATGGTGCTGTTCATCATAGCTGCAGTCGCTAAGATGTTTCCAGCTCTTTGGTCCGTAGCTCAAGTCAAGGGTCAAAAAACATTGATCGCAGATCTCGTAGCTCCTTTCCCCCTCTTCTGTACATGCACTGGCTTTGGTGCTGGAAAAGGGAAGAAGCCACGACTGGAGAAAAAAAACTGAAGAACCCAGATCAGGGGCCACTGTTACGTCAAGACTCGTGACGGTTTTTACGTGTTGTCGGAAAAGTCAATCATGCATGTAATGAAGTCAAGCTTAAGTGGCTTTCTCTGCAGCTACGTATGCGCGACAGTCTTTGAATGGCATCGTGGAGTTTCTCTTTCCGCCGTGCCTCGGTCCAGGGGACCCGCGCTCGTGGTGTTTCTGGGGGCCACACACACCTGCGTTGCTTCATTTCTCTGTCCCCTCTGTGCTTCAAACCTGCACACACAAAAAATAAATGAGTTTAGGGTCGACACAAACACGCTCAAGCCTCCCCCCTTCATCATTAAGTGTGATTTATGTGAGTGCACCCCCCTCCTGTTCTGCCCTCCTGTTCTGCGTGAGTGCACAGCCCTGCCACTAATCACACACACCCTCTTAAGTGCCACCTGCGGGTTCCGCAACCTGGTTTTGTTGTGTGTGTCACGCAACTCTCCTTGTAACCCACAAAAAACCAGTGCCAACCTACCTCGCCTTAGGGGAAGGGTACCCTTGAGTGGAGGGGGAAACAGCGTCTGCTCATACAGTGGCGTCTGTGATATTTCCTCCTCAGGTTCAGGAAATCTGGAAGAGAATATTGTGAAATGTGGCGTCATTACACGTTGAACAAAAGCCCAAAATAACACACATACCTTTGAACCTTTTTGTAAGATTTACGACACTTGTCACCTGGCAGGCCAGATTGACCCCACATGAACATACGCAACTCTTTTCGCGGCACAGAACACAGCACAGTCTCCCGTTGGTTATCGCCGGGGAACATTAATTATGGGCTAACTCGGCTGCCATAGCGCAGCTAGCATCCATGGCGTTTTATTGAGCGGCCTCATTTTTTACAACGACAGGGCAACCCCCTCTCATGCCCCCCTTCTTCTAATAAAGTGGGACACGCAGACCTAACACATGATTATTTTTAAACGTAGCCAATAAATCCACTTTGACCCCTGCGGTTCACAGGCAGCCAGCCAAGCCCAGGAAGAGATAAAGTGCCAGATGACTTTATGACTCCGTCTCCCCCACCACCCCCTTCCTCCTCCGAAGCCGCTCCCCATGCCTGGAGGTAGGCTTCTTCTTCTTCTTTTTTACACTTGGCACCGCGCCTCCATGTCATGTTAATAAGGGCCCGGGCTATTTGCATGGCGTTTTAACACCACGGCTAAACAAAAGCGCGCCGGAGTCGCTTCCAGCCGCGGACAAAGGGGGAGTGGACGGGGGGAGTTCCCAGGGGTCACTGCTCGATCCCCGCCCGGCGGCGGCGTCCCGCTTCGGGCTCTTCCTCCCTCCCTCCCTCCTTCCTCACCCCTGGTCTTCATCTTCATCGCGAGTTCACTTACGAACCCCCCCCGCCTGTTTGAACCACCACCGTTTTGACTCCGTGGCGGACGTGCAATCGTGAATTTCACGCACCTGTTGCCACAGTTTTCCCTCCCCGGCGGAAACAAATAAACATGGATTTTTGTTTTGTCGATATCATTTTTTGAGGAAGTAAATATCAAATGAAGCAGTAACGTTTGTGCTCGCTTCTCATTCTAACCTAAGAAAAAAACCTGACTCAATATTAGTATGTAACTAAATTCCTTGTCACAAGGTTGTTTCTGAAGTTTAGACTAATTCCCGACTCCGCTGTTTTGCTGGATAACATGTTTGTAACGTGACCAATTCGCTGGACGCGAAGTTTGGCATTTAATGTTATTTACGGTACAAGTACGGCGCAACAAAAACGAATTGCATTCTGAGAAACTCGGTTTTTTGTTTTTATATTTCATATCACTTTACCTGTAAAGGATTAATAAAGTACATCTCATCTAATCAAATAACGAGAGTTTCGCGGTAACGGCCATTTCCGTTCAGAGTTCTGGTAATTCCGCACTACGAGACAACTGTAAAACGTGCGTCTTTATTGTACCATTGCCAAGTAACGGGGTTATTTGTTCTTTGCTAATAAAATAATTTAAATTCCGCTCTATCATCAACATTTGATTTTGAACTCAAGTCACATTTATTTACTCATCAAAGTTTTTCCTCCTTGAAAAGACATTGTGTGAGTGAATGCTGAAGGGGTTGCGTTGCATACCTGGTCTGGCAGAGTAGCTTGATGCCAGAAGAGCCACGAGCAGCAGCAGCAGGTAGATCAGGTTGAAAATCCTCATGGCTGGAAGACCGTCTACCTCCTCTGGAGCTCAAATGGGAAACGGTTTCCCCAAAAGTGTGAGCGGTTCCTGCAAAGCGCCTGAGCCGGTCGGCGTAGATGATGATGCTCCTTGTGATGGTGTTCTCTCCTCTCCTCTGTTCAGTCCTCAAACCCTCCAACTGGGGAGATCCAGCAGAAAAGGAGAGCCTCTTTTTCTCGGGGTGACCTGCGTGTTCCAGAGGAATGTGCGTGTGTCCGAGAGGTCTGTGCGTCCGGTGAGCAGTGTGATTGTCTCTGTGTGTGAGTGAGAGCAAAGTGACAAAGGTGCCTTTTCCCCCCATCTCCTTTATACAGCAGGAGGCGGGTGGGAGGGGAGAGGGTGGGGGGAGAGATCGGGGGGTGGGAGTGTATCTCCCACAGCAGCAGCAGCAGCCTCCAGCTCCACCAATGACACACACCCACACTGGCAAACACACACAGAAGGATTGCACATATTGACCCCACATGTAGAGGCTAATTCAAGTGACAGGAAACCCCCTCCCCAGCTTCTAACTGCCCCACAAACACACACACACACTACGTTTTTTTGCATGGATAAGTCTCTCTCTCTCTCGCTCTTGCTCTCTCTGTGTATATGTGTGTGTGTGTGTGTGCGCGCGCACACGTGGGCAAAGAGCAAAGAGCAAAAGCGCTGCTTGATTTATCGCTCGGGTAAATGAGAAAGATGAAAGTAGCAGGTCCAGGGACAGACCCCCCCGCCCCTCCCTCCCCTCTCTTGGAGTCACTTGTCCCCTGCCCCCGTGCTGTGGTGGACACACACACACACACACACACACACACATCTGGGTGTTTGGGCTGGTTGAGGTGATATTAGTGGCAGTGTTGGGAGGGAGGAGGTGTGGAGAAAGGGGTGTTTGCGCACAACATTTCAGGGCCTTTCGGGCTCCTTGAATGGGTGAAATCCAGGAGTTTCCCTCCTGGACCAACAATGCTCTGAGTTGGACTATTTGTCCAGGACACTGTCCTCTGTCTCCATCTGTCTTGCAAGAATGTCTTTCTTACGGGAGGGCACAGAGGTCAGCGGGTAGAAGTTTTCCCACTGTCCCGCTGACTGACAGACTGACTGCAGTCAGAATAAATGAGCTTCCTTGCTTACAAAAATGACACATTTTCTTTTTATTTGCAACCCTGATTATTACATAATGTATTTTCCAGATTGGGAACTCCACTCGGAATATGTGCCATTGTGATGGCGGCCTTTCACACCCGTGCATGCAGGCTGTTGGCTGGTGGTTCACCAGGGGATTTTCCCTGCAGCAGGTAACCCGCTCTGCCTTTTGCGAAAAGGCAGGGACTCATTAGCGTGTCTGCTTACGGCTGTCTCTGTGGACTGAGACTCTCCATTCAGCACCCAGCTAATGAATTAACACATTAAGATGAAATGTCAGCCATTACATGTGAATGAGGATTAGAGAAGCAGCAGGACACTAATGGAGCAAGGGGCTCAAAATAGTCTCGGGGACTTGGAACAAGCATCTGTGCTGCATCAAACAAAAAAAACAAAAAAAAAATTGGACAAAAGATTCCTGCGATTCCTGCTTCATTGGTGCGCATGTGTCAGCGTTGTTCCATCTTTTGAAAACTTTATTGCTTTTTATGGCGTTTGCAGAAATGCTGCCTAAAATTCCTAGCAAATTCCGGCTGGTGTACGAGCGCTCGTGCACGCTCACGTACGCGTTCGGCCCTCCCTCGGCAGAGTCTCGAGTCGAGGTATGTAGTTTGTTGTTTCTGCCGCGAGCTGCACTATGCATATTAGCGGCCATTGTCTTTCAAAAACTTTTATTTTCCCCTATTTAAATATGTTAATGTTCGCTCCATTGTCATTCGAAGCCACCTGGCATCCGCTTCATCCCACCGCTGCCAAATCTGGCTTTCTCTCCGTTTGTCTACTTCTTTCTCTTGTTGGGGGGGAAAAAAAAGAAAAAAGAAAGCAAAAACATGTAAACTGGCCCCGGTTTCTTCCCACCAGGCTTTTTGTGTGACTAACAAGAGCGCGTTGCAATATTTGCTCTTCCAGGGGATTATACGTTTTTACAGGGATTACCCGGCCTGCTCAAACACTCCCCCCTGAGAGAGCAGCACACTCACACACGCACGCAGAACCACACACAGGGCCACCGTCTATAAAACCTGCCTCAGTACCTGGCAGGGTTTCCCTGCGCAGAGCCGCGCACGGCTGCTGAAAAACTTCTATTAATTGCTGACCCCATTAAGTAACAAGGTGATGTTTTGTTTTGACCCTTCCGTCTTATATAAACCAGGAGTTTTTCCGTTTCCGGTGGCGGTGACGTCGACTCAGGCAGGTTTTTCCTTATAAGGCTTCACAAATTGAGTCAAATCAAGGACAACACCATAAATGAAATGACTGACCTGCAGTTGTTCCTGAATGATATCTGGAGAACTGTTACTCTTGAAGCTTAAACCCAAATTCTTGACAGACTCTCTGATGAGATTGTTCTAAATTAGGGTCATTAAAGCGTAACAGATGTAGCTCCACTATACCGCCTGATTCAATATTTAGAGACTTTTTGTCTTTAGGCTATTTGCATAGATATTTGAATTGTACCTAAAAATTTGTGTTTCACTAGATGATTTTAGAAGAGCAGAAGAATTAGAAACAATAATAATAATAATAATGGATTTTAGCAATAATCAAATTTTGTCCATGTAACTCTTAACTGAAGTATCCATGTTACATCAAAAGTCACCCATGTTTTCTTAGCATTAGCACCCAGTGGTTCTTCAGGACTCATTGTGCACTGTGTGTGACATTAGATTGGACGTCTCTGCAATTTGCGAAAAATCAATCACCTGCCTGGTAATGGCAGAGTTATAGAGAGAAACCAAGAGCTCTATATTATTGACCCTGCCTCCATTAGTGTGTCAGGTTCAGAGTTTTGCTGCTGTCGGACTGCCTTCCGCAAATGTTACGGTAGCCCTGCTCGTCCTCCTCGGCTGTGATCTTTACGACCACAGAGGAAGCTCCGACCTCCCCTCCCCTCCTTAATTTTCACTTTCTTCTTCTTTTTCTTCTTCTTCCTTTGACATCATCTCCTGAGCAGAACACACACAGATAAACAGCTTCCTCTCTGATAAAAACCACTGTGGAGGAACAGTGCATCATAAACACACCCAGTTAAGCCATTAATGTAAACATACCAGATACAGGTATTCAGGACAAGGTGAGTGGAAGTCATTGCAGCAGTGTGACTTTGAGAATTTAAAGACAGACAAACCTGTGCATTGCTCCAAAAATCCAAAGTGGCTCTTATCAACAAGCCAACTAAAATATTTAAAAAAAACAACCAACCTTTCTTTCTTTGTTTTTCAAACAATTTGTATCTCTAGTCAGTGAATTCCTAATTGCTGCTTCTTTTTTTTGCTCCACTTTTTATAGAATGTATCTCACAGCTCTGAAAATCATCCTTCCATTCATCGGTATCAGTCTGTGATGATCTGAAGTATCAATGATACTGATCCCTCTGCCAACTTCCGTGACAGCACCTTCCACCAGGTGTTCGCTCAGTCCTTCCAGACCACCTCAGGGCTGCCTGGTTTTATTGCCTTGCAAACACATGAGAGGTCAAACAACTAATCAGTTTTAGCAGGAGGCTACAACCAAGTTGTTTTTTTTGTTGCTGCTGCCTGTAAACAAAGGGCTAAAAGAGGGCTTCTTGTGGATAATGAATTACAGAGGCTTGCTCCACTGATGTCTGGGAAGTTCTGAAAATGGGAACGATATGGGACTTTTAATGTTATTGTCAATTTTTATTGAAAAACAAAAATGTTTATGATGGGCTTGAGGCATTCGTTGATAACAATGTTAAATTCTTCTCACTTTGGGAACCGGATGTGAGCCTTCTGGGTCTCTCGCTGAACCCTTGTGTCTCATGTGAGTGCATCCTTCTTCATTTTTCTTGATAACACATTGTTGTTTCCATGGTAGTGAATTTCTGGTTTGGATCAGTGTTTTCTCAGGAAGTAGTTCCCTATCACAGATAGTTTTTCTCCTGTGATTTTTCTCTGTTCCACTGCTGCCGAGAGAGGAAGAAAGACAGACCGTGAGATGTTTTGTGCCGTGATGTCTGGTCTTCCGGTTGGATGGATGGATGGATGAGTGGGCGGGTGGACGGAGATGGGCGGGCGGGTGTGGGGCTTCACTGTGTGCGAGTGTTGATTGTCGATCTGATGGGCCAGTTTGTCGTCGGCGTGATAGCGACTCTGTTGTCATGACACAAGGTCGTCAGTGTTAATGAGGGCTGCTGCCCGGCCACGGCTTAATTGCCCTTAAGACCCCTTATCTCCAACGAGCCCGCTATAGAACTCCGATGGACACATATGCACATGAACGGCGGAGAAAGAGCCAATACACACGGCACAGAGACTCGGGAGTCATCGCGCAGCCAGCCGGGCGTTTTCTTTTCTTCACACCGCAGCGAAGATAAAAATCTCCCCGAGCGCGATTCACTTTCTCCCCATTCTGCGGTGCCTCCTCCCCTTTCCGATAGACGGCTGACTGGGGAGGAGTGACGGAGGGCTGCGGGGTCAAAGGGCAAACTCAACAGGGTGCAGCCCCTCACCCCCCACCCCCACAGCTGTCACCCCAACGGGTCTCCAGAGGCCAAAAGTCATCCTGGTTTGTTAAATCCTAACCCAGACACGGCGTCTTCTCCGGGCGCGCAGCTCCAGCTCCATGCTGGGGTCTGGTTGTTTAAGGCTGCGGCGGAGGTCTTTGTACGCATTTGTTGGAAAAACACAAAGGGCACAGAGGAAAGCATCCACTGTCCCTTTAGTTGCGCCCAGCGGTTTGGCTTGACCCGCTCGTGTCCTTTTCGCCAGCGACTCACGGGGCAGCTGCATCGCTGGGATTTCAGTTGTGAAATCTCGCTCGTCCGTCGTGACAGCCTCCAGCGGAAAGCATTATCCGTTTGTCTCAAGGCTTCGGGGGTGGGTGGGGGGGATTGCTTCTCTTTGGTTGCTACAAAAAAACAGCAATCTGCTGCTGCTGACCTCTCCTAAAACGTGCCAGAAGGAGACAAAGAATAAATGCAGGAGGTGACGGTGAGCCTGGCAGCTGCTGAAGAGATGAATCAGTGGCTGCTGCTTGTGTTACAGCTATCACATCTGTAAAGAGTAGTGGTTCTAAACTGGTGCAGTCTCAGAACCCACATTTTTTCCTTACAATGAAGTCGCAACCCAAATGTATTCCCCAAAAATAAAAACGCTAGCCCACTTTCTGTCATGTCTTGTAAAGAAATTATTGAAATTATTTAGTTGAATTGTGTGTTCTGCAAAATAAATGCCCAATATTTTCTTTCTAAATATATATATATTAAAATCCTATTAAAAAAAAACCCATCAAAACATCTCTACGACTCACCCACCAGTAGAGAAATGCTGGTATTGAGCGGCTTGACTTTAGATTTCTTTTTGTCCAAGGTTTAGCTGAGCTGCCTGACGCCTCGCAGCCACCACCAAGTTTTGACCTGATTTAAAAATCCCATTAGTTCACTGTCAGTGCTGCGGCGAACCAGAGGTGCGAGATCAGTGACTGTCTGTCACAGCATCAGCTCGGCCTGCTTGGATATCACCCTCTGCTTCTGTTTCTGCTTCTTGGTGGATGGTGGTTTTAACTTCCTCGCCTCGCAGTCGGCGTTTCCTAGAAGAGGGCAAACAGACAATATCAGCAGCACAGAAAAACTGACATCTGTGTGTGTGTGTGTGTGTGTCTGTCTGTACCTGCTTCTGGTCGGAAACAGACTGAGGCCACGCTGAAGAGTGTGACGACGACGAAGGCGATGATGATGAAGGTGAACTCAAAGCCAGAGAGCGGCAGGTCCATCTACACAGCTGCCCCACACAGAGCACGTTATTATTACGTCATGTGACCACTCCTCTGGCACACAAAACTCTTAGGGCGTGTTTTCATTGCCTCGCCTCGCCACGGTACGGTGTTAGGGTGTTTGCACTGGCCGCTGCACAGTTGTAGGGGGTGATGTTTTGGTACCTCTATCGTTGAGGGGCCAAGCGAGACGAAGCGAGTTTAGTGGTGACGTAGCGACGAGCAGGGCACTGATTGGCTCAGATTTTCTGACGAAAGGTGAGAGCGACTCTCCGCGAACACAGTCCGAACACCCAACCGCCATTTCTTTTTTCTAGTAGGTTCTAGTAGGTGGCGTGCGTTTTTAGTTGTGAAGATGGCTGAGCGATTTTTGCCGTGGACAAACTCCGAGGTCCACACTTTTTTGTCAGTAGTGGCGGAAGACAGAATTCAGCGGGAACTGGACGGGGAAGTCCGTAATGTTAAGTTTTACACAGAAATTAAAAAGCAACCACAGACCGAGCAGCAGGTATTAAACAACCTCTCCGTTGTCCATTGCTGCGCTGTTGTGTGTCGTAAAGAAATGATGCTGACGAAAACATCATCCCGCTTTACCGTGTCGACTCCGCCCATGGTCTGGTGATCAGAGAGCCAATGAAAACACAATCGTACCGAGGCGTGGCGTACCGTGGCGAGGCGAGGCGAGGTAATGAAAACACGCCCTTAGTATTTGCTAACTCCACAGATACATGGACTCTTTCCAAAGTTGCATTCAGGTTGATGATTTCGTAAAAATCTTTGCAGTACATGCTTTTTGGTGTTTTTGCATTTATAAAACAAAAATCTGTTTGATTTTGCTATATCAGTAATTTATCATCATCAGTTATTTATATCATTATTCAGAAGTTTGAAATCCACTTATAATGTGGATGAAAGCAGGGCTAAAGGGATTCAGTGTGAGATGTACATTACCACTCAAATAAATGCAAACATAACTTTTTTTTTCCAGTTTAGGTATTTATTAGAGCACCCATGCATCAGCACCGTTTAAGGTGCAATAGCTTGCCTTTTCCAGTAGGGGGACTTATAACCCATATATACAGGTGTGTATATATATATATATATATATATATATATATATATATATATATATATATATATATATATATATATATATATATATATATATACATATATATATATATATATATATATATATATATATATATATATATATATATATATATATATATATATATACACATATATATATATATTTTATTTTTTTTACAGATTTTTTTTTAAGCTGTAAGTGTAAGCTGTGTGATTCATTGACCCACTCTCATTTACCTGTTTACGCTTCTGTTTGTAGCTCAGCTGGACAAGAAAAAATAAAAACTAATTTAAATATGTTATATTTCAATTAATTTCAGCTCACTTTATATTACTGTCTCTACAACAGTATGTTGTTTTTAAAGAAAAATGAATGATAAAATAACATAACTCACCCAAATTATCATATGTTTTGAATATGGCAGTTAAAATAAAATGCAATACAATAATCCATATTTGGTATTTTAAACTTCAATTCAATTAAACTTCATTTAATCATTTATGTCATGATAATATCAAACACCTTAACTGACACAAAGGTAAGGATTTTAAAGTTACATTTTAACAAAATGGACAAAGAGCAGCACCTAATTGTGATTGAAAAAAACAAACACCAAAACTTTTGGAAAAAAATTAGGCAGTTTTACATGATAAATGAATGAGCCAGGATGCAGTGTCCCCGTCCTGATCTGCATCTGCAGCTCTCAAATATTTAATGGGAAAGTGATGCCCTCTCTGCTCATCCGAGATTTTTCAAAAAAATCTGTCTCCATGTAAAACGGCTCCTGAGTTTCAGCTACAAAACTACCATGAACGTGTGTGACTGTCCACAAGCCAATGGCTCTGGCTTGATGGCTGCTCTCACTTGAACGCTACATGATACACACAGTGCTCAGACCAGACACTACACTACTGCTAATACTACTACTACTACTATTACTACTACTACCACTACTACTACTTCTAAGGAAATATGACTGAAGTCACATCGAAGACAGTACAGAAACTCTTGTATCTGCTTGACTCTTTAATACAGCTTTCAAGTATAATTTTCTCTCTAACTTTTCTCATGAAGGAAGTCACAAACCACAAAAGTATAAACAAAAATGTTTTCACAAGACTGTTAGAGTGATGACTAACACAGATTTCAATTTTCTGAAAAAGCTATTGTGATGAAATAACTGTAATGTAAACAAAAAACAAAAACAAGCGGGTTCACTGTCAGAATTAAAAAAAAAACATCAGTTATGCTCTGTAATTTGCCAACAGAAATGCTAACAGGGAATGTCAGAGATTTTCACAGATATTTTGTGTTTTAAATTCCTATCACAAAAGATAATACTAAACAATGCAAAATAATAAAAAGGTTCTGCTGGTTGCCACTGTGTCAACCTGGCAACCAGCAGAATGCAATAGTGAGTCATGGCGACACCTGCTGGCCAGAAGGTATAAATGCTGCTTTCTGTTTCACTGTAAAATAGGAACATATTCTGGTTGCAGTTTGTCAACAAGAGATTGACAGAGGGTTCAGAGAACAGATAATCATGAGTATGGGAAATACAACAAGTCAAAAATCGCTGTAACAGTTGAACACAGACTTTACATTCACACTTTTGACCCTTTGGTTCCAGACGAGGACTATTAATCACAGATTCCTGTTGAATGATGCCTCTATAGAACTCGCTGCAATCTTCAAGAACACCTTTTGTTCTGTGATGGGCTTTGACATCAAATCAACGGCGAAGAATAAGAGGTTATGTGACTCACCGGTGAAAGAATCACAGGAAGTGTTTCCAGACCTAAAAATTAAAATAAAAGTCTTCTGCTAGCAGCCTCTCAGAGAGCAGAGAGAATAAGTGAAGGATTCTGTGTTAAAACTACCGCAGCAGGTGTCCCCTTGCTCTCAATTTATTTTCTCCTATTAAAGAGTTCCACTGAAGCCACTCCCTTCGGCTTGATCCTGGATCCTTTAAAAGACTACACAAACTCAGAGGCTCGTGCACACACTGAAACACAAAGGTCTTTCTGTAGACTTTGCCCTGGTAGCTGGGAACACACACACTTGCACAGTTGCTGGCTGGGTTCCAAACAGTACACAGAAGTGCAGGGTTCTCGCCCCAAGTCACTCAGTCACACGGTCAACTTGCCGCTCTCTGTCTGGGTCCCCGACTCTGACAGACAAGAGATGGGACACAATTCAGGAATTTTCAAACACATACATGTATATCAGCTTTTTTTTTATTATTTGTTTGTCTATAAATGCATACCTGTCATGAATGAAAAAATATCTGTTGAGTCAGTTTTTTTTTTTAACAATATATTACATCTATAATAATAAGAATAATAAAAATAAGATCTAAAAATTAAAATGTATAAAAAAGTGTGTAATGTACATGATATCCAATGTATGTATAATCCCACCAAATACCATGAAGACCATAGACCCAAACATTAAAATTATTTTTATTTTATTAAAATTATTTTAGTTCATCTATACTTTGTTTTTCTCAGGGACCTCCTGAAATGGATTTCTTTGTTTGTTATTAATTATGGGTTGACTTTGATTATTTTAACAGTGGAGTTTTTTCTTTGAGCGTCCTTGTTTGTTGGGCCTCAATTACTGGATTTAACAAAACAAAGTCCATTATTTTATTTTATTTCATTTCATTTTACCTCTCGAGTGGCACAAATTGGAGAGCCGAACGTGTAAGCGGAGGGGCAAACACATGAATGTGGGTATTGTTGGATTGGATTCAGGTACACGTTGACACGGTCAACCAGACAGGTCAGATATTGCCTTGTCACTGTCATTGAATGTCAAGGGTCACCCGCTGTGAAAATGCAGACCTTTCAAAGAACTGCAGACTGTTCTTGGCTGTATAATTTTCTTCTTATGCTAGAAGTTCTTTGAGGATTCTATGTTATTTAAATCGGAAACCCCTTTGTTATATATATATGTGTGTGTGTGTGTGTGTGTGTGTGTGTGTGTGTGTGTGTGTGTGTATGTATATACACACACACACACATATATATATATATATATATATATACACACACACACATATATATGTATATGTGTGTGGGATATGTATATATATAAACACAGAATGTATATAAGTATACATATATATTTCTATATAAGATATAGACAAGAAATTAAATTGTTAAGTTAAAGAATAATAAAATATGTTGAATAGCATTTCTTTCATAAGATTCAGATCACTTTATGTTTTTTAGGTTGAGTGAATTTGTGTTGGTGGCAAAGTAGTAAAATCAAATAGACACTTTTGTTGAGTGGTAGCGTGACAGGGCTGCCACAAGAGCAGAAGATTGTATCATGATTTCTGACTGAGGTGATAAGCTGGCATGTGAAGTGAGAGATGAGGCTGACTTAATAAATGTGTTTACCCCAAGTCTGTCTTCAAGTAGATCATTGCACGAGCATTAAAAGGCTGTGCCATTGCACGCTTTACTTTCACCGCTTCTTTTTATTTTTTATATTCATTGCACTGAACAGCAATTTTTAATTTCGTTGCAACCTGTTGTGCCATGACAAATAAATTCATTTCAATTCAATTCAATTCAATTCAATTCAATTCAATTCAATTCAATTCAATTCAATTCAATTCATTTCAAATCGAATTAGCATTTGTTTTTGCCCTTGAACGGCCCACTGCTAAATCTAATACAGCCAAGCCAGTCATCTACACATTCACTCATTCACACGAGGAGCATCTTCAAATTTGAGACTGAGCAGGCATGGCGGTGTGCATGTAAATGTAAAATCTGCTGCTTTAAAGATAGATAAATACTTTTATGGATCCTTTACAGGACATTTAGGATGTTACAGCAGCAGTTGCACAGTCATTCAACATACAGACAAAGATAAAAGAAGACAAAAGACGAAAAGCGCATTTGATAGACAGTTCTCTCGTCAAGTTTAAAAAAACAAAACAAACAAACTAAACTAAAGCTCTGGCTTACGTCTTTGCCGTGCCTTTGTGTGTGTCTGCTGCCATACCGTTGGAGTGATGGCCTTTCTCGCTGAGCATCCCGGTGAGCGTGTAGAGGGCGAAGACCAGGAGAGCGAACATGATGATCAGCACTTCCAGCTCAGCCAGCGAAGGCATCGTCTGCCAGTCAGTCTCCCTTGAGCGTAGTTTGTGGCTGGGACATTTAGATCAAAGACATTTTAACAGTTTTTCTACCACACAGACACCTCTCTCTCTCTCTGTCTCTCTCTCTCTCCCCCGTCCTCTTTCGCACTCTGCAGCTTTCTGTTGCATGCTTGCAGGAAAAAGTTTCAAGTAAGTTCAAGAAGTTCAAGGTAGATCAGTTTAAACTTTATTGTTAATGGGGCTCTCTCTATATGCAGGTGTGTGATTGTATGTGTGTATGTACATGTTGTTGAAACTTGTTGGAGAATAAATGTTAATGAGGATGTTTTTTCTGATGTGGGGCGTTTCTCTTCCTGGAATGGAGTATTTCTGCATCTGCCTGTGCTCTTTCTTTCACACACACATACACCATAAGCAGTTGGGTGGGCTTGTGGTGGTGCTGTGTGTGTGTGTGTGTGTGTGTGTGTGTGTGTGTGTGTGTGTGTGTGTGGCGAAGTAGGACAAAAATTTGGGTCACCTTCATGCAGGAAAGTAAAGGTGCTGAGGCTTCTAACCAGCTGCCAAAATGTTTTGAGTCACCATAAAAATATAAAGGGGATAGAAAATCCAATAATGTGTGTGTGTGCGTGCGTGTGTGTGTGTGTCTAGAAAAAAGGGTTCTGATCATGTACTTCAGCACAACTACACTATTAATTATCCACAACACTTTGTAGCTCTCCAGGAAAACGTGAAGAAACAAGCAAACATAAAAACAACCCTCTCTGTGCGTTTACATGGCACTAGAGAAATTTGAATTATTGCCTTAGTCCGATTATGATCGGAATTTGAGAACTCCGATTGGAATCTGCCATGTATACGCCTTAGTCGGACTTTTAACTGGACGATGCGAGTGCGCACGCGTCACGCCTCCCTCTCGCGACTCATGACCGCAGAACTACATCGTCTAACAAAACAGACGGTGCAAAACAACCTGGCAAACGCGAATACGAATGTTCACATTGGGAGGAAGGATGAGACCCGGGTGTTGCTTTCTCTTCTAAAAGAGATGGACATATTAAAATAACGCGCAACGGAGACCTTTTTAAAAAGGTAGCGCAGCAAGTGCAGGGCTCCGGTTTTGCGCACCCCGGAACAAATACGTATTCGTTCGTATTTATATTTCTAACTTTTCGTTCACATTTTTTGTAAGCTAGAAGAAATTTAACTTTCTAAATAAAAGCACACCAAAAAGATGTTTTTCTCATTTGTTTTTATTTTGGTAATTTCGCTGTTGTTCTGCTGGAAACGGCGTGCAGTGGCACAAGCTTCCTCCACGGTCGGCACATCAATGAGCGTGTGTATAACTGAAGACAGCGTTCCTTTGCAAAACCTGTATACAAACTCTCCCACCAGTCTGCTCCGAACCCGCATCCAACAAGAACGAGAGTTTCGGGTCCGTAGCGATGGCACAAAGCGTAGCATTGTTGTAGCCCTCCAACAGCTAACGACGTTCTTGTCTGCCGTTTAAGGAGGACATGTTCCCGTCAATAATTCGAATTTCTCAACTGCATGTATAAGGGGACAAGGTGAGAACTCCGATTGGACGAGAAAACCGAATTATTGCTTAGTCTGATTAAGCTCTGCATGTAAACGCACAGTCATTATCAATTTATGATGACGCAATTTGCACAACTGATTTCCAGAACTGTGTTTGTCTCTGATGAAGAAGTAGAGGCACAGATTGGATTAGAAATCAAATCATATCTGCCCAGTGAGTGTTGCAACAACTCTCTGAACTTCAAGTTTAAGCTCTTGCTGCCTCACATTCTGTCCTCTGGCACAGTGATTAACTGTAAAATCACAAACACAAATGTGTGATCAGTGAATCTCCTGCTTCTCCTGCAGTTTGAATGCTCCTCTTCATCGCGCTGTTCACATATTGACATTGTGACGCCAGGATGATGCTAAAACACTCTGGCAAAGGGAATTTGGCACAATACAGGACCTTTAAGCATTCTGTAGACCACCAAAATGACAGATAGACATTATTTGATATTGTGTCCACTGTACAGGTTCCTCGCACCTTTATTTTGTAGTGTTTGTTTGTTTTCTTTTTGGCATGAGAGCGACCAACCATCGCAGAGAAGTGACACGGGGGTGACTCCACACAGAGTGTGTGTGTGTGTGTGTGTGTGTGTGTGTGTACGTGCGCGGCGCTGCTGTCCATGTGCACAGGTTGTGTAAGCTTATTAGCAGCGCCACTGCTCAGAGGACGAGATTGAGGTTAGTCTAAGCCCTAATCCTAGCAGACTGAATGCCTATTATGGCAGCGTGCATGGCAAAATCCAGGCCCCACCCTTTTCCAGAATCCAACACATGCGCGCACGTACACACACACACACACACACACACACACAGACAGACAGACAGACAGACAGACAGACACAGACCGACGCTGTGAAGCGCGCTCATCATCAGCCTCCATCTCGACCGTCTCCGGCTCCCAGCTGGAGGCCAGTGGGAGGAGGGGGGGCCGAGGGCGGAGGAGGGGGTGGTCGGGAAGGTGGAGCGCACCGACTGGAGCTGGTGTCCCACTTGTCAGCGAGTACTTCACACCCCAGCGTCTCCGGAGCTGCTGCCTGGTTGCCGTTGCCACGGTGACCTGATCCTGTTCCGTCTCCGCTCCACGCGAGGCACAGCCACCCGCCAGTGGGTGGGGGGGGGAGGGAGGGCGGCACCAGGGGTAAGAGGGGAGCTTCAGGGTGGGGTGAAAATACACAGAGAGGGAAAAACCAGAAGCAGCCGGCGGATGGGACAGGAGATTGCGGCGATCGGAGGACGGGGAGCGCCCTGGGAATGCTGAGGGAGTAGCGAGGCAGCGGCGGCGGCAGCGGGAACGTTGCCTGGAAACAGCAGCATGCCGATACAACAGATCACTGTGGTTCCGACCAGGGAGACAGCCGGCAACAGCAAGAGCGCTCCATCCTCCAAAGACAACTCTGAGGTCAGGTTTTTATTCATTTATTTATTCTAAAAAAAAAAAAAAGTACGATTAGAATAGCATCATTACATGTGATGGTTAAGTTGTTGAAGTGATTAATTGACTGTTTGAGACGTTTGACATGAGCTGTAGATATCAAAAAGTCTTTATTCATTTTTCTTCTCTGACCCTGAAGACAGTAGGGAAAGTTTTCTGTGTGTGTGTGTGAGGCAGAGGGAGAGACTTCCTGTTGTTCTACACCACAATCTTTCCTTTTCGCTCTTCACACAGACCGCGAGCAGGCAGCAGTGCATCCATCACGTTGCCGTTTAAAACTGTGCGGTCGACGGTCGCTCAACAGGTTTTCACAGATCCAACCAAAGACAGCAAAGGTCGCCGGCGAATGCCGGGAAATGCCACATCCACGTCACAACATGTTGCACCACCGGAGGGAGATTAGCGCGGCTAAAGGCCCGTGTTTTCCAATGTTCTTTCTTACATCACGCAGTGTTTTGATTCACAACAAGGGAAAGGAGGAGAAAAGTGTGGCATCAAGGAGCAACTGGAGCGCTCAGCTCTGCGCTCGGGCAGCTACAGTAAAGGGAGATAGAGCGAAGTAAAGCTGTAAGCGTGTGGCTTCCACTGACTGAAATAAATTTTCTCTGTCGCCACAAAAAGGTTGTTGTGCTTTGCTTCTGGGAAATAACAAGATTACGTGCTTGTGTGATTGATGAGTGAGAGGATGACAGACACATTAAGTGTTGCTTTAGGTGAAAACTTTACCGTTTATTTTATCGCCTCAGTCTGTCGATCACCTATTCAAATATTTTACCCCCCCAAAAAAAACTTCTCCATTGAGTACGTTTAGATTGTTAAAAAAATGTGTCTGAACACTTTTTGGATTGAAAAGTATCAAAATATCTGACAGCTGTTTCAGTGAAAGGTTGAAGAAGATCTGCTCTGTGTATTTATTATTTATTGCTTATTGAAATCACTCTCAGTATTGATTACCTCATTTGTATTTTGAAGTGTTGTATTCACCAACAGTGGAACGCGTCAGGCATCCCCTTTGTTTTGATTTTGCAAATCAAAGATTAAGTCTCAGTTGGGAACCTTAAGAATGACCAAGAGTCAAATTCACAACAATGTTTTGTGTGTTTCCCCATTTTGACTTTAAACAGAGAACTTAGTCGCTTGTTGGGCCAGTGGAGGGATTTAACAGAGCTGTTCTTGGTTTAATCTCTGCGAATAAGTGAGACTGACAACTTCTCTGTTTACACTGCAGGCTTCTATGTATAGCTACATTGTGCCCGTGCTGCCGGTAGTTTGCATGAGCAACTCAGACTTCTTCCTCGTCTTCTTTTTCTTCTCCTTCTATGAAGTTTATCGGCAGCTCGTACCCTCTGTCATTATTCCTCCCGACAAACTCTGTTTCACATCTTTTAAGTGGTTCTCCGGTAATGCAAAAGGAAACTTCCTTGTCTAGTTATACTTAAAGTTCACATACATTATCACATTCCCCCATTATTCATTTTCAGTTCTCAACTCCTACAGATGATTATTCATCATCCGTAAATCTAAATTGAGATTTTCCAGAGTTTTGCTCATCCCAAAACCTGGAAATCTCGAGAAAACAACACATTTGGGGCCTGATGTACCAATCTCTCTAATAGAAAGTGCATCCACACTCATATAGATTGCACTTGTTCTTTGGGCTGTGGGTGGTTACCTTTGTCATTAGCTAGTGTGTGTAATGACATTTACGTTTAGTTTAATTTGAGTTAGTTGGATTAGTCAGAATCTTCCAGAAATGACTTGTTTTAGCACATACTTTATGAAACCTGGAGCAACCAAAGGAATGAAATATTTTTTGTGTGGAGTTCTGTCTGCAGACTCGAGACACATGCTATTGTTAGAAAACCTCGGCACTGACCTAACAGGGGATCCTTGAAGTAACGAGGGAAGAGAACACGGTTGATCGTGGGGAAAAAAAGCCCCTGGAGATCTTTGATCGAGAAACGTTTTCAGGAGGGGGCGAACCTGTGAAGCATGTGACCAGACGTGAGCACTGCGGTTCAAGGTTGCCGCACTAAATGTGACAGTGGAGTTATTCTGAGCTGCAGGCCAGAGTACAGAATCGCGACACAGCCCTCGGTCGATGCTGCATCACCTAAACCCCCCCCCCACCCCCCAATCCCCCATGCAGTGAATGGTGCACATGTCCACACAGAGACTCACATCAGACTCTGCCAGAGTGTCAGCACAGAAACAGCTGCGCGGGTAAGTGGTGACACAGCTCTTTTTTATTATATATTCAGTATTTATTTTTTATTTTTAATTTTTCAACGCACACTCAGCACTTTATGTTGACTGATTGTAAGTGTGACTGGTTGGCTGCAGGAAACCGTCTGACTCTCGGCCTCACTTTGTGCAGTAGTCTGTGAAGTGAACTCATTCGCACTTTTGATCTGGTGACAAACAGAGTGCAACTTGTTGCTCCACTCTAATTTGGAAGGCTTCTGTGATACAAAAAATATGTCATTTCTGATGTTGCCTTGGCTCCTATGCAGCATTCTACTCTTATTGTTACAGGCAATGTCATCAACTGGAAAAAAACATTTCTAGTGAATTTTACTTTCCTGAACAATTCAAGTAGAGTCAAAGTCATTTAGACCTGTAGCAACTGTAATCTCTTTTAAGAGTGTCCATTTGTTGACCTACTGTATTATTTATGATTATAATGATATCAAAAGCATCAGGAAGAATCCTCAAAGATGCAACATGGGTGGATTTTAGTGCCCTAGCCCACCACATGGGGAAGTTGGTGTCGGCTGAGGTACAGAAAAGTGACCCTAAATGTTCTATGGACTAAGTATTTCCTTGGAAACGGTTCAGATTTGCTCTTTGGAAGGTACTGATCCAGTGACAGCGTGTTGTGGACGTTATCACGGTTGATTCCTGCAGCTCTTGGAGAAAACTCCATCCACAACCTTGTTGAGCTTATCCCGTTATCATTAACGGTCACACATCACAGTCCCTTATAATTAAAGGAACCAAGCTGTGACTGTTGGAATAATAATAATAATAACTTTATATATAAAACAAGAGAAACAGACATCCCCATTAACCGAGAGACAACATTAAAACAATCAAAAAAAATAAAATAAAACCAAGGCATTAAAACAGGTTACAAAATAGAGGTGAAAGCCAACCAATGAGTTTTAAGAAGCGATTTAAAAACAGACAATGTAGTTGCCTGCCTGAGATCCCTAGGCAGTGAATTCCAGAGCTGCGCAGCGAAGACAACCCGGTCACCTTTTGAGGCAAGGCGTGATTTTGGGACGCAGAGTAGGGCCTTCCTGGAGGATCTCAGGCAGCAATCAGGCTTATAAAGGACTAAAAGTTGTGAAATTCAAGCTGAAGGCTGACCATTTAAAGCTTTGAGGACAAGCAGTGAAATCTTAAAATCTATTCTAAAACTCAGAGGTAGCCAGTGAAGGGCTGCAAGGACTAGTATGATGTGCTCATGTCTTTTGGAGCCTAAGACGATAAGGGGCGCGCACGTGTGAGCCTCCTCACACACACCGTTGCTTTCTCACCGCAGCAGGTCGCTCGGCCTTGTGAGTCATCAGTTTAGTCATTTACTTTCAAACAGCCAGTCGGGTTCAACCAAAAGGTTTCTGAGTCGAGAGTGTGCGATATTACTGATTGTCTTTGTGATGGCTTTAGAGAAGAAAGACAACCTTTTTCCTTCCTTCCTCTCAACTCAATACTTTTGACTTCACCCAACATAATTGACATTTCACCTGTGTGCTGCTTAGCTAAAAGCCAGACAGAGGCAAAACTGTGACTCTTGTCTTTGGTGTGTTTTGCACTGAACTCATTTTCAACACCAGACTCTCAGTTGTGACTAACTGTGTGTTTGTGTGTGCGTGTGAATATTATATGAAATTCTGTATTGACGTGATTGGGACTGAGAGTAAAAGACACATTCATTTCTGCTGCTTCGACGTCAGTGTGTATTTACGTATATAACACCCCTCACAGCACGAATGCACAAAGTGCTTCACAGAGCAGGACATTCCTATTATGTAAAAGCTGTCTTTATATAAACAGAGTAAACAGCGAGTGTTAAAACTGTGGATTCTGCCTCCTGTCACATCACCCGCACTCTGCAGATTGCTGTTTTGAACTGTGTGATGGGCGCTTCTTTAAAGCTGGCAATCAGCAAATCCTTTGATCGGCTTAGACGTCGAGGTCTTCCACTTGTCTCTTTTGTTTATTTTGGATGGTTTGCACTGGTGCGCTCTGTGGGTGCCCCTCCCACACAGGGCAGCTTACTTGACTTTTACCCGGTGTGTAAAAAAACCACAGAATCGTTGACGTCCACCCACTTCAGGCATAGCAAACATCCCTTCTGAAACCAGCCTCATCTAGAATATTTTACATTTATTCCACAGACACACTTATAATACAGTATGAAAAGGGAAAGATAGATGCATCAGTGTGACTCACGCTGGTGATTCAGATGCAAGGTCAATATGACCTCCTGCCTTTGAGATTCGTTTTCGAGCTCGTCCTTTGTTACGTTTCCTTTACTTTTAGATTTTAATAATTTCAAACATTTTGCACCAAGGTTAAAAAAATATTGACTAAATTGTGCAGTGACATTTTCCAATTGTGTGTGGTTGAGTGAAAATGTGCGATTCAAACACCCTGTGAATATTTCTTAGATTTGATTTTGTTTTGTCAGCCGCGGATTTACCAGCTCCCACGCTCACAGCGGCCGCTTTTCTCCCTGAACCTGTGCGAGAGGCAGTGGGCGACCGCGGGAGGCAGGTGATGTCTGACGGCTGAGTTGAGAGTCAGTCGGGTCAAGGTGATTGTCGCTCTAGGAAGTTCTAAAAAGTGCTATTAGTTGACTTTAAATAGCGACACATCGCGTTGCAGCGAACTCTCCGCGGGGTGATCGGCTAATTGGATTGTCTGGCTTTAGCCGTGGTCGACAACAAGGACACTTGGCCAGTCGTGACTTCTGATCTTCCAACCAATCAGCGCAGAGCGAGACACGGCAGGGACGTTAACAGCCAGTTGGGTAGAAATTCCAGTCTGTAATTAATGAATTGTGAAATCATCTTTATTCTGGCCTCTTGGATTCGAAATACCTGCTCTCCGCCCTTACATGTACATATCCAGCATTCTGCTCTCACCACCTCCAGTCAGTCAGGTGCCATTAAAGCCTCTCTTAACTCTGAGTGTTCCTAATGATTTTCTGTCTCCCCTTCTCGCTGCAGGGGAGGAAGGCCGCTGGGCGCTCGGGGAGTCGATCCAGCAACATCTCCAAGGTAACCGCTGAGCATCAGAGCGCATAAAAGGCCCAGAGCACTGTTCCTAGGTCAACAGGACAGGCGCGTGTCAGCTGTCCAGGCAGTAGGAGATGTGCCAGTGCACAGTGTGCATGAACAAAGCCAGTCAAGTCCATGAGCCACGAGGCGTTCGGCTCCAATAGAAGATTTTGAGGACTGCTAACTTAAGGATGTTTGGCCTCTCAGCCGAAAGGTTTCTTCAGTTCATTGAAGAAGAGGAACTGAAGAAACCTTTAGGATGAGACAAAAACGTCCTTGAGACTGCAAAACCAGTCCAGTTATCTCAAATTAACCTTTCTACGATAAAACCTGTAGTGTCTTTTCACTATCAGGTGGGTTTCGCGAAGCTCTGCCCCTCTGAGGGAATGGGAATAGCCACAAACACTGTGGCAGGAGGTTCTGTAACCTCAGTTTGAAGGAATTTCATCCACCAATGTCTTTCTTCTTACCTAGAGACACAATCATGTTGCTGTTAGGTGTCACTGCTGTGCTGTTGGTGCTTTGCGGGAATCTAACATGTCGGTTCAAATGCCCTTACTTGAGTCTTTCGTTCTGATGATGCGATACCTGGAAAGTTAAATTCCAACGATGCCAAACCCCACAGTCACACTGAAGTGTTTTCAACACAGAAGCGATTTTGACGCCATGTTTCTTTCTTTCAGGCCAGCAACTCCACAGCTGGTCAAACTACAGCCTCCAGAACATCCATCACCCCGTCTTCTCAGGACATATGCAGGTAAAAAATACTTTCCCACACTAGTTCAGTGCTACTGGGACAGAAAGGGAAGCTCAGATGAGATTTCTCTGGGACATTACCACCGCTTCGTCTCTTCTGACTGTGTGGAAGATTTGATTAGCATCTCCTCACACTCTCCAAGGACTTTTACCAAATTAGAATGGATCCTGTATTCTCATGGGGCTCTGATGGCATAGCAATGAGTGCCAGACTGTGGAGTTCCCGCAGCCTGTCGTCTGCTGTAGTGCTGTGTGAGTCAGAAGAGATTTATGAGTGTCTGGACCATTCCTCCTCCTCCACTACCTGATCATTTTTGCTTTACATCACATTATGTAGTCATGCATCTTCCCACCCTGTCAGCGCCATTTCATCACAGGATTTGGTAATGTTGGTTGTAAAAAGTTTATTTTTGGAATTTTCTCAGCATCAGTGACGCACCTTTCCAAATATGATGGCATGGGCCTTAAATATTCAGATTATTGTCTTTATTATAGAACTATAGAACAGTCCAAGTTCATTTTTAGGTCATACAGATCAAATTATCATTTATAGAAATAATTTCAACATTACATGGACTCTGCTTACTGTGTAGTCTTCTAGATAACAGCTGATGACTGTTTGGGGTATTTAAAAAAAAATCCTCACACCATCTGTGTTGGCAATTGGTGTCAATATCACAAAACATTCATACTTGGACATGATATATTGCAATGGAAAGAGGTATGTAAGTAGAGAAAAGCCACAACTCATCTTATATACAGTACATACAAAAACAAATATGGAATTGGACCTAATTAACCAAAAATCAGTCTGTTTTGCTATTATGTCATTGTACTTGTTCCCATCTTCATGTTCATCTTCATCTTTGCCTGTGTGTGTGTGTGTGTGTGTGTGTGTGTGTGTGTGCACATCTGTGTCTGTGTCCATGCATTCGCTCAGCTCTGGCCAGTTGGCCCGAGTGGCCGAGGATGCGTCTGAGTCACAGAAACCCAACGGGCGCACGAGCACCTCCGGCATGACGGTGTCCGGCTCGGCCGCCTCCTCCCAGAAGAAGCAGGTGAAGCGGCGTCACCGCCGCAAGCGGAGCGTGTGCGGCGCCCTGGAGTGCGTGGAGTCCAACCACGGCAAGCAGGAGCAGGCGGAGCGCAGCGAGCGCAGCCACAGCTCCGACCGCAGCGAGCTGGGCGAGAAGAGGGAGCGGCCCTCCAGGAGCAAGAGGGAGCTGGCGCCCCGCCTGCGCTGCTCGGCGGCCCCGCCGTCCGACTCCAGCTCCGAGGGGGAGGCGTGGCGCGAGGCCCGCAGCTGGAGCAAGGAGAAGGCCCGGCGGGGCTGCCGCCGCAGCGCCAGCAGCCGGGAGGGGATGGCCACCGGAGGTCAGGGGAAGGGCGCGGAGGACAAGACGGAGGTGATGGAGCTGCAGTCGGTGGGCTCGGACGAAGGCACCAAGGAGAACCAGCCCCTGGTGAGGGACCCCGGGGGCCTGAAGAAGCGCCACAGCCGGGCCTCCGTCAAGAAGGAGGAGCTCAGCGGCGGTGGCTGCTGCTCGCGGAGTCAGGGCTCCCCGAGCCGCGACCAGGAGAGGAGCCTCCGCTCAGCCAGCCCGGACGGCAGCTCCTCCCTGGCCGAGGACGGCGAGGAGCTTATCACCAAGAAGTACCAGGAGAAGGGCTCGGGAGGCGGGGACATGTCGGTGCCCACGCCCCAAAAACACTGTGGGCTGAACGGAGGCGCGCAGCTGCCGCCGACATTCTCTGACGACTCTGAGCTGGAGGTCTGCAGGTCAGTGTCAGGCTGCAGGGGGACTGAGAGAGCAACACCCAGAGTGAGAGCATGCACGAACTCAGGCTGCTATCTATCTATCTATCTATCTATCTATCTATCTATCTATCTATCTATCTATCCAGGTCACTCAATCAATCACTGAACCTCCATTTTGACAGGGAGGTTTCTTTCTCAAAACGACTAATACAAAACAGTAATTAACCGTGTACGAGAGCACGGTAGCATGCGGTTTGAAACATAACAGTAAACAAGGCCAAACACAACAGGAACAAGGTTGCACACTCAGCACTGTGATGTAAGGTAGAGGTTTAATCAACTCAGATTGGATCATTCAGCTATTAATGATCCAGGAATAGCTTGTTTAGCCCTCTGCTTTAGCTGTCCTGATTTACTTTAACAGTCCTGATGCTTTCTCGGACCTTCCACGTGTTTGCACGGGCTCAGTGAGGTGTTCAGACAAGGCACGCTGTCTATGAAACATGAAGGAAGCAGTAGATGTGAAGGATTGTCTTTTCTCTTGTCTCAGAAGCACAGACATGGGCTATTGGATTGTAAACAAAGACGGACTGAATTTGGACCATAAAAGCAGCCTGTAATAAACTGGTAGAGTGGCTGTAAAAATGGTTCTACAGAGTAAATCAATCATCTCATTTTTATGGGACGTGAAAACAAAGCACGTTCATCAGCTTCCTTTATTTATTTGTTTTCAGTAAAGTTTTTTTTTCTGTGTGTGTGTGTGTGTGTGTGTGTGTAGGATCTGCCACTGTGAGGGCGACAGTGAGTGCCCGCTGATAATGCCTTGCCGCTGCACAGGGAGCCTGAGCTTCGTGCACCAGTCGTGTCTCAACCAGTGGATCAAATCCTCGGACACTCGCTGCTGCGAACTCTGCAAGTTTGACTTCGTCATGGAGACGAAGCTCAAACCTCTACGCAAGGTAGGGCCTTCAGAGTAGCTCCCCCATCACTTGCTCGACCTCGTCCAGCCGTCGCGCACGTTGTTTTTCACGTCCTCATTGTCCTCCCTCCGCTGTCACCCCTCCCTCCTCCAGTGGGAGAAGCTCCACATGTCGAAGAGTGAGAGGAGGAAGATCTTCTGCTCTGTCATGTTTCACGTCATAGCAATAGTGTGCATGCTGTGGTCCGTCTACGTCCTGGTTAGGAGGACAGCAGAGGAGATCAGACTCGGGAAGAACGGTCAGTATGCCCCCCCAGCCCTGTCACTCTGTATCACACACCAAAGTCTTCAGAGTCTCACCAAGTGTGTTTGCTCTCCTGCAGTGGTCATTCTTAGCAGGTGGCTCTCTGGAATACAAACACAAGCACAAAGCACAAAGGGTTGATTTTTTTTTAAAGCTTAAGTGGTAAATAAATTACAGCACAAGTTCAAAGCAGAGTTGCATTTTTCCATGATTTAAAATTGCCAATTTTACACAAAGGTGCAAGTGGAACAAATTCTATCTTGTTGGTGTGTTTCATTTGTTCATTCTTAGTTGTGCCACTCACTAGCATTTTTGATTCTAGTAAGCATCATAGAGTCTCCAAAGGTCTAAAATTCCTTTAAGTACCTCCAACATATTTCACATGTTAATATTTCCATTTTCTGACTCTGGTGTCGGATACACAAATAATGTACATGTGTTCTAGTAAATGTGTTTGTGTTTGATTAATTGCTCCACTTCCTGAAATGTTCCCCTCCATTGAAAATCAACCATGTTTGCTTTATTTATTAATTTAATTCCATGTTAAATGAAATTGCGTTAGCGTATCGTAAGAAAAAAGCTGATTGTGACACTTTCAGATTGACACAGAGTTACAGATGCTTATCATTAGCACCAGACCTTAAAACCTTGTGGCAGTCAACAAGATCAGCCTATGCCGGTCCCTCTCTGCAACTGCAACCAAAGCCTAAACAGACACGCTGCAGTCACTTCCCCCAGCCAAATAGCTGCACTGATGTGATGTTTTGGATTACCGTACCTCTCAAACTGCTCTTTACCGTCCAGTTTGCCCTAAAATTGACAGTGTGCCTGTAAGTTGGAATAAAATAAAATGGATAAAAAAAAAAATAGGACAATTGTGTTTTTGACCCTCGTTAAAGGTCTCCTATTGTGCCAGATTTCCTCTGCTGTTTTCTGGCATTATTCTGCGTCCCTGGGCTATCATTGGAGTCTTCAGAAATGAGATGAGTCATTCTATGGGTTATTTTGTTTACTCCACTTGAAGCAGAAGTTAAAGGTTGGAGTTCTGCATCAACCTGGGATGTGGGAGGTGCAAAAACCCATTTGTTTCAATAGTTTCTGCAGATGGCTGTGTATGTATATATATCTATCTATATATCTATATATCTTTAAAATTAACATGAAAAAGTAATTATAGATATATAGGCAGATATATAGATTATAAAAAAACAGGCTGGTTGATGGATGGAGGCTAGATGATCCTGTCGTTGTGGTCTTCTAGAAGGTGTCGTGTTGTGTGTTCACTGTGTAACTCCATCGCTGGTCTCAAAACTGTAGGAACTCCAATTTAGAAGCAGAGCGCATTAGTCGTAGTGTACTGAAACATGATTCCACACCACTGGTGTATGTATAGTGTACAAATGATTGGAGCAAATCCATGCATAGATGAGACGCAAGTAAAGAGAAATCACACTCACTTCTTCTGCAGAGGAGTTATGGAGATTTACTCTTCTGAAGTACTATAAGCCCCATGGTAAGCACAGCTCTGCGCGCACCGCAGTCATGACTCCATCAAGCATCGAGCGTCGAGCCACCAGCCTGCCTCTGGCCTTACGCCGTCGTCCTCTTTGAGTGTCCACAGGTGTGCTGGAGTGGCCGTTCTGGACCAAGCTGATCGTGGTGGCCATCGGCTTCACCGGCGGCCTCATCTTCATGTACATACAGTGTAAAGTCTACCTGCAGCTGTGGCGCCGCCTCAAGGCCTTCAACCGCGTCATCACCGTGCAGAACTGCCCGGAAAAGGGCCTGCACAGCGTTCAGGCTCGGACTGGCCCCCTGGCCAACGGCAGGCATGAGGCCGTGGAGGTCCCCGCCTCGGCCCCCGTCCCGGCCCAGGAGGCCCAGATAGACTCGGACATGTCAGTCGAGGCCGCTGTGGCGCCTGCGCAGAACCCGGTCTGATTAAACTGTGAGGAGGTGGAGGACGACGACGCAAAGGTGAAAATCATCTGCAATCAGCCATCAGGGAGAGAACTTTGTGAAGGTTGGAGCTGAGGTATATTCAGTTTTATTACTGTATGCACTTTCTGAAACGGCACTGACGAGACAAGTCCAGGACGTGCGCGCCCTGTGAATGGTGTCAAAGGCCTCGGCATGCTTCACTCAAAGCCTGGACCCGCTCTGGTTCTGAACAGTTTAATCTACGTCAAACATTATAACGTCGATGTGGTTTCTTAATGTGAAATAGTCATTTTTTTCATTGGTTTGCCGTTGTGAGAACACCTAACTGGAAAAAAAGAGCATCACATCTTCCACACTCCCACCGCTGCCTCCAGGCGGGTTTCAGACAGTCTAACTTTGTTTGAAGCATGCTGCAGCCTGAAGTCTCCCTCTAGACAATCACGTCTTCAGACACCAAAAAGTCAGATATGTTGCTTAGAAAGATGATTATTTAAACCGTGTCTGTAATCTGAAATCAAAGATGTAAGAGTGGATTTAGCAACTCCGATAGAAAGGTTTTTAAAGGTTCTATAAATAGAAAGTCTCACAAATCCCAGTTGACAATGTTTGTCGAGATGCTGCTGTAACGAGAACTTGTATAGAGACAAAATTCACATGACACCAGACTTTCAATACTGTGTGTGACTGTTGTTTACATGTTTCCTCCTTTCTATAAGGTTCAAATTTTCTACTAACAGACACATCGCAGACAATGTGACAAATTGACAGTTTCTCTGTCTCTTAAAGGCCCAGTGTGTGAGATGTAGTGGCATGGGATGGGAAGAAGGCAAATAATATTAAATCCTGTTTTCAGATGCCCCACCAGCTGTGATGTTTGCAGTTAATTCAGAAAACTTTGAGCGGACCGGTGTGCAGAAATCGGAGGGCACAAAATGACTCTTTGTGTAAATATAAATTGCCGTAATTAACTAATGAAAACAACACTGGTGTTGTTATGTATATATATTTCAGTCACTTTAACTCAAAACAAATTAAATTCAAATTCATGGCAGTAGATCTTAATAAATGTTCCACATGGACTTTAAAAATCCACAATCCCTGAAGGAAAGCTTTTTCTATTCCTGACAGGATAAAAAGTTGATGATTCAGGACCATCATGCATATTTGTTTGTGCAATAAACAATGAATGTAGAAACCTTCAGCGGCTCTGCGAGTTCACTGAGCACCAACATGTTTTGACACAAAGGGCACCATCTTCTGGACAGTCATGGAGTAGCAGCACATTTCAATAGCATTGTGGCTGCTCCGGCACAGTCAATTGTCCTGAATATTTCCCCAGCCTCAGTCAGACATCAGAGCCAAGTCATCCAGCTCATTGTTATCATCTTCATCTTGGTCATCTGCATCATCATTCTCATCTTTTTCTTCATTCTTCGTGTCCAAGCCTTTGTTAGACACCTTCCGCAGTTTGATATTGGGAAGTTTTTTAAGATCGCCAGTCCACTCCCTGCATGTCAAACAGGATCACAGAGGATGAGATTAAATATTCACAACAATATGTACACTCCTAAATTAGAAAGACTTCAATTCCACATAGTGACAGCCAAGGAGCAGATAGTTAATCTGATATTTTAAATTTTGAATTTTAAAAGTCATACAGTACAAAGATCAGCTTTATGAGCACTTGCATGAATTTGCATTGACACAAAAGGGTTTGAATAACTTTAAAACCAAAAATAGAAAATTGAACTTGTCTTCAGTGCAGTACACTTCATGAGCATTTTATTGGCATTCAGATTTTTGTCCTCAGTCTGGGGACGAGTAGGAGTGCTAAAGACCTCCTGAGAACCAAACTGATGTAGCAGATGGCCACGTGAAGGCAGGTGTTGGTTCTTCCGATCAAAAACATCATTTACAATGTTTTGTTTTGCATATGCTTGAATAGGGGAGGGCTAAAACATTTATTCAGCAACTATATTCACATATTGTCATCTCAATAATTGAAGCCATCTGTCTAACACAGAGAACTGTCAGTTGTCTGCGCTCACCTGAATGTTTTCAGATGCTTTCCATTGATGATGTCTGGGATCTCTGAAAAGGACAAAACAGAGATTTTCCACCAATGACAAGGTGCATGCACAGAGCATTTCTGTCTACGAGTTTATGTGTCAGACTTACCGAACCCGGCTCCCTCGTATTGTTCCCGCTCTCGCTCGATGGTCTGTTTGATGACAGCCTCTCTGGCACCATGAAGACGACCCTGACGACCTTTGATCCCGTTCATTAGCTCAATCTGCTCCAGTTCAGAGTTGAACCTTTGCAGGTACCTGCACATAAACAATAAAACATAGAACTAACATGTATGGTGCAGGAAAACTATCAACAAGTAACACAAATGAATATTTTTAGATTTAACATTATAACATTATATTGTCTTTTACCTAAAATAACAAGTGAAGCAAGGCCAAAGTAACAAACAGTTGCTGACCTTTCAACGATCTCACAGGCTTCTTTTCGGGTGTAAGTGGCCTTCCCAGAATCCAACTGTGCCTGGAACCACAGCAGCTTCTCACCTAGAAACAGAGATATGAAGAGGAATTTAAAAAGAGAAGAAGACGCATATTCTTCACAACGAACAGTTTGTCTAAAATTAGAAACAGCAAAAATTACCAATGCTGCTGAGACGTGTGGCTTTGTCAGTCTTCTGCCTGGAGAACAACCACAAAACATGAAAGTCAATATAATGTATAATATGTGATTTTGCTTGATCTCCCTACACACTACAGAGTTACATGTTGCCATTATCAGTTTATTAATGCGATATGAAGGAGGGTTTGTATTTTACTGTCATTCTATCACGTTGTTCTTGTCCACTGTATAAAACCTATTATGTAGTTGCGGATGCCATAGCTCATTTCCTATCAGATATAGTTTTCAACACCTATTAAAGTCACATTAAAACACTTTAATAACCCTGATGTCTCCACTGTGTCGAGCTATCTCTGTCTGTCTTCTTCTCCTCTGACCTTTCTTTCTTTTTCAATCGGATCTCTTCTCGTGCGAGGTAAGCAGCCTTCCTGCTGTACGGGTGCACAGCTTTCTCCGCAGGCTTTCCTTTCTGAGCTTTGGGCTGCAATAACACACAAACACACGGCATGACGAACAAAAACCATTACAGGCCCAACAACACAGGCCTTCAATACCAAATCGATTTAACAAGAGACTAACCATTATGACTGGCAAACACGCGTGTTTCTTGTCTGTTGACAACCACACCGGAAGTGAAGGATTCCGGCAGCATATTCTGTCCCACTGCGTCGCGGAACAAACACAAAGGTTCCTCCTGTTCAACACAAAATCACCGTACTAATGCACGGACTTCTTCAAAGGACTCTTTTTGTTTTTATTTTATTTTTTTAAATCACTATTTCTACATTTGTTTAATATTTAACAAATGTAGCTTTTGAAATGCATATACACATCTTTTTATATTATGTTATTTAATTAATTAATTTAATTTCATTGCTGACAATCTTTTCTAACTCTGAACTCAGTCTAAAACATGTTTTTTTGAGCAACAGAAAATTCACAATTGCCTTACATAGAAGAAAAAAACAACTTCTGAGTAGCCCACGTCATCTTGGTGGTGCAAGAGCTTTCAGGAAACAAAAACCTGTGTATGACTTTGTGGACCATTTCAAAATACTGTAAATAAGAAAGTACATCCACATTTTTTACACATTTTAGAAAATCAGTCAAGGACCAGTTGTGACCAGTTGCAGTCGTACAGTTCCTGAGGCATAGATTCATTTAACTGTTAAAGAGATCAGATTAGGCCATGAAACAAGCCTGAGCCTGCTTTAAGCAGTCACGTTAAAATCAAGAAAATGCAGGAAGGCAGGGATTAGTCTTCTTCCTCTAAAAGAGAACATCGGCAGGCTGCTGACGTATTATTAACTAGCTCTTTTTTTTATCTGTCTTGCTTCTGATAAAACAAGCCTTGAAATGTGTTGATTTATATTTCTATACGTTTTGGTGTGTTAGGATTTTATCAGATTGTAGGGTGATTTATTGTTGTGTAAGAACTGTCTTTTTTCACCTTTAATACTTCAAAGAGCTGCTTTGAAGAGATTTCTAAATCATAATGTATGACCCTTATTTTTCCTTTCAGTTTTTGTATCCATGAAATGCTTCATACCCAAGAAGAGCGGCATGCATTTGTTTTGTTAGTTTTCATATTTATTTCAAACCCATAAAGCAGAATGACCTCTTTTGACTTTTTTAGACAAATACATAAGTAAGCGATCATGTTTTTTTATGGGAGGTCATATAAATGGTGATGCTTTATGCTGTTATGTTCTCTTACATTATATATTTCTAACTGAGGGTTTTTAGACTCTGCTGTCAAATAAAAAGGCATGTACGCAGATGCTGTAAGGTCATGTATGTTACTTGTGTTGAAAATGCCACTTTCACAGTGAAACCATGACGGTTGTCAAGCAAGTTAACAGCAGGAATGGATACACTGTCACAGGTGTCTGATGAAAACGGGAAGTGACAGATCAAGTATATGAGAGCTGAGCTGCACTTTACTTTTAACTGAATGACTCTCATGAGGCTCATGTAGTTTGTGTGGGAGGAATAGTCACGAATATTAACGTGACACATGTATCTGTATGTAGCTGTATCTTTACAAAGACACTGTTCACATGCAATTATGTGACTGCTCCATTAGTCCCAGTCACTATTAGTTCATGATATTAGTTATGATTGTTGTAATATACTCTGCAGATGGATTTTAGCTATTAAGAGTACAAAGTCTTTTACATGACTACACAATCTCTACGATCTACTAACATAGATAGAGATAAATACATATTTATAAAAACAACCAAAACAAGCACTTCAAAATTTTAAACCAAGGAAATACATTTTCCTTTTAAACATATCTTATACAAGGGGTAATTAAAGGTTCATTTCCGGGACATAACTAAAAATGTATTTCTCTAAAACAGGAAATATTAATATGAAAATGACATTGACTGAAATGTTTTGTAGCTGTCGTGCAGTCGCCTGCAGTCTCTTCCGCTGCAATTTCCCACCATGAATGAAGACCGAAAAAAGATACAGGTGTCTTTTCAGACTACGCCATCAGCCGTCGGCCATAGATAATTGCGAAAGCATGGCCGTCTCATTCAGTCATTGGTATTAATCTACACAGGCTTCTTTTATGACTCCGCGGTAACAAACAAATGTCTTGGAACGGCCTTGTCCTCTGTTCATCAATCTACTTTTTTATGTCAAAGGAGCAGCTTGACGTGGTCACATGTCTCTCGAGAAAGTCAACCAGCTGTGCATGCCCCCCCCCCCCACACACACACTCTGCTGAGCCGAGCTGCATACCTAACCGGCAGGAATGTGACCGTGGTGGTGCTGAGGAGCCGTCAAACTTGTGGCGACAGGCACCCGCCCGGTTGCGTCACATCTGAGTAAGTTATCTGAGTCAGTGTGAGGGTGTGCGTGTGTGTGTGTGTGTGAGAGAGAGAGAGGAAGAAAGAGAGAGTCATGGTTTTTTCTTCTCTTTTTCCTCCTCATTTAACATGTTTAGCCTGACCAGGAAGTGTGATGCTGTGACGGTAGAGGAGGAAGCAGGCACACGATGGCACTATGGCGGCTCCTCAGCCTGACAGCATGAGAGGCCCCTCAGTGAAGACCCCGCTGCTGCTGCTGCTGCTGCTGCTGCTGCTCAGCACTCTGACCCTCACAGGTAAGCCTGGGAGGTTTTTTTTTGTTTCGTTCACCGAATGCGAACATGGGAGTTTCCCTTGTTCTCGTTCTCTTCTGCTCAAAGTGTAAGAAAAGAAATTCATAGCGATGTGAACCGATTCGCCTCTTCAGCAATCATCCTGAGAACATTGAATTTACTGACAAGCAGTTTATCAAGTCTTTCTAATACACGTGATGGGACTAAATGAATATCTATTTGCTTATTTAAGCAGTTGAACTTTTACTTCTTTTCTAAAGTGTTTTGTCAAAACTTTGTTTTGAAGCTCAAACCTCACTGTTCAGACTTTTTGAATTGTCGTGAGACAGGACGAGTTTTTGTGTCACAAAGTGAAGTCTTGGTCAACATGACAAAACACTGTCAGGAACAAATTGCTCAACACAATGGAACTCTCCACCTCTTGCGCACCACCCAATAGGTGTATTTTGTAATGGTCTCTGCTCTTGTGATCATGTGTTCGTGACAGCGTGTCTTTCATTTCCTTTTGTTGTGTTCTTTTTTCCACCATAGGTGTTTCATCAAACTTTTGCTCAGTAACCCTCGTCTGTAGCTGTCATGTGTTTCAACTGAGACACTCATGCCTTTCATTATTCCTTCAGCTTTCTCTCTGTCTGTCAAATGGGCAGCGGCATGTATTCATGTAGCTGTTGAATTGCAGTGTTTTGCCAGTTCGAAGAGGAAGAAGCAGAATCAGGGGCCGTCGTTGAGACAGAGGACACAGAGAACCCAGATGACACAGAGAACCCAGGTGACCCTGAGAACCTAGGAGACCCAGAGAACCCAGGTGACCCTGAGAACCCAGGTGACACAGAAGAACCAGTTGGTGGTGACAACGTGCAAACTTCAGGTGAGACTATAATTAACAAATTGCTTGACAAATTATTTTAGAATTACAAACTTGATGTCTTGTCAAAAGCACATGGACAGATCTGGGAATAGTTCTGGCAACTAAAGGGTGCCAAAGAGTTCATAAAATTTGTTTAAAATGTTTTTGAAAGGACACAGTACAGTTTACTGGAACAGAGCTGAGCTCACAGACACCTGCAGCACGGTGCCTTGCACTGCAGGGGTTTAATCCTGAAGCCAGCTATGCCAACGTTGGCCTTTATCACCTTGTGATATATGCTGTTACTGTCGGGGAGTGGGTACCGTCCCTCCTTGCAGTGTCTGCTGAGAGTCTCTCCGTTTGTTTTTGAATAAATTCCCCAAGACAGAAGAACAACTTGTGATGACATTTGAAGTTGTATCTAATGTTCCGCTTCTCTCCCCTCGTTGCTGACTTCTATGCCACAGATGCACGGCTGAGCTGAGACCTACAGCTTGCACAATTGCAGGTTGAGGCTGACCGCAGGTTACTCTACATCTGCTGCAAACATCTACGGCACTCGTTATGAGCCTCATTAATTCCGGCTTAAGACACACATCGCCTCAGCTCACTTTTTTTGTCTACTCCATCTTCATGTCGTTTGGCTCGCTGCCACGAGACTACTTCAAAATGTTAGTTTTGTACAGTCTGATGTCTTGCCTTGCAGCCAAATTGTGAGTTTCAATACTGCTAATAATGTGTAGCCTAGGAACAGACTTGGTATGCCCAAAAGTCAGATGTAGTTGTCCATATTTAGAGGGATGTTTTTAGACAGATAACATCTCACCGAAGGGAGGCCTGAATTATATTTTTCATTAAAATAGAGAGCTGCCTTTTGCGTGCTATGGTCACTATGAGCAGAAATGTATATTTCTACACTAAGAGGTTTCTAGCATAATTTCTAACATGAAACACATTTTCGAAGAACAGAGAAGAACAAACGCTCACAGCATGTAGGAGGAGTGGTTACAGTTGTGGCCTAATGTTTTCCTGTCATCTACCAAGGAAGGATGTAATCTAAATGCAGACTACCTTCTAATGAAGCCATCATACCTTCCACTCAACATTTGCTTCCATGCAATGAATCGTAAAACATTGTCTGTTTAAACTTGAATTTGGTTCAAAAACTGGCCAAACCCACCTGAGCCACTGAACATTGACTGACAACACTAGATATTTTAAACTCTGGTGAGAGCAGCTGCTTGCAATTGCCTAATGTTGTGGGTTTTTTTTTGTTTTTTTTTTCTGGTTGTCTGGCTCTGTTCAATACGTGACGGTTCAGACGGTGGAGATGACTCATCAACTCCACCTCCAGAAGAAGAGACCGATGTCTCTGTATCCGATGCCCCCACGTCAGAGGAGCCCCCCATAGTGGATGGGGAAGCAGGTCAGTCCAAAAGCTACGTCATGCTGCTGAAAAACTACTTCTCTGCCTCGACGACTTCCCAAATAACCTCTGATTCCTTTGCATGTGTTGTTGGAATGTAACTGTAAACGTAAATGTAATTTCTTACTATCACGTGACTGCGAGGGCATAAATGCGTTTTTTTTTAAATTTCACAAAACCTGTTGAATGAAAAGACGAAATTGTTTCTCCCTCTTGTTTTTTTTTTCCCACTTAGGCATCCCATCTGAAATTGGCTCAGGCACTGACATTCCTGGTAAGTCAGAGGAAACTGTCTCAATGACTTCAAAGAATTTCTTCTCATGAGTTATTTATTAAGCAAGATTCCTCGATCAGTGCATCACTGCAGCAGGAAAAACTCATTCTGAATGATGACTTTGGCCTGGCTTCTGTATTTTTGGATACAGTTGAGGTCGATCCAGAGTCGACCTCTGACCTAGAGACACAGGAGGCTCTGAATTCCATCATCATCCTGATCCCTGTGGTGCTGGCGGTGCTGGCGGTGCTGATCATCGGCGTGATTGTTTTGGGGATTTTCATCTGCCGAAGACTGAAAAAACAGACAAGAAAGCAAGGTAGGCCCAACGGTATCCCCTCACACCAACCAAACTGACCTCTACAAAAAATGTAATTTTATTTATGCTCTGAAAGCCAACATATAATAGTTTAAAACTTAAATTCATTCAACTATAAGTAATTCTATTGTGAGGTACAGCCACAAATAGTAGTCCCTAAGACTTCCAAATGATGGATGTTTTAAAGTGCTTTTTTTCAAATGACTGTCAATGTAAAAATCACAATACTGTACGTGTGCATTACCTTTTTCAGAGTTCCAAAAGGAGGATCCATATTTAGATAGCCCCAGTGAAGAGAAAGTGCCGATGTAAGTGCCGTGCATCTTAACTGCTTGTGCACAGCTAACAATTAACCAGCCAGTCAGATATTTCTTCTGTAGCTCTTTTACATAACAGCTTGTTTAATTGGCTAATACCATGCCTGTCTGACAGGTAACAACAAAAGAGGTTTGGATTTTAAATACTCATAAGACTGAGTGTTATCTTTTCATGATTCATTTTTGTTTTGGTATGTTAAATTGCAGGAAAGTCTGGCAAAATGTGAAAAAACACCTCATCCTAAGCAGATTTTTAGATGCATACAGTTGTTTGAGGGTGTTATAGTTTATGTGACATCTGCTGTTTGCGTTCTGACACTCTCCAGGCCCATGTTTGAGGAGGATGTACCCTCAGTGCTGGAGCTAGAGATGGAAGAGTTGGATCAATGGATGAAAAAAGACAGTAAGTGTCTATCTATCTATCTATCTATCTATCTATCTATCTATCTATCTTAATCAAGGCATCAAAGTTGAGTTGATGGAGTTTTTCAGCAGAGGTCGCTGTTGGACCAATTTCAAAACCTAATTAATATTCACCAGTTCAAGATTTTTCTCTACTACATGAATACTAGGTTGGTTTTATTCGTTCAATAAACTGACGAGGGATTCCATGATGTCTGTTGTTTATTCTAGGTGAAAATGCAGGAGAGTCTACACAAACATAAATATATTTGGTGAGCATGCTTTTCACATTGCATTATATTTAGAATTCACATTTTCATCTTTGTAGGTTTGTTGTCATCCATGCCCAATGATGAAAATGGTACTGAAACCCTTATAATGAAAAAAAAAAAAAAACAAAAAAAAACAAAACAATAAAAAAGGATAAATTACTTTCATGAATAGTCAGTTTGATCTTAAAATTAAAATATTAATTCATTGGCAACCTTATTTATTTCATAATAATTACTGTGAGATGATAATTTTACTTTATGTAAATCAACATTGTTCAATGGTTTCAATCCTTCACAAACCAGTTGGTGCAGAAGTTCCACACTGAAATATAAACTCTTACACACAAGGGCTTTTAAGGTAAATGTGGTGGTTGTCCAATGATTGTCATTTGTGTACATTTTTACAAAGGCCGCTTTCTGAAGTGGCCATTTGCTAATACTTGTGTAATTTCTTTGTTCATGTCTAAACAGAAAGAAGGCTCAGGGCAACCATGTATTAGGATAAAATTCAAATATATTGCTGCAAGGCCTATAGAATGTCAAACATGTGAGTTTCTCTGCTGCTCCTTCATAAAAGACAAAAGTATGTTTGATACCAGTGACCTCACTGTAACATTTCCGGTGTCACAACATCAACTATTAACGACATTCAGGTGCAATTATGTCTTATTGAACTTGGCCATTGCGATCATATGCATGCGCGATTCCAATATTATGTAATTATCTAGTTTAAAGCTGCACAAGGAGCACTCTGTTACTATTTCCAGCTACGCTGCTCGCCCATTCAGGTGCAGAGTTATTTCCCACCAGCCGCTGTTTGTTTTGACGCGCCAGCTGCTTTCTGTACAGCTGTAACTGATGAACTGTGACCCTTTTGTCATACGCAGCGCTGCTGAGCGCTCCAAACATCTGTTAGCGATTACAGCAGGCATGCATGGAAGTGTGGCGAAACTTAACCTCGGGATAGTCTCCTTACTGGAAAGGCTGCGAAGGCGAGGTCAAGGTCCATTCAGTGAACTGTTGACTCAGGCCATTTGCACACATTTGCACACTGCTTCTTCTCAGGATTTGGTTTCCCAAAGCTGTGCAAGGTTTAGGATGGTACTTTCATTCAAGCACAGTGGCAATCTGTGCGCAGTGGGCTTGCACAACAACAGAGCCCAGAAACAGAGGACAATGTGGTCTTGCTGCTCCCGCTGCTGCGGCGCTTGCACAATGTCATGCCATCTCCTGCAGCCGCAGTGGCCTGTTTGTCAGACCTGTGACACTCAACAACAGTGCAGTAGAGGGTCCATGTTAGGAAATTACACACAGAAACACACACACACAGGTCCAGTGTGTAAAATTTAGCTTGATTTTGTGATTTTAATATAACGTACTGCCCATAAATATATTAATTAAAATGTATTGTAGCAGTGCAATGAAAGCAATTTGGTTTTTCTACCCTTAGCACGGTTCTCATATCCTTAAGAATATACATAGAGCATCTTGCACCGCCATTTTTTTAAGGAAGCCCTCCTGACAGTGTCCTAAATATAAAACGCACTGTCAGTTAAAAAATATTTTCTCACAACAAAGTGTCTTTAACTTTTTGACAACACCCCCAGCCATTTGTTCATAACATCCCGAGACTGTTTTGTGTCCAAATTATTTTGCTCTCCATCAAATTGCCCAAATTGAGACACTTAGTGAAGTGAGACACTTCAAACAACGGGCTAAACTACCTGCGGTTGTTGTCAAGATGGACAGAAGGTGTGTTCTGGAGGGTTATTAATGATGTGCGGCCGTTCCACTGGAGTCTGGGATGGAAAAACAACGGCCTAATGAATGGGTACGATATGGCTGCTTTAAGTTGAAGTTTTCTACTCATCTGCTCCACTAACCACTGACACTCACTGCCTGATGCATTCCCGTTCTTCTTTGATCGGCATGTTACTCGTTTTTAACCGCACAACACCCTGTGAGTCTGTCTTTCCCACGTCAGCCAGCGTTTCCTTTCCATTTCTGCCCTTCTTTTTTTTTGAGGAAAAAGCTCTGGCCGTGCAACTGCTACTCCCAGTGTAACTGTTCCAACTGCCTGCTCGTGTCAACCCTGCCAACGGAATGAGACTGAATCGGTTTCAACTGCACTAATTAAAAGTTTGCTCATGTTTAAAAGCTGAGGAGTAAATGGGCTCCATAAGCTTTTGGCACGGCTCTAAGTGTATCATCTTTCATTCCTTTTGCCGTGAAGCAATTCGGCCCAATCTTCAGCGCAATGGAGCCGTACAGTTTGAATCATTTCTAAAATAATTACATTTATTTGTGCTCCGTTGTATTAGAAATCTAGTCGCTGACAGTCGTGCAGACGAATTGGGGCTGTTCTGGCAGAGATAATTGTCTGGGCTCTCCCGAGACGAATAACCAGCAATTCCACAGGTAGAATCATCAGTATGCAAATGTGTTAAAAGAAAGAAAGAAATCATCATCAGTCAGCTGCAGCAAAATGCGGTGTGAAATTATTTCTGAAACACATGGCGGTGAATTCATTAACGCTTTTGGAGCCCCTGAGCGGTGATATTACCTCTGACTGGGACTCTTCTGTGTCTCTACCTGCCACAGCTTAACAGAGGATGCAGTCAACATGATACAGAATGCTGGGATGCTCCAACCTCCTCACTGTAACCCTGCAAAAACCAGAATTGATCCTGCCACTTCATCATCAGCAGCATACGTGCACACTGAGATTTGACTAAATCAACTGTGTGTCAAATGAGAGTCAACAGCGTTTGTGCCAGATGTGATGTTTGACTTTTGACTTTTTCTTTACTTTAGTCAGCTGCAATGAAAGCATTGCGTTAAATGAAAGAAAAATGCTCTCCTGTTGCTTCTAAGTGCTGTAAGTTGCCTTTTTTTTCTCCCCTCAAACGTAAGGTTAGGCCTCGACTCTCGACTACACCCTGTCTTTTCCTTTAATACCCTCCTTACTGTATTTATAGCAGGGGTCACCAACATGGTCCCCGTGGGCAGCAGGTCACCCCAAAGGACCACATGAGTAGCCTGCAGGCTCAATGAGATGTGTCTAAAATTCAATTTATCCAACCTTGTTAAGTCATTGTCAAAAAATATTGAGAACTCATCAACCTGATCAGTGTATTCACATAGATCAGTAAAATATATGGACTATTACTCATAAAGTGTGTTATTTCAGGAGAGTAGCAAACTGGTTGCCCTTCTCCTGACTCGAGATCCATGAAGTAGCTCTCAGGTTCAAAAAGGTTGGTGACCCCTGATTTGCAGCTTGCAGTCGTCTTGAATGCACCAGGCCAGTCAGACAAATGCAGCTTCCTCCTCCTTCAGCTCAATGTCCCTTCGTTGGGTTACACTTTGTGTCTCCCCACCTCACCTCCCTGCTCATCTTTGCAACGGTGGAACATCCTGCTCAAGATTGCAGCCAAGGCCCCTCGTCACCAGGCTGGCTGCTCCACATTTCTGCAGGAGCACCTATACCTCCCCTCCTTCTTCTGGAAACTGAAACCTCTGGGTGTGAAATCAGCTGAGTCTCATTTCTCAGCCTTCGGATGAATTATCTAATGCCTGTTTGTAGAGCCGCTCGCTAAAAGCAGCCGCTGATAAGATTCCCATCTCGCCAACGAGCCGGAGAGCTGAATGCTTCGTGTCTGCTGATGCCGCTCAGATGAGAGCTGAGCAGCCGTCGTCACACTGGTCTTCATGTGAGCGCTACTTTGTCTTGGAGTCAGTCAGTCACTCGCAGAATTTTGCAATGTAAATATGAGGATAAAGTGTAATAACAGATGTTATTTTCATTAAGTGTTCTGTGTAAATATTCCATTAGAGGTGAAGCTGTTGGTTATTGCTTGTAATTGTTTAGGCACATTTAACAGCGGCAAATAAAGTTTCTTGATAAAACTCTCTTTTTATAAGATTGCTGGTGTGGTGATGAATGTCTATTTCAATTTTTATGTGAATGATGTGTTTTTTGTCTCTTTTATTGATTTAAATGTACTTGTAGGTGTAATTACATTCATCCAGAGGCAGCTCTGATTCGTAGAAAAGGTCAAACCAATGAATACTAATAGGAGGTACATCTCCATCTCCATTTTCTCATCTTTTCACTTCCTCATTAGATTTCCAGACATCGGTGCTATCCGCCACAGGGTACCGTCTGCATCCTCACAGACACTAACATTGTATAATCAGTAACTATGGCAGGGGTAGAACTCTCAAAATAAAATGGAGGTGTTGCACAATACTGTATCTCTTAGTCTCCATCTGGGTAGTTGAAAAGATTCGTACGTGCAGACAGTTATTAATGCTGAACTGTTTTTATGGCTTTGTAAATTGCATTGAAAACAAGAAGCCATTCGTTATGCAGTTCCACCCTGTTTTAAACTTACTTCTCTGTCCAAACCTCAGCTGCCTACTGCTTCCTGCTTTCTATTTATTCCTGTTCCGAATAACTTGAGTTTTCCCTCCAATTAGTCTGACTTCAACATGTGACCTAAAACTGAAGAGTGACTAAAATCCTTATCTAACAATTTCCCAGCAGTGATCTCGAAAGAGATTCATGCTGGTTATAATAGTTTAATAGTCGAAAGAACATGACTTAAAAGATGTGACATTTCACTTTGGCACATGTGACTTTTCTGCTTTTCTGAGCTTTTTAAATGGCCATTGTTTACTCTTTTTCTCAAAATGATTGCTATGTATTGTATTAAACCTATAAGGCTTTTTTTTTTTTTTTAATTGTTTGATGATCCAAAGAAAAATAGGGTTAGCTGGACCTTTGGAGAAAAAACTGTCCATTGTCCCAGTGTTCTGAATTTTTCACAGAGAGAAGTTCCAAAACTGAGTTGATTTTTTTTTTTAATTATTATTCTTAATTAACTGTAAGCTCATATAGACACAATACAAAAAGATCTGCAGATACGCTTATAAAGAACAGCAGTGACTGATAAACACCAGAGACCAGAGAGAATGAATCATTCTTCAAATTTCTGGTTCCTGCTTGAGACGCGACAGCTGCTGTACCCTAGTTTACAAAATCTGCACAGGCTGTGCGGTTCTCACTGTGCTAAAGTCTGGCCAGACTGCTTAGTACATAGACAAAACAAAACAGTGGCAATTGTTGGGGTGACATTTTGTCTGAAAAATCTGAAAATTCAGCACTTGAGTTACAGCTCATTTACTGGTGTGTGTGTGTGTGTGTGTGTGTGTGTGTGTGTGTGTGTGTGAACGCATTCATGTTATCTTTTATAAGAGAATATCTCTCCACGAGTGAACTGCTATCTGATGTAACACTCAGTTGGACACTCATGACATCATATTTCCAGGGACCCACGGCTTTGACTCTCCAAGCTGTGTAAACCGAACGAGAGTCTGACCCAGCAGGCTCTGTTGCTTCCCGTCAGACTATCAGCTCCATTTCACACCCAGCATGTTTGTTTGCCTGCGCAGTAGCTGCAATGTTACCCAGCGCATCATCCGGTTGTCGCAATCGCAGCCTCTGCTCAAACTTGGGCAATCCCTGAGTGAAGAACACTCACATCTGTGTGCTGGAGAGTGTATCAGCTATGGAGGGCGAGTTACCCCACAATGGTTTGCAGACTGCACAATGTGAAGTTGTGATGCAGTTGAACGCTGAAACCATTCGCCCTACTTATGAAAGACCTCCTTTGCCCATTGAGTAACACTTAGTCGTTTTGACACAATTGCAACAGAATTATTCCCCCGGCCCCTTAAGGCTGCATATCTTTTGGGATTGCTTTTACTGACGCCAATTCAATTCAGATTTTTCTTTTGTTGTCGCTTAAGAGCAAATTTTCACAAAGGCCCACAGTTGCAGAGAAGACTTAGTGACTGAAAAGGAGAACACGTACGCTGCAGTCAACCCTTGTTTCCAGGATCTGTTGTTCAGCCTTCATTGACCACACGCCACGCTGCCGCCCAGGATCACACATGTGGTGCTTTGTGATATCACAGGGTTCCAGACCATCCCTGGAGGATCTCGATACAGGGCATGAAAATGACCATGAGCCAAAGCTTGCACGCCTGGCAACGCACACAGAGTGGACTTGAGCAGCAGTATAGCAGCAGCAGCAGCAGCCCACTAATCCACGATAACTTGCATTTCTTTTTGCTGCTTGGGAATAAATGAGGCTCATTAAGCTACAAAGACTCAAGTTTGAATTTTGTCCAGTAGGATTTCTGATGCACCACGCAGTTTTGGATTTTGACAGTTCACGTTGTATCTACCATATATGGATAACAAATAGAATAGATGTTTATCATCGATTTTATCATCATTCTATGAACTGTAAAACGCAGTGATCATTTTAATATCTACAATAATGAGAAACTTGGAACAGAAGAAACAAAACTAACTCAAAAAATTGAAAAAAAAAATCTCCTAGGAAATTACAATTTGTTCCATCTTGTATTTTGAGAACGTTAATTTTGTTGAAAGGTAGAATGAGGAAAAAGTTATAGTATCTACTTCAGACTTTTCCTTTTTAAGAAGAAAGAAGGATCGGTGCAAGGACTGCGCAGATATTACTTTAATTTTCTCACGTGGAAATATTCTAGGGCGTGGATTGTGACGTCACATCGTTGCGCCTGCGAGCGCACAAAACCGTGTCATCATCATGTTGCGACAGCCATTCTCTCCAGTCGGTGAAGAGTCAGGAGGAGATGAACAAACCTGGCGGCAGTTGAGGGCTCTGTGAACGGCAGTCTCCACGTAAACGAGGGCATATCTGCTCTGGCCGGACGTGTTTTCCCTCGGGTAATTATCGGAGGCCGCTGCACGTCTTTCGCCGAAGCACGGGAGTCAAGGTGTCGAACCAAAAACTCGTGATTTTGGGCAGAGCAGCTAACGTTAGCGTTGCTATAGTTGTCGGCTAACGTTAGACCAACTTGGCTTATGGAGCTATGTCGCCTTGCCGCTGCTAGTTAGCATGTGTTGCTAACGTGCTAGCCCGTACGAGTGGCTTTGACTGCCGCTGGTGGGAAACCAAGAAACCAAGAGGTGCGAATCAGCCTCATCGGAACCTGTGTTTGTTTGCTGCACGGGATACGCAATAACGGTCCGGACTGACGAGCCAAAGATATACCCGGAGAGACCGGCTGCTTTGTTAGTTTCCACGCTTCCAAGGTAAGAATTGAATGCACCACTGAGGTGCAAGGCACAAACTGGGCAAATATTGAGCTGGAGAGTGAAGTGAAGTGGGCCTAGCATTTAGCCGGCTAACAAAGCTAGCTCGCCGTGTTAGCATTGCTAAGGCTAGTCGAAGCAACGCACTACTTGTAAAGTGGAGCCTGTTGGCGACCGTCAGAGGTTACCGACGTGAGCTTCAGTCCGCGGTAAATGATCACACCGCGTTGTCATGTTTTCACAATCGTCCGAGTATCGCAAATCTATTTGGCAGCTTCTAATCGTTCACTTTGTTGAAAAACAAACTGAGCGAGCCACGGGCTCCGCGGTGCAACAAGTTCAGCCAACGTTCACCGTCTAAATCGCAATATTTCGCCCACCGCTGAAATGATAAGACTGGGTTTTCTCTTACAGTGACGTTGTAAACACGAATCTGGCTGGGTGCACGTCAAGAGTCGTTAGTGAGACTTTTATATTCCCAGTAGCTGCAGACCATTTCTTGCTTAAATCCAGATGTTCCCGAGTGTTAACAGCTACAAAATGTTCTGGGCAGCCGCTAAATTGTTAATAGATTGAGATTAATCGGATACTAAGCGCTTTAACGCATGATGAATAGTTCTTAAGAGGGGTAAATATTGTGTTTATCAGTGGCTTGTTTGATGGAGTGAAAGTAGACTGCCACTAATCAGTACCTTATCTTGAAAGACTAACACGTTTCCCAGACTAATCTAATGTGCAGGTGAAGACTCCAATTAACTGTTGCTCACCCAGAGGGTGTTTTCTGATGCAGTAAGGTGCCCTGGACAAGTTTGTTGACCGGTGGCATTTTGTAGCTGTGGAGAGATTTACTCATTGTCGTTTCCTGTCGCGTGTCTTGACTGATTATAACTTAGCTCGGGTAGAAGGCTTCGCTCTACACATGACAATAATACACAGGCAATAATAGAATTAAGGTGGCTAAGGTGTGTACATGCCACACTACACTGAATATTTCAGACAGCAGTTTTGGCTATTTAAACCTGGACTAAAGTTTAAAGAAAAGGCACCTGAATTTAAATATGATACAGGTGCTACTCAAGTTTGCACACGGATGGTTTGGGACTGTTCACATTCGATTTTCTCCCCTTCATCTATGAAAACTGACTTCTGTTCCCTGTGACATGTGTATCAGCAAGATATCACTTATAAATAATGGCATTGCTAAAAAATAAATTAAGCAGCATTTGTCAGGATTTTGCAACCATCACAGTGAAAAAGACACCACACCTTGGTAATTCTGAGCCGGGATGCTTGTTTAGAAATATTTTTTAACCCGTTAACCAGTAAATGACAGGATTACACATGCTCAGCTTTTTATGGTGAAGCGCAAGTGGAGTGCCGTACTTTTGTGGTTTGTGTTGCGAATGTTTATTTTAGCTTTTATTTTGGCCGTTGGACTCGTCTGTCTCCCTCTTTTTATAAACAGACTCATGCCGCTGCAGCGCTGCATCAAAGTTGGCTGTCATCATCTGAGAGCACAGCAAAGGGTTTAAATGCATAACTTCATTCTTTTTATAGCAGGCTAAAACAGATATTGCAGAGCAGCACATGTGGACCGCCGGTCTTTGAAAACTGTTTTCCCGGTAAAGGCACACAGAGATGCTGTAGGAGATTCTGTTATCCGCTCCCCTTTACTCGCATCTTTTTGTTCCTGTCTAGCATGTTGAACACGCGTCGGTTTGATAACATACTCGCAATGAAGGTTCCTTTTACTTCTTATCTCGAGTCTTTTATTATGTAGTGGCAAAATCGAGAAATGTCTGGTTTTCACCAGCGGTAACACGACTCCTTCAGAGAGAAGTGACCGAGATGAAATGAAGCAGATAGGTGAAGGGAAGAAAAAGGATGCAGAAGAGAAACTGCACTTCACACCGCAGCAGTTCAAATAGAAGCTACAAAAGAAATGAGAGCCGAACACACACACACAGACACACAAAGGTTTTTTGTATCTTTTCTTTGTCTCGGAATAAGTGATGTCAGATCAAGCGTTTGTTTCAAGGAGGATGAAAAGCAGGCGTCACAGGTTGGCTGGGGTCAGTGTGGCAGAGGGAAGCTTATGGCTAATGATGATGTTACAGCAAAGCTCACCTGCTGCACAGCCTGCTGCCACAAAGTTGGACTAGACAACAAATTTGTTGACAATCTGGTTCTTTATTACCGTCAGTGAGTTGCTTTGAATTCAAGTTTCACAACTGGAAACGGAAGGTTAGTCTTCTACAATTGACCAGCTGCAGTGTTTCCACTTTGACATTGCTTACACGTTGAGCAGTGATTGAACTGTGTGTGTGTGTGTGTGTGTGTGTGTGTGTGTGTGTGTGTGTGTGTGTGTGTGTGTGTGTGTGTGTGTGTGTGTGTGTGTGTGTGTGTGTGTGTGTGTGTGTGTGTGTGTGTGTGTGTGTGTGTGTGTGTGCTTTGTTGTTGTGGATGAGAGCACACTGAGGCACAACAACATAGAAAGGAAACGCAGATGAAATATCAACTTTTCAGTTCTCATGGCTCGGTGTGATGCAGCGACGTTTCCTGGCCGCGATGGTTGCTGCGAGGCCTCGGGGCGACGGCCGTCCTAGACTCTGTTTGCGGAAGGCGTCGCGTTCCCACAGTGCCGACTGACTGGCGCAACGCAAAGTGACCCCAGCAGCTTTTCCCTCAAACAACTCTCATATGGGCCACGCGAGATTTCCTGGCTTTGAAGCTTATGTTTACTAAACACGAAGGATGATACAAGCGAGATCGGCGGCGATTGGTCATTTCCACCGCCGCTGTGTTTCTGATTCCACCTAATCCTCTGCCGTGCGCTCGTGCCAGTGACGCAAACTGCTTACACCAGATCACCTGGCTGCCCCTTCGCTGCACCGCAAGCTGTCTGCTATTGTTGCTGCGCCGTCTGTGGCGATGCTGGCTCACCAGCTGCTGGTTTTGCCCGAAGTGGCGCCACAGTTTGGCAAATGTTTTGTTCATAATCACGCAGCTGGTTTAGTTGATCAGAACCAGGGTGGCACAGAATGACACGGAAGGTGCAGTTCCATGCCTGAGGCGGTGGCCAACTCAAAAGGCAGTGGGCCCATCATCTGATCCATGCTCTGAAGCAGTTCACATCTCTTCTGTGGGCTCTTGTCGACCATTTCTCACTTGCTGGGTTTTCATTTCAGGTGTTTTTTCTGTCCGTTCATTGACCTTTATACGGCAAAAAAATGTAATTTCTTCTGTTCTCCTTTCCTAGAAGCATAGCACTTGGTGCACTAAGTGTTAGCAGGCTTTTTTTTATTGTAGCAACTGCATGTGCTCTGTTGCACAAGGGATTTTTCGAAGGTTACTGAAGGATTTTTTACAGTCAAATCTTGAGAATGACCCACGCTATTCATGAGTAGCGTGTTGCAAGAAGTCGTCTTGTCACGATACAATATGACAGAAGAGGTTTCCATTCCAGTTTTTGCCAACTACTTCTTAATATTCCTGACATACCGCCTGATGTAAGAGTCCAGTCAATCCTATGTAATGGACTGTCACAAAGAGGTTATAGAAAAGTTTGTATGTATATGTAATGTAGGGATGCAAATGATGGATTAATTAATTTATTGTTAGTTGAACGATTAATTGAGGAGCGGCAAATTTTCCTGAGAATCTAAATTTCACACTGAAAAATGTGTAAGGAACACATTATTTAACCCTTAAATAATGTTGAGGGTCCAATGTGGCCCATTTTTACATTGAAGAACAGTAAAAACACCCTAAACATTTACCCTCTGACTTTAAGTTAACTTCTAATGGGTCACATTTCAAATTTTTTTTTTTTTTTTTTTTTAAGTTGTTGAAAAGTAACTTGTAGGTATATTATGACCATCACAGTATCTACATGTGAATTGCTTTTTCCTGCCACTACACTGTTGTAATGATATTAACTACCTGTGTAAAAAATGCTCAAATAATTGCGACTAATTTAATTGAATCAATTACATTCTTAATTGACAATTAATCAATAATCGATTAATTGTTAACATCCCTAACCATGTGTGTGGATGGTTAGGCTTGGTGTGTGATATGATCAAATTTTCCTCAACGTAAGTCATAAGGGATTTAAGACCCTAAGAGTGACAGATGTGTATAGGACATGTTTTTTAAGAGAAAACTGATGGATGTCGGTAGAGGGAAGTCTTCTGAAAGATGGTTGCGGTTGAGGAAGCTCTGGATGCCGTTATTCCAATACTGTGTGGAAAGCAGTTTGACATGGATGAGTCATGTTAATGTATGTTATTTTCCACTACGAGGTTGACTCATACATATGTACATATATCTAAAAACCACATTTCCTCTTCATGTTAACTCAATTCTGAAATTGAATGCAGCCGCAGCCCCTCGCAAAAGGCTCAATGCAGTTCCAACATTACCATGAAAAGCAGCCTGTGTGTCTGACAACCGTTCCGTGGAATCTAAACCAGGACGCTTCTCCCTGGATCTGCGATGATGAAATCGAGAGAACACATTTCTCGCCGCAAGTCCTCCTTTGAAGACCGCTTTGTGCTGTTCGCGTCTGCGAGAGCGTCAACGTTTTGGTTCTCTCTACCCGTAAATCCAAGAACGCTCCCGAGTCTACAAGGATGGCGAGGAGCGGCTGGCCGCCGTGTCTTGGAGGCGGCTGAAAGCAGCGCGAGGACGAGGAGCGAATAGAGGAGCTTCTGTGCCGGAGTGGAGTGCTCTCGCTAACGCCGTGAGAGCGCTCTGATTTGAATGGGCACTCGTCCAGGCTGCGTTGTGGTGCCCGGACACTGCTGTGGTGACTGATATGGGGATGTTTGGCTAATGAGTGATTCATGACATGATTCACGACGCTAACGACCGCTTGCGACCCGGGAAGGAAGAGACGAGGCAAGATGGAGGGCAGCAAGTTACGTCCGCTGATGACCCGCAGTCCCAGGACTCCATAGTTGTTGACTTCAGGGAGAATTAGAAGGAGCTTAAGTGTTTGGAAGTTTGATTTTTAAGGGGAAGAAATCAAAGGGTGTTTTTTTGTTGGTGTCAGTCCGGGAAAAAAACATGGCCACACTTCCTTGTAGCTGCTTTGATATATATTCTTTTTAATCCTGTACTATAAATTTAAGCAATCCGAGTCATGTGGGGTAGACTGAGTGGAGCTGTGAGCTGCCCAACCTGCAGGATTGAGCTTGTGGAGGCAGTCAACTGGCCCAGACCCATCCAGGAGTTGAGACTCTGAGGGAATGCCGGAGGACTGGAAACGGGTCTCATAAGCGAATTGAGGAGAGCCAGAAGATTTAAAAGAAAAAAGGGGGAAAAAAGGCAGACTCTTCAGAAACCCAGCCTGCTGTCAGCATTGTGTGTGGGCAGAGAGGCTCTTGAGGAGGACGAGAGAGGAAATTAAAGAGCTCTTTTGTGGAGAGATGCAAGTCACCTTGGAGGGAGGCGAACGCCTTTTCAGGAAATCTGCGACAGCAACTAGCAGTTAAATTAAGGGCTGAGCTCAACTACATGTTGTTCAGACACTATGGACTCTTTGAACGTATGCTGCGCTAAATATATTTTTTTTATACACAAAGCTAAAGAAATAAGCAAGCATCATGGTTGAATTGAGACCAGCAGCTTCATGTTGGTCTTCATGTTTGGAACCAGGGATAAAAATAAATATATACAAGATATGGTTAAGACTGAACCAGCACAAGTAGTGGAGCTCTCCAACAACAGGGAGCAACAGTTCTCAGCAGTGAATCGAGTGATTGGATACTTTAAACTACACAGTAATCAAAATGTCACAGTGTAAAGGATAGGCGTGGGTCCATGCACAGTGCTGCAGTAGCAGCAGCTTTGGGGCTCTCGGCTCAGACTGCTTCCACCTTGCTTCGACACAATTGCATCTTCATCTGCCACCCACAACTTATTCCCTCTCCAATGCCCACTAGTCCTTATGTAGCAGAGGTGCGGGATGGAAAGCGTTTGAAAGGAGGACTCTCCCAGCAGAGGTCTTGTTGGCATGGAAACCACTGTCTTTGTGAGTGGAGCCCTCTCTTGTGTGCTCAGGAGGTTTCCCACTGTCTCATGGTCCAAGAGGGCCCTGTCAGCTGTCTACAAACACACCCGGCTGCGGTTTGCCTTGGCTTTCTGGCAATTATCGCTCTAGTTTTTCTGCAGATTCTTAGCATAAGTTAAAGGGGGAATTGAGATCCCTTTTCTGTTTGCTTCATATGTGTGAGTGTGTGTATTTCAGTCCAAACACTCTGGATACAGGCAGATGACTGCAATACTCGCACTTTGCATTTTTATCTTCTTTATGTTAAGTCACCATTTTAGGTGACATAACAAAGTACACATTTTTGCAGTTAGCGTTTGCCTTCATACAATCCAAAACCAATTTCGATAAATGGACAAATATTAGAAGCAAACATATGTGTGAGTTCTTAAAATTTCAAAAACTCTGGGCTATGTTCTCTCAGTCTTCATCTGCAATCCACTTTGAATTCCGCTCATTATTTGTAATTTCTTTAAAGAAAAAAACATTTGATTTTCTGTTGTCTGATGTTAATAGCGATGCATTTCCTGATCGTAGTTGTGGTGTCAGTGCGTGATGTGTGTCCCGGTGTGATAAGAGTCACGCGTGTGCAGTGAAGTCGGATATTGTTCTCGGCCTGAGCAGCAGCCAACTGCCGTTATTTGGACTCTTTGGTGTGAAACGCTGACAAGTGTGTGAATACCTGACGGACCCAGATTGTGTTCTGACAAGGTGTAGCCTCAGGTGCCGTGCACATTTTGCACACTACTACTCCCAGCGTGCTCGTTACTTTTCCATTTGTTAATTTAACCTGTTCATTCCCTGCGCGAGTTCCAACATTCCCAGTCGCTCACATGCGATGAGTTATGTGCTTTACCGCCTAAATCTGAATTGATAAAATTAATTCCTAGGGCGCTAGTATAGATGGCATAGGCAGTCTGAAGTTGCAGTGTGCACTCAAAGAATGTTGGCCGGGGAATCGGATGAATTATTTACCGTTTCTCAAAATTAAAGTATGCCGGGTCACACTTTCTGCAGCTCAAAAACGCATCTTGTCTGATTTTATCCACGTTAAGTAGACAAAACCGCCGTGTTTCTGACTGTAAGAAGACTAATCTGAATGAATTGTGTGCTTTTTATTTTAAGGCTGTTTTCTTTTCTCTCCATGAGGTGGAATTAGATACTCGGAAGGAATGCGTGGCGTCGTCACGGTGGCGCAACATCTCGCAGCTTCGACCCGGGCGTCTCTCTCTGCCGGGACTGGAGGCAGGTGGCGGCTCAGTTAAAGGGCCTTTAAATCTATTAGAGAGGATAATCCTTGAGGGAGAGTTCTGCGAACAGGAGGAGCGAGGGAACCAGCCTGGCAATTCACTTTCCTCCAGTCGGATCATTGCGCCGCTCATAAGTGCCGTCGCTGTGCGGTGCACGTCGGTCGTGCTGCGGCACGTGGCCGCTGTGCGCTCGCCCCGCCACCCCCCAGAGAGAGAGAGAGAGAGAGGGAGCGAGAGAGAGACTTCCTGCCTAAACAAGACGTTGCATTCGGAGGAAAACCAAAACAACGATGCGCTTGTTGAGCGAAATCAAGTCTCTTGCTCCCCTGCGAACGATCTGCAACCTTCTGTTTTATATTTACTAGTTGAACTGGAGAGCCCCCCCACCCCCCACCTCTCCCTCCTTCTTCCTGTTTGGTCCCCCTGTTGTTGCTTCTCTCTACATTTGCTCGAGCCTCCCCACCTTCCCCTGCACCCCCCGGCTCAGTCGGTGGCTCAGCATCACTTCAAAGGGGAGGGTCTGCAGAGCTACAGATAACGACGGCCTGGATCCCCAGAGCACCAGCAGGCTTTTCCAGAGCCGCTTCTCGCTCCCTGGACCCAAAGGTTCGGCCACCTCTGCATTTCGCTGCAAACTGCCGCTGACACACGGGCTTCTCATGCTGACGTTTCTCGGGGGGGTTGTTCCCCTTTGTTACTTCCTGCTGCAATTTCCAGTGTTCTGGTGGAAACCTGTGGTATGAACTGCAATTGTTTTGATGCCTTGCAGCAATTTGCATGTGTCCCTCTGGTGGAACCTGCAAAGATCAAAGAAAGGACGGGGTGCAATGTCTTCTTTACCCTTTTAAGCAGTTTTAAAGATGATTAGCCGTTTGTGATTCTGCCTGCCTACACCTATAAGTCTTAATTTTACTTTGAATATTTTTTAATTTGTTTAGAATATTATCTTTGTAATTTTATATATAAAGATTGAGTTTTGGGCTAAATGGAAAGCAACAGTGAGACCCAATAACCTTGCCTGTCCCTCACCCTCTTGTGAGAACACGCCTGTCTGGTCTCTTCTGCTGCTGCTGTCTCTTTGTTGCTTCTTCCAACATCTTTGTTCTCCCCGAGGTTCACTTTGTCAATGGCAAGGCTGACTGACACTCTCTCTGTTAGACCATGAAATGGACACAAGTGCATTTCACAGAAGTAAAGTCATATAGTGTTGCCTGCCTTAATCCACCATAATTCTTCAATAATCTACCTGTTCATTTTATTACTTCTTGTCATACTTCTACATTGCTGATAAATGCAGTACTCTAAATAGTCTGTTTTTCTTAAAACTGCACCCCTAGCTCTTGAGTCCAAATGCAAATCTTTAGTGAAAGTCATGAAATGAGAAGATTAGAGCAAAGGCTCAAAATGTTTCTTCCGCTGTAACTCGCTCCTGTTCAGCGCTGTGACTTCAGCTCGGGCGCGATTGAAAAGCGTAATAAGCCGTCTCGCAGACACACTTGTGTTTCCCTTTCAAATCCGGCAGTGGTAGCTGCGTCGCGTCACTCTGGCCGCACTCTTGGATGCAGTGGAAAGGGAGCAGCTCGCAGAAGTAGGGTCCCAGAGGAAATGAGGCTACATTCCTTCACTGATTTATGAACCATCGCTCAATCTCTGCGTACCACTGGCCAGCTCGCCGCTCCTCCGCGCAGATTCCCCCCAGCTTGAGCGCAACCTTCCCGGTCGCGGCGCAGAGGTTGAACGTCGTGCGCTGACGCGAGTGAAGTTGACACCGGGCGCTGAGCTAAAGCGCAAACTTTAAGGAGCCCCCGCCGCTCGCGGTTTTTACCCTGAATCAGTCCATGGTGTGGACCTCACGGCTTCAAACAAAAGCCGACCGCATGAGTCACCTCCGAAACAAGCGGCCCAGTGTCGGCCAACGTGCCCTGTGACTCCGGCTCTGCGGCGAGGTGATAACATGCCAAGTGCACCGTAGTCGGGGGTCACACCTGCAACAGGATTAAAAGACTCTTGGAACACCTTTCGGGATTGTGTGATCGTGAAAGAGAGTTTAGTGCTCGGCTACAAAAACACTTTTATTATTTAAAAGAGAGATTTCCAAATCCGGTAAGTCCACTACAAAATATCTGAAGAAATACTAACCAGCTTTGTGATGTTACAAAATCAGCACTAGACAAAGCCGGACATGGGTTGACTGAATGAAAGCGCATTAATTGTTCACCAATGGCTCGACAAAATGCGATGGAGGTGTCTTAAAAGCATTCTTCTTTTTCCTCAGTGCTGCAGCGGTCAATAGTTCTCTGCTGCGTTTGTTGGCCTGATGATTATTTATTACAAATGAAGTCTCTTAAAAAAATCCTCATTGTGAGTTTTTTTTCTCCACGTTGCTCCATCTCACGATTATCAAATGTCAAACAGCTGGATAGCCTGTCTAGGCATCCACTCATTTCCCCCAAACTCCGTCCATCCGTATCCAGTGTTGTTTACGTCAAACCTCAGGAATCCCGTTCCCTCCAGGCAAGCCGGCTCCCTGGTGCTGCTCGGGACTCTGGTGGGCTTGAGCCCTTCTTTTTTCCGCCGACCGCTTTGCTCAAAAACAAAAGCTGCGTTTTATCTTCTTCCGACTAAACCGTATTTGGACTTCTTTTAAAGGTGTCGCGGGATTCTTGATTTCTAACTGCGTATGCTTGTGTGCTGATCAAATCGATTGTGATCTCACTGGAGCAAATCCCAGTCAGAAGATGCATCAGGCCCTATATCCATTCAATTTATTGATTGGATATGGGACAGACAGCCAACAAACTGCTTCCCTGAAACAAAGCATGTGACTGGACTGATGCTACTACTGCCTTTTTGTGGAGTTAGCTGAAGGGTTTGCAAGAATGCTAACATCATTGCAGCCTGTGGGATGGATTCCAGCCTTTTTAGGTGCATGCTTTGAGTTTCATGCGAGGCAGACGCAGCCCTCCTCGGTTTCTGAAGATAGAGCAAACTGGAAAATATTCTGCCCGCATGTGTGGAGGTTTTAAGATGAAACTGTTTTTTATTTGCGAGCTTTGTTCCCCTGCAGCCTTACAGTCCCACCATTTTCAGACTTTGCAGCGATGCCCCACCGCGTTACTGCGGTTACATTTCAGCTCCGCTTCACTTCCCATTGAACAACAGAGCTGCAGCATCTGTGGCAAGTGGCTCAATGTTACACCCTGGTGCAGGTGTTATTTGTGTTGCCAGGTTGGTCATCTGTTCAGTTTTTTTTTTTTTTGTTATTTGACAAATATTTGAAGAGCAGCAGTGTTGTTAAAATGGGGGCCCAGAACAAATAGTGACATTCCAGCATCCTTATCTCGTGCTTCTCTCGTATTCCATACGTCCCTGCGGCGCATTAACTCTTTGATGACCCGCGAGATTGCTCCCCTGACGGCTCCCTTTTCCCTCTTTGTCCTCAGAAAAAAGCGGCCCTGATAGCAGGAGCTGGAGTGGAGAAGACTGATTGTGGCCTGAACAAAGAAACACAGCCAGAACTGTAAGTAAACACTGCGACCATGTGAACTTCCCCGGGGTCAGGATGTGCAAGTCGCTTGTGTTCAGCGTGGCGCTTATCGCATAGGTTTACCGATGGGATCAGTGAGATCTGTTCCTGTCTTGGAATGTAAAAGTGAATGTTTCTCTGCGGATGATTTGAGGCGAAGGGAGCCTGAAATGGTTGGGCTAAAAAAAAAAAGACGATACACTGTAAACATTAAGTTTAACTGACTCCTTCCCTTGCCCCTGGTTTGTCCTCTGAATAGTTCTTCTTTGTCAAACACTTCCTTTAAAAGCCAGGAGACAAGTAGTGACCAAACCCAACAAATATATTACATAGCCATCGAAGAGACTGTTAGACTAAACACAGCATAACAAAATATAAATTAGACTTTGATGGCTTTTTTTTCCCTCCAGCACTTGGACGTTGCCTCATAGGGGATTCATGTTTTTTGTAGTTGGTTTGTAAGAACACACAAACGGCGACTATAAAGATATACAAACTTTTTTTTGACCTATTGCTTTCATGTGATATATTAAAATGTTTGTATGGATTACTTATTACATTCCTTCTTACTGTGAGGTCATCAACCTTTATTTTATTATGCTGTTTGAATACTGGTGTTTTTGTTCTCGGGATAAAAGGAGGAAACTTTATGCAACAGAACCCTCAATTATTATCAGCTTCACTTTCCTAAGACTTCTACTCTGTCTACATTCGCTCCATGCATTGCTCTTCTTTTGTAATATATGCTGCTAATAACTAGGATAAAAATTTTTTACGAGCACATGAAAAAGATTTGTCCAGTTCAAGTCCCACCTCTGGAGCAGGATGCTGACTGTTCACACTTGCGCATGAGACACAGTGGAAGTTGTTCTGAACAAACAGGAGGTGAATTCACTTTGTGTGTGTGTGTGTGTGTGTGTGTGTGCGCTGCGGTATAAATAATATTGGGTTTTACTCACACAGTCACACACCGCGCAGCCGCTCAATTTGAATTGCGACTACTAAATATTTGCAATTTATAGGCACAATAAACCACATTCTTGTGAAGTCAGGCTGCAGTTTTACACCAGCGATGGTTACTGCATGACCGAGAGCCCGCCGTTGGTGTCTCCACAATATGCTCGAGCGCCACTCGCCGTAGGAGGAAATTCCCCTCGAGTGTGGCGCGAATCTTAAATAATTCATCCTGTGCACGCACCGGTGAATTAAAGGTAAAGTGATAGCATGTAGCGGTGCCTCTCCTGGCTGCCTGCTGCATTTTTAAAGTGCGGATAGGCACTCGAATGTCACAAAATGTTACCACCGCCCCTGCGCCGTGGCTGTTAATCTGGGCCGAGGAATCAAATAAAGGAAACGTGATACAGAGTGTGAATAATTTAGGTGGGCCGCGTTTTCCTCCTCGTTCGACTGTCCTTTTGATGTCCCAGTGTGACTTCCGTATGCTGATGGCTCGAAGTTATAAATGATGAATTTGCTGCTGAAAGCAGAGCTTTTATCTTATAAGAATTGGTTGAACCGTTCGCCCACCTCCTCCTTAAATTCCACCTCGGAAGGATATTTAGTTTCTAACACAATGAAAGTGTGTTGACTGCAGAGGCTGCATCCGCTGTCATTTCTCGAAATAAAAAGACCCCCTCCTCCTGCCCAGCCCCCAGTTTGATGCGTTTCATACAGCCTCCCAAACAGACTGTTGGAGGAGGCTGAGATTCACCCATTCTTTTGTAACACTAATCAGGCGTCTCACACCTCTCATGCACTACTCCCCTGTGAATAATTCAGAGCAGTCAACTCCACAAAATGTTTGCACACAGAGAGAAGTTGCAAGCCGACAGGAAAAAAGTGCAGCTGATGCACATTTGCCGAGCTCTTCAGGTTAAACAACTTTGGCCAGGCCTCAGTGTCGCTTGTGGGTTTGCCGCGCATGAATCAATTTAGATGACGGAGTGCAGAGAAGTGAAACTAAAGCGAAACCCAGACACAAAACGGAATATGCTGCGGTTGTTGTGTTGAATATCTTCGCTCCCTTCGCACTAACTGGTTCTCAATGGGTTTGTGATTGATTTCTTTTGTATTAATAAGCCATGATACATGATACTCTTAAGTTCTGACTTCCAGTCTTTAATCACGGTTCACTAGTTGTTTGTGGTTGGGAAGTCTTAAGTTGAACAAATAGTGTGTTGCATGTGTGTACAAGGTTTTTTTCTTTTTGTGTTTGGAACATTCAACTGAGCGTTTCAGATTAAAGTAATACCCATGTACTTTATCAGTTTAGCTGTTTTTGGGTTTGTGAAAATGTGCTTTTAAGTTTGCAATTGATCCTTTGGTCATGCTTCAAAGATTCTGTTGAAAACAGGAAATAGAGTCGTGTCCCACTGATGGGAGACAGAAACCTTAGTAAAGTGACTGTCCTGAGTTTATTTTCTTTGGTCAAGATAAATGTGAGTTCTGTTGTGCGTGACGTGTAATTGCATTTTGGTTCGGACCTCGTGTGGTTAAGTGCATGTTAATGGTGATAAAGACTGAAACCGAAATCTATCTTTGTTGTTTTTTTATATTTCTTCAAACAAGGTTAGAGCAGTGTGAAATAACCCACAAGCTTCTCTGTAGCTGATGTTTCTTCCTGTTGTGCTTGAACGTTCAGTCTGTGTCCACTAGAGTGCAGCCTAGTCGGGGAAATGTCCTGTCTGCAACCTCAGACGTGGTGGTGAGGAGGAAATAATAAGACAAAAGTCGAAGTCTTTTGGTGTTTTGTGTGAGATGGAATTCAAAAGCTGCTTTATGTTCTGATTGGAAAAGGAAAAAAATGTTTTTACTGTTGCGGCGTATTCGAAAGTCTTAGTCAACCACCTCAACCATTGAAATGACACTTTGTATTAATATTTAGCATCCAACTGTACAACTGTTCAACACCTTCCATTAGGGCTGTGCGATTAATCGATTTTAAATCGAAATCCGATTTATTAGCCAAGATGTTAAAAAAGGAAAAACTTAAAATCAATTTTCTTCTCGCATGCTTCCTTGCTGTGCGCCTTTACAAAATGTGAAAGTTTTTTCACTTTATTCATTCATCATTGTTCAAGCTAATAGAAAAACCTTTTATTTTTGAAGTGATGTTTGGTGAAAAGACAGTTGAGGTAGTCACTTTATCCACAGGGGGTTCATTTGTGTTTGGTTCTTTTCACTTTATTCCCAAATAAGGGAACTTCATGTTTGTCTATGAAGAACCTGTCTTCATTTTCATGAAGTTTGGTAGAAGTGAGCCTCTCACTTCATTAATCCCAAGGGATTCATCTTTGTTTGGTCAAGAAGACTGTATATGTTGTCACTTTACCAAACCCAAGGAGGATTTACCCTATCTTTCCAGTTGCACTTCATTTCCCAATAGGGAAGTTTGTGTTACATGGGACCTGAGTTAGGCTCAAAAGGTAATTAAAAGATAATTAAAAGAGTTTACTTACAAGGGGCAAAGCAACAACTACAGTAGTGACCAGAAGATGCTCTAGGTACTAATCCTACTTACAAGGGCAAAGCAGCAACAACTACGGTAGTGACCAGAAGATACTCTAGGTACTAATCCAACACCGGAATCAAGGAGTCACAAGGAAGTGAGAAAATCCATACATGGGAGGCGAAGTTCTGACAAAGAGAAGTGTTTGAGTCCTTAAGTAGTCTGAGGAAAATTCTGTGATAAAGTTGGGGAACAGAACACTACCGAAATAAAAGACTAAATTGGACAACAGGGAACTCCCCTAAAGACTAAAGTGGACAACAGGGAACTCCCCAAATCAAAGACCAACCGAAAACCGTGACAGTTTGTTTGCTATTTTTCTTTAAAAATAAAGATAAAATAATTGAAATCATTTATTCCATAGTCTTTTGTAGTTTTAGCAAAAAAATCAAAATCTAAAATCGAGTATTCAGAGAAAAAAAATCAGGATTTTATTTTTGTCCAGAATCGCCCTGCGCTACCTTCCAATCATTGACGGTTATATAAACAAAACTGTCTGACACATGCAGGCCCTCTTTATGATCTCTCCAAGGCTTTTGGCCTTTATAGTCTCATCCCAATGAGACTAACCCCAGTGAAGCGAATCCTTCAGACTCAGTCCGGAATGGCTTTGTTGTTCTCTCTATTTCTCAATATAAAGGAGAAAAGGGGGAAAAAAGACAGAGGCTATATGGCTCCATCTGGGCAGCACAGGTTGTTCCTCAGCATTAAGGAAGCATCATGTGGTGTAATGGTGCCACTTCAGATCCGCGCAAAGATGATACTGCAGTGATGCAGAGCTTCTACAGCCGTGCTGTGATGGTATATGTTCACCGGTGAGATGAGGCCAGTTATCATTCAAGGTGTACCTACTGGACTGAACCTATGTTTCACACTTTTAGTGACTGATTCCTGGACTCTTACAAGCCATCAAATTGTTCTTTAGCCATTTATAAATAAATAAGTTGGATTTTTAAAGAGGTAAGTGGTTCAATAACTTGCAGTTTTGCTCTTAAAGCATAAACAGCTTTATCTACGGGCCACCGCTGCCTTGGATCTTTAAGAATGTTAATATTCATAAATACATTTGGGAAAAGAGCTAAGATGGCAGTTTTATCCAGCGCCCCCCACTGGTTCATTCCACCACGTGTGTGTGTGTGTGTGTGTGTGTGTGTGTGTGTGTGTGTGTGTGTGTGTGTGTGTGTGTGTGTGTGTGTGTGTGTGTGTGTGTGTGTGTGTGTGTGTGTGTGTGTGTGTGTGTGTGTGTGTGTGTGTGTGTGTGTGTGTGTGTGTGTGTGTGCGCCTGTCTCGCCTTCAGGTCTTCCTGTGAAACTCACATCCCTGCTGTAGTTAGTGTCCGCTTTATGGATCAATAGTTGGGCAGCGAGCTGACACAGTGAAAAGCAATATTCATAAATAATGAATATGGCCCTTTCACCCCCCTCCCTGCTTTTTTTCCTTTAGCCCAGCCAAAAAGGGAAGAAATCATGCTAAACATAATGCTTGTGTGCCTTGCTTACGAAGTGTTGTGGTGTCGGAGGAAATGTTTTGTCACTCGCTCACCCTCAGCTGCATTGTTGTGGGACGGTGACGCCGTCCTCGTTCCGGTTGTTATTTTTCTCATTCTTGCGTGTTTCTGCAGATTTCGCATCGGAGAAACACATCTCCGTGTGTGTGTGTGTGTGTGTGTATGTCGTGTTCCATTTCTCCCCAATGTGCTGTTTGTTCCAAAGAGAAGGCAACCTGGTGTTAGAGAAAACTCTGTTCAATGAATCACAGCGAGGTGTTGCCTTTAGTAGCACCTCTATCTCCAGCGCAGAGATTTGCCGGTGAGTGAACATAGATAACGGCTCTAAGCACTTCATTACTGCCCACTCCAGCCAGCTTCTTAGCTTTTGTATTTCCTATTTGTTTCAATCTATGGTGCAGTTTGGCCTTCGTGCACAGCTGCATGCCAAAGCCTAATGCGTCTTTTCTCTTCCCCCAAATAAGCAGATGGTGCACAAACGGCTCTTGCCATTATCCAGGATTTCAATATGCACCTGAAAATAGATTGAAGTTGTGTTTGGAGTGGGAACTCCTGGCATTGTTGACCGCAGCCAGCACTGAATACCAAACAGGCCAGTGTACTCAGGTGTGGAGATGCTTCTGTGCTTATTGCACATCCACAGTCTTGATTCACCCTTTTTAAGTCATAATCAAACAAGCACACAATGACTTGGTGGGAGTGAGGCACAACAACGCCACGGCGTTTGGCTCTCGCCGCAATGAAATTCTGAAAGGCCGACTGAAATATTCTGCAAGGAAACTTTGAGCATTCCTTCTTAGCCACTCGAAAGGATGGTGTGCGCATTCATCGTGGCTCAAGAAATATTTTGAAACATGTCACGCAACTTGCGTTGTGACATTAAACGTGCCGAGCGATTCTAACCTTGTTCAGCGCTTCCGTCCTTGTGGCAGTTCTTCGTCGTGATAATGATGATTGCTCGGCTTCTGTGGGTGTGAGAACTTCCACATGATACAAGGGCATTAGTCCATCATTGCAATTCTACTGACCACAAACCTGTTTGCTTGTGTTCTACTGTTGTAGTGTTGACATCCATGACATGGATAGAAGTTGTTCGGTGCCGTCACAGAGCCTCTGGCTGAACTACATGTCATCACGATAGTGCTTGTTTTCTTTTTTACTACATTCAGAATATACTGTATATTTTTGTTAGTGTGATCCTTGAGCACCCCCGCCTGAAAGTTAATGCAGCCTCAAAATGTGGCAATACGCTTCTTTGTAAAACAAACAAAAAAGCCAATGATACTACAAATACAGTATATCTATGGTAACATGTTTACTCTGAAGTGTGTGAGTCAAGTAAGAAAACATGAGCTCAGCCGTTCAACAAATGTCTGGGCATCTTTTCATCGCACCCTAACATCAGAAACGGCAGCCATAAAGAATACTTCATACCGCTGCGCTTTGAGTTCTGGCAGTAAATCTAGGGACATAATGCAGAACCAAAGGTTGCAATCCAATTATGAGTTGGCTTCATTTTTCCTTCCTCCGTCTACCTTTAGAATTGAAATCATGTTTTTTTTTAAAGCACAGTTGGACCTAATTCCATCTCTATCGATTCTTGTGCCTCATCAGAACACTGTATTGAAAAATATTTCTGGCTTTTTTTTTTTAATTTATTTTTTCACGGACAGGTACAACAAACCCTTTTGCCCTGGAGGTGACCGGTCTGGAGAATTGTTTTTTTTTTTTAAATCATCAATATCCCTTATCATCTGAGGTCGCTGTTGAAGTCTTTGCTGAGTAACAGCCATGTTGCTCCCTTGTCTGAACATCAGCGATCAAATTCGGTGGATTCATCCTCCCATCAGATCAATCAGTGGAAAAATAACATTGTTAAATCCCAGTCATTTCTCCACCGCTTCCTAAACCTCAATAAAAATCAGCGCCTGTTCTTGTAACCTCCAAGCAAAACAACAAGGTTAACAAACAGCAGATTGCGGAGGCTCGTGTTCCAGCCCTCTCCTGACGGTCCTCTCTTCCGTGTCACTAATTATCATACAAATCATTAGAGGCGCCTTGACTGCGGCGACAAATTATTACCATAATAATCCCCTCGGCTCTATTATTCTCCCAAATGCAACGGGAGAGACCTCCCTCCCCCACCAGGCAGCATCCAGACTGCTGTATCCTGCTTCATCAGTCCTTCTGGTGCATGCAGAGTGGTTTGGATGTCTTATAATAATTCCATCCGCTGCCTCCCTCCCCTCCTCCGCCAGCCAGGAGCTCCAATGTCACACGGAGGGAGCACTTTCACTGGCAAGTTGGAGGTGCTCCGTCTGAGTGCTGTGGTGCTGGAAAGTGTGTGTGTGTGTGTGTGTGTGTGTGTGTGTGTGTGTGTGTGTGTGTGTGTGTGTGTGTGTGTGTGTGTGTGTGTGTGTGTGTGTGTGTGTGTGTGTGTGTGTGTGTGTGTGTGTGTGTGTGACGGCGGTGGCAGCAGCAGTATTGACGAGGACGGCATCCTCACTGCACAGCAGCCCCACCGAAGGCGGCAGAAGGGAGCGGGAAAGGAGCCCTCGGTCTGTGGGAGTCGGGGAGGGGACACGAGGGGAGGGAGCGGCGGCAGATGTTGCTTCGGGATTATCACCGGCGCTATCAGACGGAGATGCTCTGTGGATAGGAGTGTGTCTGTCAGCAGGAGGGAGTGAAGGAGGGAGGGAGGGAGAGACGGAGAGGGAAGTGCGGCACAGGGAGTGGAGTAAGTGGGAAGAAACCACAAGGGAACTGGAGCTACAAACTACAATTCGCAGTGAGAGAGTTTTTCTGGATTGAGGCGAGCAGTAGCAGCAGCGTTTGGATTTTGACTCCCATCACCTCCCCTCCCCACTGATGCTGGTGACGGAGTACCTGTGGATCGGCGCCACGTGGGATACATCCCTGCAACAACAGTAGCTGCAGGGAACTCGTGAACACCCCAACCAGCCGAAGCCAGGAGCAGGAAGTGGCTGCAGTTTGCTTATCTCCACCCCCCCCCCCCCACAAAAAAAAATTTTTTTTTTTTCTTCTTTCTTTCTGAAATTTCGGACTTTATTTTTTCTCCATCTGCTCGCTAAATGAGCAAGTCGATGTGCGGCTGCGGCTGCAGCATCATCTCCTCTCTGATGAAGAGGCTGGGCCGCACCGCCTGCTGCTCGGATCTCTTCCCCAGCCACACTTCGGAGCAGCTGCAGCGACTGGCAACCGGCTGCGCGCCTCGACCAAAGGTAAACGGCGCGGACGGTAGCCTCGCCTCCCCTCAACCCCACCCACCTCCCCTCCCCCTCACCCTCGCATCCTGACCGGCCCGGCCGGCTTTTGCGATGCGGGGAACGTCGTCAGGGAGCGCCGCCGTGGTTTTAACCGCCCCGAAAACAAATAATAAACCGCCGCTAACGACGAGGGTCGCCGCGGTTATTGCTTCTCTGATACAACCAGGCGATTCCACAGCCGCCTCGCTGCCTTGACAACGGCGGACTTGCTTTTAGCCTTTGGAGTCTCTCCTTTTAAATGGATGCCTTCAGACTTCCTGCGGTTTCCAGTCATCGTTGGCCAGCATCAGTCGGGAGAAGAACCGTTTTCTAATGGAGCAAAATGAAAGCCAAACAAAATTGCGTGTGTTTGAGAGAGAGAGCAAGTTATTGTGTGTGTGTGTGTGTGTGTGTGTGTGTGTGTGTGTGTGTGTGTGTGTGTGTGTGTGTGTGTGTGTGTGTGTGTGTGTGTGTGTGTGTGTGTGTGTGTGTGTGTGTGTGTGTGTGTGTGTGTGTGTGTGTCACGGCCGTGGCTCCCAGGGTTCCTTCCCCCTGTTTTCTCGTTTGTTGTGCACATGACTGCCCTTAATCAGCGCCGCCGCCGCTGCCTGAAATCTTCGCTCCCTTTCGCGTTCCTCCTGGCACTGGGTCACTCTTACAGTGGAGGGGATTGATTTCTTTTTGTCGTTCTGAGAAGACTTATCTTCCGCCGGGTAATTGCAGAAATCCTCAAAGCGAGATGTTTTTTCGCCGATAACGGGCCGTTGCATGGCAACAATTCAAAGAAAATAGATCATGTAAGTGACGGCGTTTGAAAGCTTTTTAAGGCCAAATGAGAACCTGTCGCATCTCAGTTAAAGGGAATATGTATATATCTGGCTTTTGGAGCGTGTTGTCACCGAGTAAAGCAGCCGGATGTGAAATCGATCCGTGACGATGCCGACCAACTCAGGAATTGAGGTGTCTTTCTCTTCAACATCACAGGGCACCGGCTCAAAATAGATTCATCGATTGATGGCTCCTGCATGGAACTGGAGACGGGGATTTCAACAGATGCTGCCTTTTTATGGATTTTCACCAAACTTTAGTGAGCAAATCTCCCAAGTTATTTGCAATACTGCATTTCTAGCTTCGCGGGATTGATTTTTGCAAAGGCCAAAGTCCCCTTGAACTTTCCACTGCCTCATTTCAGGTGGCGAGGGATGAGAAGCTAATAAAGGTCTGTGCAGGCTTCATTAGCGTCCCACTGTGCTGCCTGCATCCTGTAGCCATAAACCCATTGATGTCTGGTTTCATCATCTTCAGAATCAGAATTCTCATTCACACTCTCCCCAAGGATCGCCGCCTGCAGATCAGCTAAAGAACCTCTGATTTACACATTAATAGTGTGTTTGGATGAATGTTTTTTATGGTTTACTAACTTTTAAAAACATGAACGTCTTGAAATTCTGAACACATTTCCATACATGGCCTTGCCTCCCTATGCTTGCCACATTGCTCTTCCGCAACTGAAACACGAGGCCGAAACGACAACTTATTTCTGTTGAGAGAGAAACCCGTCTTGGTGTAGATGGGCCCTAAAAATAGTATGATGAATGAATATGATGAATGCAATTTAGCATTCGTCAAGTGCTCAGCTGTTAAAGTGTTGCTAGATCTAATGCTGTTTTCCTGTTGTGCTGCCCCAAAAGATCATCACTTGATATTCAGCAAAGCAGAGTTAGAATGGATAAATAGTCTTGAAATTTAGAAATTGATAGAGCTATTTAGTTAAAGCTCTTATGCGATGCAAAATTTGCTTTTAAGTTTAATAATACGTTCCAACTGCCTGTTGGTGAACTCCACAGAAGCGTCCTTCCTGTACTTGTTTTTATGGCGAAATGAAGAGGACGGCTCAGAAATTGAGGTGTCCTGCTTGTAGCCTTCACTTATGGGGAGCAGGAAGCTCTAAACGGAGTGCAAATTATGTTTCTTACAGACCAGTAAGAAATATTATTTTGCCATTATTGCCAATAAGTGGTTTTGTTCCAGTTTGCTTCCTCCTTTTGTTCTGTTTGCGTCCACGACAAATGTTTGAACAACAAGCGTAAGTAATGGCTTTCATTTTGCATTGCGCCGATCGGACGCGGAACCTGGGCTAGTTCTGGTAAAAGGCGGGGACAGCTTTAGCTATTCATAGCCTTTCTCTTCTGAGCTCGCTGCAACAGAGTGGCGGTCCCGGGGGGAGGCCGTGCAATCCGAGATAGGTCTAATGCTTCCCACCAGTGCGCTGGGACCGCACAGCCAAGATGGGGAGAGAAGCCTTACAAATGGACCAGTGACTTATTTTCTTCAAGGTCAAAGCAATTGGCTTTCTGCACAGGCAGTAAAGTGTGTGAGCCCTCAAAAAAACATTTTCTCATCTCCCGTGCGGTGCACGGAGGAGATACGAGACTGCAGTCTGCATAGCCGAGTCTTAATTTGTCACAGTTAGAATTACCGTGGAACATCATGCGGGCATTTGAAAAGCCCACTGGCACCTTTTCAAAACTGCATTAGCTCATATTGTGTGAAACAGAGAGAAGTGAATCTTTGTCTTTGACCAGTAATCTTTCTTGATTATTGCAAAATGTAGGTCACCCAGCTTTTTTTTTTTGAGGGGGGGGGAGAATATTTCTACTGCTATTGAATCTCTCTCTCTCTTTTAAACTGCTTATTTGTCATGTGGTTCAAAATCCATACCAGCTTTTAGTGCACTAGACAACAGACACATCTGTCCTCTGATTTAGTCTGGGTTTTTTTTTTTTTTTTGAGTGCTTCTTCTGTGCTTATGTGCTGATGCCATTGCTGATCACATCCAGTGGAAACACTGGAATGTTAACAGTGGAGTTGAATTCCACCAGCTGGCCGCACTTTGTCACTTGTTTAACAACACAGCAGTATATTTGCATAGCAGAGTTTGGCTATTTTGCCAGTTATTTTTTAAAAAAAGCACCCAAAACTGAAAGTGAGTTCTGTTTAAGAGACTCGACGCTTTGATGGTGACCGACTCACATGATGTGGCTCGAGGCGTAGCTTTAGAAGCGGAAGCTGTCTGCTTGTGGGTAAACCTGCCCGTCCACAGTCGCTTTGCTCCTCAGTTCATTAAGCAGGGACACCACGGTGAACCCCTCCATGCACGGCTGTCGGGGCAGATTCACACAGTGTGTCCTCCAAGCTGGTACAGCAACATTGAAGTCCTGAGGACAACTTTGCACTCCCTCTTGGTACATTAAATCCATGCCTTGATTTTGTATTTGACAGATTGGACTTTGTTTATTGGCTTTGTTGGGAGCGAGAATGCCAGGAGCTCTCACGGCCTTTCTGGCTGTCCACTGCGGTGTGATCTGAAGCCAAGTACAATCGCTTCCACCTTTTCTCTCGGTGTGGCTGCTGAGCAGCAATAACACAGCACCGGGAGCAAAATGTTTAAGTATTGAAAAAAAAAAATGAGGACAGAAATAGAATATCAAAAGGCTCATAATTCATTTTGTCTTTTAAGAAATGTGCCCTCTGAATAGCTTCCCCTTTATGAATGTGTTTCTTTTTCACTATGATTTATTTTTTGCTCTTATGTTTTGCCTCGGGATAACAAATGGGGGAGAAGAAAATAAGCATGAATTGATGATTGTTTCCCGTTGTTTCCGTGTCCCTTTCGCAGAATGCCAAGCCCTTCTCCTCCTCAGACAGCCTAGCGAAGGTCCAGGAGGTAGCAAGCTGGCTTTTGGAAATGAACCAGGATCTGCTGTCGGGGGGCAGCAGCAGCAGGCGGAGTCGGGGGCCGGGGAGCTCTGCGGCGCGAGGTAACGCCTCCTCCACCACCCGGGCACCTCAGCAGCAGGCGGCGGAGGAAGGAGATGAGGATGAGCACATGAACCGGGTAGTCGAGGAGGAAGAGCAGCTCCAGCAGCGGGTAAGTCGACCGTCTAAGGAACTTTTTGACTGGTGGGGCCACAATGGGTTCTGAAATGTGATGGAGGGGCTGGGGCAGGAGCAGATGGGTGGAGTGTTGTGGTGACCCATCTCATAGGAGACAAAAATGTAAAATGGGATGTGTAGAAAACACGTGCTTTAATGCCAATTTGAAATGAAAAAAACAAAGTTACAACAAAATGTGTCTTTGAAGCCCCCACAGTATTTAGCTCTTTACTGAAATGACTCCTAAAATACTGGAAAAAAAATATAATAATTTCTTCAAGTTCGGCGGGCAGGATTAAAAAGCTCAAAGGGCCCCATACGGCCCCCGGGCCCATAGTTTGCCCACGCCTGGTGGCAATTCGGGAGAATTGTCGAATACCTAAAACGAAGGAAGCTAATTCAATTTCAAGTTGCAAAGTCTGCCATGCACCCGAGGGGAGACCTCCAGGCAGGTGTGTTCTGAGACCAATCGACTTCTTCCGAGGTGCCTCATTCGTTTGCGTGACTCTCCGCAGCCCGAAGCCTTGCAGGTTGACGGCCAGCGAGAACCACCGTGGGCGCCGAGCGACTCGGGAGCCAGCAACGGCCCCCGGGACGACGGGGAGGAAGATGAAGAGGGGCCCTCGGACGAGGTGAACAGGGAGGAGAAGGGCGCCCGATGGATGTGGGCCGGCGAGCAGAGGCGGCTGCGAGGCCAGCCGCTGGGCGGCGAGGAGGACGAGGAGGAGGAGGAGGAAGAGGAGGAGAACAACAACAGCGGCAGCCAGCAGGAGGAGGAGGAGGAGGTGGAGGAGAGGACAGAGGGCGGGGAGGAGCAGGGCCGGGAGGAGGAGGAGGAGCGGGAGGAAGGGGACGAGGACGAGGAGGGGGACGAGGACGAGGAGGAGATGGACCAGGACAGCGATGACTTTGAGCACTCGGCGGAGAGCGGGAGGGAGGAGGAGGAAGAGGAGGAGGAGGAGGAGGAGAGAGACGGGGAGGACGGGCTGCGGTCTCCCTCTCTCAGGAACAATGCGTCGACCCCCAATAACAACCTGGACTCCAGCTGTACACACCAAAGCTCTTCCAACAAGAAGGTAAGCACAGCTGTTGTTAGCTTAACAGTTTTCCTGCCGGGGACTGTACTCTGCGCTGAAGAAATAATCCCAGAGAGGGGAAAAAAGAAAAAGAAATAATCCCAGAGTAAACTAGGAGTTTTTTTTGTTTTTTTTAAATTTTATCCCTCACCCCTTCAACAAACATTTGTCAAAATCCCCACACACACACACACACACACACACACACACACACACACACACACACGTAGATTTAATAAAAGAAAGATTTCTACCAGCATCTTTCTTCAGCAGGTGAGACTGGTGGAGTTGCAAGTGCAGCAGTGCTTCCAGTGCTACGGCATTTCCAAAACAACAGCACCCTCTATTGTTAGAAATGTATCACTGCGCTGTTTTTTGAGTTTGGTTTGATCCAAATACAGAAGCAAGGTCTGTGTGAGTGTGTAAAGGTCTACTGTGGTCTGTGGCAAGTGAAACAAAAACAAAAGATTTTACAGTTTGAAGATTTCATACAAAACCAGCATAATCAGCAGCGGACTGCTGTCGCTCATAGTAAGTCTTCCTTTTTTAATTTAAACCAAACAAGTTACTATTCATTGACTTTAGGGTTTTTTGAATACTTTTACCAACTGAGATTTTGTAAATTAATGCTGTCATGAATCTATCTCAGTGCTGGTGGCTTGAAATGAGTATCACCCTTTTGTTTAGAGGCAACAGATGCTTCTTACTGCTGCTATTTTAAATGTCAAGCATTCTCTACTTTCAAAGATGAATCACTGCTCAGTTGGAGAAGGGTGTGTTGTGCGAGAGACGTGTGCTCCGGTTCGCCAGAAGAATCGATTTTCCCATTTCCCAAAGTCTGCGATGTAGCTTCGCTCAGTTACTCGCAGGTTGACATCGGAGTCTACCGACACAGATGACTGATGGTGATTCTTGTGACGGAGCGGCCTTCACACCACACCTGCATCTGGAGACTGTAAACAGAGTTCACTGGAAAGCGCAGATGAATGTCGTTGTCACTGCCAAGACTGGAACATATATTTAGGCACCGAAGGAGACCGTAAATCAAAGGACAGGATTTACTTTGAAGTTGTCATGAAGTACATACGGGCCAGAAACATTGTCTTTGGTGCAAGTTGTGCGATCACTTTAGCAGATGCTGATGCTCGACATTGGTGAAGAATAAGGTTTCTTCATCGTCTTGCGCCTCAAATGACTTTCTCGATTTCTGTATTCTAAATTCTTGCGTGTCTGGCCTCCAGTAGACGGCAGTGCTGGGCCTTATTTGCCATGGAAGCAGGAGGTACGAGTGCAAGAAGTAGCTACGACTCAGCTGCTCCGATAATAAATATCAAAAAGGAAAAAAAGCTAAACATTTATCCTCCGACTTTAAGTTGACTTCTAATGGGTCTCATTTCCAACTTTAAAAAAAAATAAGGTTGTGTTTAAAAGTTACCTATTCCAGGTATATTGTGACCATCACAGTATCTACGGGTGAATTGCTCTTTTCTGCCACACTGTTATATTAACTACCCATGTAAAAAATGTTCAATTAATTGAGACTTATTCAATTAAATAACTTAAAATCTTTATCGACAATTAATCGATAATGGATTAATTGTTAACATCCCTACATTGAATGAATTGTGTGTCCTGCAAAAATGCCCAACATTTTCTTTGTGTGTGTGTGTGTGTGTGTGTGTGTTAAAATCCCTTTCCCGCAAAGCTGCGACCCAATCAAAACAACTCTGTGACCCACTTTTGGGTTGCGACCCACCAGTTGAGAAACGCAGCTTCAAACTGTCTGTGGGCTATCAAGAATTCCGGAAGTGTTCCATCTGGCAGGCTACTCTCTCCCACTGGCATTACCATCATATTTTTTTCCAATATTTTTTCAATGAACTTCATGGATTTCACACAAACTACCAAGGCGGTGGGTTTCTGAACCCGTCTCAAAAGCAAGCAATGGCTGAGGCTGTGACATATCCGTCATGAGCGAGCCACAGTCTCATGACCAACATCCTGCATGGCTCCCTCACCAATCAGACGTTCGCAGGCCGAACCGCTCCGGAGCTGATTATTCCTTTGAAAGAGACTTAACCCGTCAGCTGGCACAGCTGTTTCCTGTATTATGTTCTACCTGCGGTCTGAATTTAGAGTGATCTCGGCCGCGCTCGGGCTTTTAATGGACACGTCGCCCTTGCTTATACGCGCCTAAATATAGCCGTCAGAATTTACTCACCATCTGACACGGCTGTCGGAGAGGTTCAGCGGGGTCTGAAATGCTGCCGCCTGCCAGCTGGCCCCCCCGAGGTTCGGCGTTGCACCTTTTGTTGAGCGGCGTCTGGAATTAGGGCCGGCCGGCGCTGAAAGAGCAGATAGGCGTTTGACTGCAGGCGAAGAGGAAATGTAAACACGCAATAATGAAACCTTTTGTGAATTGAGAATCAACGTTCAACAGCTTGAGTCACATCTCTCTGACAGATTGACGGGGCAGTAATGCAAAGTGTTTATGACGGAGGGACCATCCTGTGATGGCCAAGGTCTTATGTCGAACCCGCTAAACGTCTGCCTTGGGACTGTTGCACATAAAGCAAAGATGCACTTGATTGGGGTAGCAATTTGTTTTTCATCCTTTAAAAAAGTGATTGATTTGAAGGTGGATTGATTAATTGACTATTTGGTCTTTGTACGGCTCCGCTTGCCTTTTCCAGCGCTAAGAACAGCTGCTGAGATTACAGAAATCTTATGAGAAAAAAAAAACTTTAACCTAAAACATTTCTTGTAACTTTCTGTCGCCTCAATATTGACCCATGTAGGTTCTTTGTGAGTAAAAAGCAAATTTATGACAATGTTAGTTTGTTTTTTCTTCATATTTCCTGTTACTCGTTGTCTACCTCGATCATAAATTCCAAAATTCCCTTGCTAATATATTTAGATACAGTAGGTACATGTCTATCATCAGTCTACCATAACTAATATTATGCACACTTGCGGTTTAGATGTGTTGCTCTCGGCGTAGCTTGTCGCAGGTTATTCTGCTCCGAAAACGCCCATTTGACGGTTTCAAATTCGTCTCTGCATAGTTGGGTGTGTTCCTGCGAGGACAGATTGTGTTCTGGGTGCTGCTGCTGGCTCAGCTGACCAGAGGGACTGGAGCTCAGCTTTACCTCATCTTCTCACTTGACACGCTGCAATTTAGCACGTGTCAACAGACAGATAAATAGTTTCATGTCATTTTGACCCTACATACTTTACCCTGCCGAGGAAAGGTGAAGGAATGAAGCAATAAATAACGACAACAAATTTACATGGTTTTCACATGCAGCTGGAGGTCAGAAGTCCTTCGTCTGCATTAACCATTGATCACATGACCCTTTGTCCTGTTAAATGACTTCATGACACAAATGTCATGCTGCTATCATGGGTTATCATGAGGCTTGTAGCCATAGGGGCTGAAGCAGGTGTCCACATCCGTGCACTGTGCCTTATACGTTATTCCCATGCAGCTTAAGTTGTTTACACTAGCAGGTGAGTGAGTTGCTCAACAGCACAGGCACTGCCATTCAACATATTTGCTTCCTGTCAGGTTGACTTTGGTGTATTGCAAACGCGACTTCTGAGTTATGCTGTTTGTATTATTTGTTGGCTGCTTTATTTTAATGCTCATGTCCGTCCTAGTGTTGGTATATTATTTCAGGCTCTGTCTGAACCACATTGACCATCCAGACTGATGTATTTTGAAGACAAATACACAGTACTGTTGGAAATTATATTCTCATAAATGTTATGTTTTCACCTTCAGCACAATGGCCAGCAATTCATTGCCACTAAGTAAATGTTCCCCCCCCCTTAAATGGGTCTGCTTATTGTAGGTGGCACTTCCCACACACTGGCCTTGTCATACAGGCAGAAATGAGCCACAAAGAACGAGCGTTCGCATCCTCCCACATGATGGCCGCTAGTTTTATTTGATGATTTATATTGCAGAGAGTTTCATTTACATACTGATAGACTTCCGCAGCAGTCTTTGTGCCTCTTCTTTTCTGTGCCGTATACATCAGGTGGCAGAATTGTGAGTAGCATTCATCTCTCGACACAAAAGACAGGGGCTGTTTATCAAGGTAGCCGCCGCACATACTTCCAAGTAGTAGGAAATGTTATGAGAGAATAACACAGAAAGCATATAGTGTCTGCAGAATTATAATGTGGCCAGTGAATAAAGTCATGGGAGTTGTAATTGGGTTGCATGAAATGCAATTCACATAAAAGTGCATTTTGTGCTCAGAAAAAACAAAAAGATGAACTTGAAGTATACATTTGCACCTTTTTGCGGACCGTCTCTGTGCTGAAAATGTGCATTCACCACTTGTAGTACATGATAATTTCCTGACCTGTGAACACACACAGTGTCAAAACCCTAAATCCCTTGTGAAGAAGTCTCCTGATGATGAAGACGCACAGTTATGCCTTTAAAAGTGACGCTATGTAGTTCTGCCTTTAAAAGGATTGATGACTTGTCACGGAGAGAATAGCAGCCCTGCTGCTGACACGGTGCACCTGGCTGGCCTGATATAGGACTATGTAACTGATGCCCATCCACACTGGACAGGTGTCTTCTTGTGAGAGGGTGCTACGCCCGCCAGAGCGTTCTCCCACAAGGTCTTGTTAACGGGTGCTTAGCGGGGAACCGCCGTTCCAGTCCCACACCTAGCAGTTTGAGTTTTGTGTTGCAGGCAGAGGTGCCACTCTCTTCCTTTTCCAAGTTAAGAAATCAAAAAATATTCTGAAATTATCTTTTGTTGTGTTTTCTGCATAATACTTTTGCAAATATATATATATATATATTACTTTAAAACGACGTGACGCTTGTGTGCTACAGGATCTTGTAAAGCTGCATTGTAGTCCCAAGCTTAGCCACTAGAGGGCAGCAGGAGCCCGCAAATCATGAACAAGCAAATATTAATTGTACTCCGGGCAATGGGATCCTTATTAGCTGTATATTTGCTAGTAAACTACAATATGAATTCTTAGTTCTGTTAGTTTTATTGTCTTTACTCCGTTATCCTTTATAGTTGTATTGATGCCAGATGACAAATATTGGTGTAATGAACCAGCTGTAATAATCTTTAAGGAAGTGTAGCAAATGTCATAAAAGTTGCATTGATGTGTTCTTTAGAAAATTCTAATTTGGTTACAAAGATTTACAGATAACCCAGTGCAGTTTATTATCAGTGAAAACAATTACAAATGGCATTGGATCGATTGCCTGTTGTCCTGTTGTCACAACACTCCGACCCAAATTTAAAAGAAAGCTGCCAGTGAGGCTCAAATTGTGCTGAATACACTGTAAATAAAACAAAAACAAAAACACGACGGGCGAGTTAAACCTCAAAGGCTCTGTGGCGTCTGACGGCCTACTGTAGGTCCCGCGTGCGGGGGGCCCTCAGTCTGATGGATGTCCTGGCACTGTAATCCTCCTCCAACAATAGCGGATGTGACAATAGAAGGGAGGCTAAGCCCTGGCGTCGCTGTTGCCGTGCGCTCAGACATTAAAATGCAAGCAAGGATGTGAGACTCTCACTGGATGCAGCGCCTCATTCATATTCAGCCATTTCCCCTCTGACCTCCACATATATATATATATATATATATATCTGCTCATCAGCATTAAAATTCATTTATTTTACGGTTCTTGGCACTCTGCTGTTTTTCTGCCAGATATGTCTTATACACCTGCATGACATCCTCACGCTCTGGCACCAGCAGTGTAGTGTGCAATAATATTTTCTTAAAGAAGACAGAGACTTTAACTCCCTTCGTCCTCCCGCCCCTCATCACACTTTGCCAGGTGGATCCTTGTTTGAGTGCACGGGTAGGACTCCATGCCGACTCTGAACTGCTGTGTGGTCCCCTCTCAAAATATCCTCACGCTCTTTGCTGACATAGACGGAATTTCCTGGATTCCCGGGCACCTGGTCCTCGCCGAGGAGACGGCGGAGGTCCGCAAGGAACAAATCCCGGCTTTGTCGCTTCTGTTGATGATTTGATCTCATCAGTATTTATTTGTGTGCGAGGTTCCCGCTGCATGGTGACAGTTTTCACTTTCACATGTCCAGTTTCTGTGCGCGGCAATGGTGCAGACCACTAAGTTGGGAGGACAAGGAGAGGCTTAGGGAATGACCACAATGAGGAAGCACCCTGGACATGTGCGCCACGCCGGATGACTGCGCGTACACATTCCAACACCCAGTGGGTCATGAGAGCAGATACTACAGGGCCTGTCTGATTGGGAGGTGGGGAGCGGGGTGGGCGGGCAGACCGACCGAGTTGGTCCATCCTCTTTTCAGGCCTTGACGGCAGCTGCTCCGCCTGGCTTTGGCGCAACTGTGACCTCACACCCTGGAGATATTTTAAAGGGTGCCAGTCAGAACTGAGATACGGTTGTGGCTGGGTTGGTTGGGTTGTTAGGTAGGTAGGTAGGTAGGTCGGTGCAAAGGCTCTGCAGGTTAGTTACGGGATGGTACTGTATCTACTTTGTGAACAATACAGGTTGTGAAGGTACCCGCCTTGCATTTCAGTCTCCTGGGATATGATCCAGTAGGTGGCATTTATTCGCAATGCTGCGGCACTGCCCCATCGCCCGCTTCTCGTCATCCGGTGCCCGGAAAAAGATGCCTAATGCTGCCCGCGGAAAAGAAACTTTGCCCGTGGCCGCGCTGGAGGCCCAGCCGCTCGACCCAGCAGACCCCAAAGATGTTGCCAGGGAACCTTTACCCCCTCAAAAAGTACTCAAGATATTCAGCATCAACATCATCGCGCAAGGCCTGCCGTTTTGTCGTCGACGGGTGAGTGTAGTTTAAGACCCGTCGTAGCTTTGGGACTCTCTGAGTATCAGAACCAGAGTCTGAAAGTTGCCAAAGTCACACAATACTTTGCCCACTTTTCCCAGTCAATGGGCAAAGCTCGCTGACTCGGTTGTATATTGAAGCTGAGTTACTGAAACATTTTTCTCTTCTACCTATCACTCTCGTGTACGTTACTGAAATCTAAAGTTCCAAACATTCAATACAAATAAGAATACGCTTTAATGCCATTGTTTGTGTTATTGTAGCGGCCCCACCCATGCCGAACAACAGACACCCAACATTAAACCTGAGCCTATTTTTTACATTGTTTTTAAATTTTAGATTGATAGATTAATGCTTGTTTTTTTTTTTTTAAAGCAATCGTACATATACAAAGATGTGAAGTCGAAACAAGTATAGTAAATTTATTGTCAATATATAGAGATCTTTATCATATTTTATTCATGTAGTAATGCTTGAGTAAAACTCTAAATTGTCAACTATGTGATTAACTTTTAGGAAGTAAAGATGTAAGGGTCTAAATGTATTCCTAATTATACCTTTATGAAAGATTTGCCTATATCTTATCTTCAGCTTGTCATGAATAAACTCACTGAGGCGCAAATAGATAAAACCCTATACTCTTACCATTTAAACTCTGCAATTTGTTAACCTCATGTTAAGATACTTGTCTGACCTTTCTGCTGTCAATTGCTTTTCCCTCTGAAAACAAATTTCCCTCTGGGGAATGAAGTAAAAGTGAAAGATAAATCTTACTTGGGTTCAGTAAAGTGACTTTTTTTCCTGACCAAAAAAGATGAATCCCATCCAGTCAACAGTTGTGCTGGTGGCAGGAGCATAGATATAAATACGTATTAATATCTATGCGCAGCGGGACCCCGAGCAGGCACAGCAAACCCCTGGATTCCACGGCCTCGGGAAGCGGCCAAGGTCCGGGCGGAGGGACGTTATAAAACTTGCAGCTCCGAGCCGGTTGTGTCGCACTGCTGTGGAAGAGCCCTAATGTGGTGCAATAATTTGTGCACCAATTTAAAAACATAAACTGAGTCTTCAACAGGAGGTTCATTTTAGCTCTCCTGACCACAGTCTTTCAAATGGTGAAAAGTCTAAAATGACCACAGCTTAGTCCAGTCAGTCAGTAACCTGAATGATTACATCCGTAGATCCAAAACTTTCTAGCAGGGATGTAGACATTTCCATCCCTACCCAACGACCCTTTGTGGTGATTCTGATTTAATTTCAGTCTCTGACTCAAGTTTTTTTATATAACTGTTTTAAATTACAGCCTACAAAACACGTAAGTGTTGACATGTTTGACAGATTTGTTTGAAATATTCGGCAGATTCAACTGCTGCTTTCAGCAAGGTGAAATTCATCATCTGCTGAAACTAAGGAAAAGCATTTGAAACTGAACCCTACCATCTATTTGCCAGTGGCAACACTAGACGGCACCTCACCTTTTGTTTATATGAAAAATTATAAGGCATCTCTGCTTTTTTTTTAGTCTTGTCTCATAAAGCCATTTTATTTTTAAACATTTCAGTTCCAAAAAGGGGATTTTCAGCATGTTGTTCACAGCGTTTGCTTGGTGGGTGAACTAACCGGAAGGTTCCATGAGGCCATTTCACGGCATGGATAGTCCATACCGAGTGGGAGGCCTTGGAGGCTTTGCTACTTATGGGGCAGCTGTCTCCAATGAATGGCATAGTTTGGATTTCCCTGAGTCTCTGCGGTATGGTGCAACTTAAGTGGCTCGAAAACCATGTTTCGAGAGAGGCTTTGAGGTTTAGCCTGGTGTTCGCCCCATGGTTCCTGTTGGTTCTTCGTGTATCTTGTAATTTAATTCAATTTTATTGTCATTTTTATGCAGGTACATAAAAACTATAGATACTGTTTATCAATTCAAAACACAATTCAACAAGTAACATTGCAGCAGTAAGACAAAAAAGTGAATAAATATGAAATGGTTAAATAGTAAATACTAAAATAAATTCACGCTAAATAAATTGTGAGGATTTGGACTTATTCTCTGTCTCCGTTGCATTTGCTACGTTTGTTTTCTGTACTTGCTACAGCTTTAAAAAAGAAAAAGCCCATGGGTTTAAATTTCCAATAAAAGAGACTATTGGAGGCCAGTAGTATTTTCCAGAGCCATAATGGGCATCTGGCTGTTCCGGCAGACGGCAGGACATTTTGCTAGAAGTATTGCCTTTCTCATCCCACCACACCCTGCGCTGCCGCCCCGCTTGGTAAGTTGATCGAGACTTGCCCCAAGCAGCAATGTCTAAATGAACAACTATCAGCAAGATACATCTGCTGTTAGAGCAGGTGCTGTGGGTGTGTCGCAATTTCCTTTAGTAAGTGTGAGACCTTCCTGTCCCCCCCTTCCTACTACGGAAACCTAAATAAGGACTTGGCTGCCTTTAGAACTTCTATATTGTTTTTTTTTTAATATAACATTGGTTGGTCTTTATTCTTGTGTTCCACAGTAAGTATTGATATGCAGTCCGTATTTATCCATTATTCTCTTTTTGAAGCTGTTGTAAATAGCTTCTAATTTCATTGCTAGTCTTGTGTTACAATTTGAGTTTATTATTTTGCGGCATCTATTTTTGCAAACGTAAAGTACGGTTGGATACACGAAGGTCGTTTGTGTTTGCTGTCCCGGTCCGTTGCGTGACAACGAGGTGGAGACGTCACAATTCTTCTGACTCGATTGCTGCATGCGGACGGTCCTTGGAGGCTCACCTGTTCTATAACCGTTCTTTTTCCCCTCCAAAATGCCTTCAGCTCATTAAGTGCCATATTTACCTTGAGTGTTGAAACCATCACCCTGTCTCCTCAGTCCGTTGATTTTTCTTTTTTTTTGTTCTATTGCCCTCAGCAGTTTAATGTTACAAACGGAGTAAGTGCCTGTTTACACTCGATGCATGTATGTATGCTGTAATACAGCTACTGCTCAAATAGCCTCACATAATATTGCACTATAAAGTGTCCTACATTGCACACCATTTCTTACCCGTTTTATATGCTTCAAGTGTTTGAGCTATCTAAAGATTTTCTCCCTTTTCCCAGTGGGCAAAAACAAACACAATTTAAAAAACAAAACAAAACAAAACAAAAAATCAGGGACCCGCTGCAACATCAAATAATTCTCCTCAAATAAAACCTTCTGAAGATATTGTGTTGCCTCTCTACCAGACGACCAGCCATGCCCTTCCCCCCACTGTTTTTAGATCTACAAATGTCGACTATTGTGTTTGATGGAACAAGAAGCTAATTCCTCCGTTGAAGTCTTTCTTTTTCCTCCATTAATGATGCAATGCATTGTAACAGCGGTTTGACGCTGAAGTCGAGATTTTCTTTTTCTTTCTTAAGGTCAGTTTTATATTTCAAATCTTATCATTCTTGAAGAAACCAACATAAAAATGCCCTGTTTTCCTTTCCTAACTTTCAGTTTACGGAGACGATTTTAATCAATTCTCTTGTAATTTTCCCTTCAAATAATTGAAATGTATTGTTTTGCTCTACTTAAATAAATTACAAACGGGGTGCCCATGCGTTGACGGCCATTTACATGAAAGTTATTCTTTGACTATGACAGTCTATTAAAAATCATCCACAAGAATCCTCTCTAACTTCATCTTAACGGCGTAGTGACTTGTTGCTAAAAGCTATAAACCTTCTTTATTTTGGGCTTTTAGCTTCTTATTCTTGCGTCTTTATACATTCGACCCAGTTGTGAGCACATGCCGTATGCTAGAAAGACTCAATAGATAAGGGATGACAAGACTGACGTTCATCACATTTCTGCTTTTTCTCTGCCTTGAAGCAGGGACCACAACACATTAAACCGTAGGAGGTTAGATTCCATCGCCCTTGAGCCCCAAATAACACAGAGGGAGGAAGGCATCTGCCATTGGCTATTCTGAGAAGTAGTCCCATTACAGGGAGCACACATACCCAGTCAGCAAGCTAGATGCACACCAAATCAGCCACATATTTGTTTACTCTTCATTTAAGAGGAAACCTGTACCGCCTCACTTGTCAAAATGCAAAGAATGTAAAAACCAAATGCAATGAACAAAAAAGTAAAATAAATAAAAGGTATGCATGCCCTGCAAGTCCAGAACAAATCATGTTGCACACAAGATTATATTTAAATTGTTTGCATAAAAGCCGTATTTGCAGATAGCTTTAAAATTGTTTGGAATCTTTTGGGAATTAAAAATTCTCCAGTTGGAGCAAACATCTGTTTGCCTTTGATGTTCTTATTCTGCTGTTTTCTCATATCATTGATGAGAAAGATGGAAAGCCTTGTCAATGTTTTCAGCACTGTTTCAAATGAGTTGTCGAGCAACTTTATGTTTCAAATGAACTTATCAGCTCATACAACTCCTCAACAGTGGCACAGCGATCAACTGACTGCGCAGCCTTTTTCATCGCACGTGATCTGAACTTGATCCAAATTCCTTTTAAGTTCACCCCCCGGGTATATAGTGTGTTCCTTGCGTGGCGCTTTACGTACGGAACATATTGGGTAACGATATGCTCCCACCTGTCCCACGGTGCCCGAAAGGCACAGACATTTCCCATACCGTTGGATACTGCATGAGCCGAGGGAAGACTTTGAGCGATTGTCACGGCTCCTAAACGTCAACTTCGAAGAGATTTGATATAAATTGATATGTCAGTAAATTTTCCAACCCTGCCAACGTCAACATCACCTCTCCATCTGTATACGGACCTCTAATTAATAATTTCAATAATTGTTAGGTTTAGTTTGAAACATGGGGACAAAAAACATTCACAAACATTGATTCACCACAAGTGAGAAGTATTATCCGACATTTTCCTTCACATCCGAATTCCTGTTTGTACATTCCTGACCAAAGTTAGGAAAGTTGTCAATTGGCATGAATGTTCTTGACCCTCTCAGTCGGTCAGCCCTCCAGACTGGGCCGTGATTGTCCTCTCTAAATGTGAACCATGAATCACGGTGTCTGATGCTCTTTCCGCTGCCTTGGCGTTCACATTTCTCAGCAGTGACCTTCAGCGAACCACCACGGTGCCTTTCACAGCGTCCTGCTGGCCGTCAGTGAAGACAGCCACTGAATGGATATCTGTCTGGCTGTAACTGATTCGTCTTTCTGCACAGTTTGTCTAATCTGTGCATGAACTCCTCTGTCTGAATGTCAATGTGTGGTCTTCTTTCGTGCGGACAGTGCCATGCGTGACTTCCTGCACATCAACAGCACAGCCAACTCGTGCTGTTCAATGTCGGTCTGTAAAGTTGTTTTGACTTGTTTTTTGTCGGTCACGCTCAGTTATTGATCTTGGTGGTGCCATAAATGTATATTGAACCAGTATTTGCAGTTTCAGGCTGGCAGTGATAAATAAAAACTTAAAATTAAAACTTGCACAACTTAATTTTGAGAATTAGTGACCCCTGTGGTGGAAAAATGTAATTGCACTGAAATTGAGAAGTTGTTCAACAGTGAAGTTTTTCCCCCCAATGAGCTTAAAACAAAGAAGTCCTCTATGGAATTAACAAGGCTTTAAAAATGAAACCATTTTTTTTACTAGTCAGGAATTGAGTGTATCATGTTTGTTTTAATAACACAAACCTTGAGTAATGCTGTTTAAATCAGAGAAAAGGAAATTTTTGTCAATGTGTTGACCCTATGCACCCAATAGCTTTTCACAGCAACTATTTGGAAATGATGTGACGTCTTGAGCCTGAGCACCTCTTGAGCGCCTCTTCAGTTTTTACCTTTACTTAAAAGACTCTCGAATGTCACTATAGCAAGAGCGAAAAGGCTACTAAGGTTAATGTATACCTTCGCTGGCGTCACGTTTTTTTTTGTTCCCCCAGAGGAAATTCAAACACTTGCTCAGCAACAAGAGGATTACATCCTTTTGTGAGTGCGCAGCCTGTACTACAGCAGAGCAATCAGAAAGCACTGAAAGTGATGTGTGTGTGTGTGTGTGTGTGTGTGATCATGAAATTAGTCTTTCTTCAAATTCTTTACCGGCAAATTTTAGTGATTTCCGTCTTATAGTAAGCATGGAACTGTTGCATCTTTGTTACTAATTTTTACACTATATTAGTTTTATTATGAGGACTAAGTAAATCATATCATGCGTTTGCACACATAATGAAGTCATGGGTCTTAAACCTAAACGTTCCTGTATTCCTCCTATGAGGGCTGGAGGATTTGGCGAAAAGTCATCAGCCAGACAGTCATGCTGTTGGAGTAGCCTTAGTCCTAAATAACTGACCATACTAAGTGAGTCATGATGTGTCAGTGATGAGCAGCGTGCTAAATATGTGTGATGGCAGTTGTCTGTCTGGTTGGGACCCTGACATCCTTATTTATAATTTGTGCAGTTTATAACTGACCTTGGCTCTGGTGTTGCCGTACCTCGCTGCTCTGACGAGTAACGCCAGGCCGGGACTGGAAATAGCTTTCTGTCCAAGAGAACCATGAAGGGCTGCGTCGCCACAGGTACTGGTGGGAAAGTGAAATGTGAGGAGAGCATCCATGACTTGGCAGGCTTATCGCATGCCCAAACGCTGCTTCCAGGGGTTTACCACCAGGAGGCAGAATATTGTAAGTCACGGCAGCGTACATTTGATCCTCGAGGGTGTCTGCGCACTGCGATTTCAACCATCTTAAAAGTTTGAGGCAAAGCTGAAGTGAACGACGCAAATCTAAAGAACTCGGTGAGGCCACGGAGTTGGCCTGCCAGAGTGTCAGCAGAGTGCGTCATCGGTGAAGCTCTGGAGTATCTGTCCTACATTTTGACGTGGGACTGTCAGTTTTGAGCCGAGTCCAATGATTTTGGCACACAAAAGCTAACTGTAGCCTAATATGGCCAAAAAAGACTTTAGTTTTGCATATTAACATTTAAAAACAACTAAAAGGTGATTTGGTGAAGTTTTTATACACCCTCCTGACTTTCTTCGGTTTATTGTTTGAATATTCTAAATGCTGCTGCTGTGATGACATGGGTGCGCCCAAGTTAACGTGCTCCTGTATGTAAATGTGATGACTCAGAACACTATTAATAGATGCCTAACCCTGCCTCAGTGCAAGGATGCTGTACATTCAACTTTGCAGTGGAAAAAAATCTGCACGGTGAATTGAACAGCGCAACCGCAGCCATTGGACATAAGACGCATAGGGATTCAAAATAAGGGAGTTAGCAGCGTCCCTTCCTCCCAGGCTCCATACATTTCTGTTACTGTGAGTTCCATCTCTTGCAAATGAAAGGGGCAAATAATATGCACACATTCCCGGCTGTAAAAAAAAAAAAAAAAAAAAATCCTTTTGAGGGGCTCAAGGACATACATCACCCTTTTGATATTAGCAGCACGACGGAGTGGAAATTATAGCGGCACCTTTGAGTCGCCCTCTGAGAGCTCGGAAAAGGAGGAGGAGGAGTAGGAGGAGGAGGAGAAGGCTGCATACTTGGCAGCAGATTGACTCACTGTTCATCTTTGAACTCGTGCGTCGCCCACCTTGTTTCAGTTGCCTCATTCTACTTTCTACTTACAATCTTGTCTCAAACTTTTCCATTCATAACACTTTCCCTTCCCTCGGAAGATGTGAATGGTGCTCTTATCTCTTATCTGAGGCAGAATCCAGCTGCTCCTTTCTCACAGTGGTCGAGGCTGCTTGTCGTCTTGACTAAATTGAATCATTCACTCCTCGCGCCGATGAATTTCGCCAAGCCTTTCTATAATAACGTACACACAGATGAATTTTTGTAGTTATCTGTAAATGAATAGATAGTCTTGAGTATTACGGTAGATACAAGTCTGGCCGCACGAAGGACACAGTACCAAAGTACCCAAAGTATACTTTACCAGCGATTTGCTCCTTCCACTGTGGATTGGAGGTCAGTTCATCCGTCTTTGTCAAAACGGAAAAACATAGATAGAGCGCGCACATCTACAGCTGTGTTTTTGACAAGTTGTGATATTTTGAAATGAAATGATAAATGGGTGAAATATGAAATATGTGAAAGAAGAGTGGTAGAAGTAAAAAAAAAAAACAAAAAAAAAAAACACAACCTGTGTGTGCGACAACTGCACATTATGGCCCTTTCCACTTGCATCGTCTGTGGTTTGTTGTTGCTGGACAAACACAGAAAATTGCTTTTACTTTTCTGCTGCTTGCGCAGTAAAGGCTCTGTGGAGATGCCACTCGGCCGATGCAGGTCTGCACAATTGGTGGAGAAACCGAGGAGCCAGAATCGATTTCTATGAAGCAGAAAGAGGATTGTCTCATCACCTGCACCGCATTGCATCAGACACCCACAACAAACACCTTCATTACAGAACCTCCCTCCTGTAGTCTTTGTGTAAGTTGGCCTCACAGGAAGCCAAGCAATCACTGCCGTTTGACGTTTCAGGAGAAATGAATTATTTATACCAGTTTTTCTGCCGTCTCACTCTATTATATATCAAATAACTTGTATTTAAGTGTCTTTTTTAAATTATTACATTTCATTTTTTGAAGTTGAAGCCTACAGTTGCCTCTCAGTATCAATACTCCACACTCTGCATTACATTAAAATGTAATTTGATGTACCAAGTAAAGTAGCATTTGAAAATTTGCCATCCAAGCTCCGTACAATATATTATATATGATCCAGTCCTCAAGTAACTATTTTATAACTGTGAATTTGGTTTGGCCAGAGGCTTGATAGCTTCTAGTGATTTATTATACTGGTTAAAAGACTGAGCTGCACGGCTTATTTGTTAGAGTGCAGGCAGGGGGAAGTACCATAATATCACCCCCTACACACTGCACTGTAACTCATGAATATTTTAGCACTGAGGAACACAGTCTGATCAATGTTTCTTTTGGGTGATATAAGTTGCCTCTATTGTAACTTGCTTGAGACGCATGCGCTCAGTGCAGTTTGATAATTTACCAAACATCAATATAGTTTGTGAATGTGTCGCATTTTACATACAGTTGCTACTACAAAATTAGTTCATCGTCTGTGATTTAGAGAAGTTTGTAGCATTTCAATTAACATTTAATTAATATTTTTTTTTGTTTATTTCCTTCCATGTCCTGTTTGCTGCAATGGAATGATCTCATCACACAGGTAAGAAACAGTTTTTCTATTACGTGTCATATGGCTTGCTTCTTAGGTTTTATATATATATATGTATATATGTATATGTATATGTATATATGTATGTATGTGTGTGTGTATGTATGTATGTATATGTATATATATATATATATATATATATATACACACATATATATGTATATATATATATGTATATGTGTATATATATGTGTGTGTGTGTATATATGTATATGTGTGTGTGTGTGTGTGTGTGTGTACAACACACACAAGAGCCATTCCATTGCCTGAGCTTACAGGAATTCTGTAGCGTTCTGCCATGAGTGCCATCTTCGTTTGTGCCTAGCACTTCCTCTAGAGGGCAGCATGAACCAAAGGTTTAATTGTCACAGAGGCACCAGAAAGCTGTTGGCACTCCCCCTCACTGAGCGGGTTTTGTCATTACTACTTTATTGGCGGTGGCCCATTGCATGTTCCGTTTCTGTTGCCCCCACGACTGTTTTAACAACCACAGGTTCTTGTGATGATGTCTTGAGGTCTAGCAGGAATCCTTCAGGGTCCTGGTTGCGTTTTAAGAGCCCACCATGTCCCCCCTCCTCACTCCCTCTTGTCACACCTCTGAACCGCACCGAAATTTCTTCTCAGTCGAGCCTTTTGTGCCCGAGGACTGTACGGCATCTGTTGTTTCCACTCCCCATTCGTTTGTTCCTTTATGGCAAATGTCTATTTACGGGCGGTTCACTTGTCCCTCAGACACACATCTGCCGTCTCTCAAGCACCAACTCTCCCCTCTTCACTCATTTTTCACATGCAGACACTCGGGGGCTAAGAGCTTCATTAAATGTTCAGGTTGTTATGACAACTATGAGTGCAGCACTTGCCGCTACAATAAGAGTCTAAAGAAGCTCTCTCACCGTTGCACAGCACCGCAACTTTAATGCACGGTAATTGTACTGGAAATTTTTGGGGGGCACTCTTTAAAAAGGGATGTTCGATTAAAGATCAGAAGATTTTGTAGCAAGTAAGAACCATTCAGTTTTAATGTGGTTGTCTGAAAGAATATGACGCGGGTTATCTCTTCTGGCATGAAGTTGGTTGCATAATGGTTACAAATCTGAATCAGCAGAGGATTTTAGGGGTTTTTCTCCGTGCGAGATTCAGGGAGACAAGCCACCAGGTACAAAGTGGCCGCCAGTTTCACACCGGGGCTCAGCATCAAAAAGCACTGTTATAATTGAGAGCCTTGTGCAGTCGAGTACATCCTGACCTGACAGCAGGGCCGCCTTGTTAATCTGCCATGTGTTTAGTCATTTTTGAGTACATTAACAGGCTAGAGTCACATTATTTTCAGGAAATGCTAGTTGAGGGAATTTGCATGATCTGGAGCATTTTAGCTTGTTAGGATCACTGTTTCACTGATTCACTGTCCATATTTTTTTTTTTTTGCAAATTTGAATTTCAGCTCATTGTTCTTTTTTCTGGAAAAAAAGTTAAATTTAATTGCATGTGTAGACCTTCTCGAATCTATACTTTAACTTTCTCCTCCATTTGATAATTTGGACAACGTGTTTGACAAACGCATTCATTTTGAGGTTGCATCAAACCTCACACAAAGCACACACTCCAGGGTGGCAGTGATTCTTTTTTTTCTTTCCCTTTTTTAATCCCATCTGTCTGCAATTAATGGCCACTGGGGGGAAACGGCAGTGTCTTGACTCTGGTCTTCTCATATGTCCTATAATGGCCAGGATCTAGCAGCTGTGTATGTAAAAGCAGTCGTCCTGTCCAAACAGGTTTTTCCCACCATCCCATATAGCTATTTAGGTATTAGGCCAAAGGATGGTATGGCAATAAGAGCCACTAAAGAAAATGCACAAATGTGTTGCGTGGGGACCCGAGTTGCGACCCAGAAGCAGACACAGTAGGCTCAAAAGGTAATTAAAGAGTTTACTTAAAAAGAGGCAAGGCAACAGCTACAGCAGTGACCAGAAGATACTGTAGATACTAATAGAACACTGGAATCAAGGAGTCACAATGAAGTGGGAAATCCGTACATGGGAGGTGAGGTTCTGACAAAGAAGTGTTTGAGTCCTTAAGTAGCCTGAGGAAAATTCTGTGATAAAGGTGGGCAACAGAACACTACCGAAATAAAAGACTGAAGTGGACAACAGGGAACTCCCCAAATCAAAGACCAACCAAAAACCCTGACAAAATGTCCCCAGTCTTTTTTTTTCTTCTCTCTATGTTACTCAATTATGCAGGAAACTAGTTGTTTTTAATATGGGCTGTAGTATTACTAGTTGTTCATACTTCAAGTTCATCATTTATTGTTTATTTCAAGCAGAATAATGATTATTCCCTTTCTGGCTATTTTCTATTTGAATGACTTTACTGGCAAAATAAACAGTTTAGCAGATGATTAATCCCCAAATGAAACTGAATGCAAATAACAAAGGTTTTCTTCAATTCTGAGCCTTGTTTCAGGTCCAGTGCAATCGAAACTTTGTCCACTTCCATGTTTTTCACACACACACACACACACACACACACACACAATTCTGACATAAACAAACAAAACATCTCTGGCAGAAAAAAAGAAAGGAATTGTTATGGCTCATGACTCGGTTCCATTTCCTCCCAGTCCCACGGGAGTTCAGCTTGTTTGTTTTGCATGACCAAATACTGAATATTTAAACCCATGCAGTCCCCAGCAGAATTTGGATTTTTGATTAGCAATTCAAGTCATCCTCAAGGCAGTGTAACAAAACAATCAATATCCTCTTCTCAGATGAGTGGTGGGAGGGGGGAGGAGTGTAGAGATTCATTTACTAATACCAAATGGAATATCAATAATCGGATCCTCACTTCCATGCAAATGCCGGGCGCAGACAAGCGCAATCATCCAGACGCACAGGAACACACAGCAGCGTGACGTTATTGGCGCTGTAGCAGGCTGCTGCGTTACTGGGAAGGCCTGGTTGACATTAACTAGGAATCCATGGCTACACTGGGTTTTCCAGCCACGCCTCCTGGCCTGGAAGCAACATCTTCAGTCTTTCATTTGAAGAGCTCTGATATAATTACACAGCCTCATTACCCCTCCTGATTGTCACCATCATCAGTCCAATGTTAAATCTTGTGAGCTTAACTTTACCTTGGATGTCAAGGTAATTTTTTGAGGCATGCATATTACTCCCACTTATTCACAGTCTTCCTATTTCCTATTTGCTTTCTAGACGCCTTCTGTTGTAGACGCAACTTTGTACACTACTATCTACACCCACTGGGCTCATATCTGAGACATTTCTTTTTCAGATTTTGCATATTTTTGTTTTTGAGGGTTTTTGAAAAGGAGAAATATATATTGAAATTGTCCTCAAACCCCAAAAGCTAAACAATATATATTTTTATACATTTCACTTTCATGTCCTCTGAAGGAGCTCTTCAAAGTTTTATCAGTTGCCTCCAGTGATGGCACTGGCTGGAGCTACAGATAAATGAGTTTAGAAATGAGGAGCTAGGTGTGGAATTGGAAAGAAGCGAGATTAGCAGACATCTTTTAACCTGAACCTCCTCTTTGATTGAGGTAAGAAGCTCTAAGCTATGCTGAATGCTACCAGCATACAAACATGAATCTCTGGAAGGAAGTAAAGCTGAAGACAGAGTTCAGGCACCAGGCTTATAACGGAAAAACATTTGACATTTGGCAATTTTTCCCTCTTAGTGAAATGGATTTGCAGTATTTTATCATCCTATAAGAGACGCACTATTCACCCCTATGGGAGGTCATCTGCTGGTCATTTAACCCCTTGGTAATGCATTAATCTGTTTCATGTTGTTACTGTGCATCTGAGTATTTTGTTCTGCTCAGAGAGTCATTTCTAGGAACTTGAAAGATTTTGATCTTGCTTTGGCCGATTAAGTCATTACTTCCAGTACATGCAGTCTTACAGTTCCCAAAATGAAGTAAACAGTTTAAAGGCCTTTATTTCTTAAAACTACCAAATATTTGGTTGCCTCAATTCCACAAAATCTGTTTCCCACACATCTGTGGACAGAAAATTTGAACACTTGCATTGAGGACAGTGCACTGTTGATTTTAAATTGTTATGCACCAGTTTTGTTGCCGTTATCAATACAGAAGCCAAGACATGGCAGCAAACATTATTGTAATGTTCTCATCTTGCAAGGCAATTCCTACATCACATCCAAAATGAGTCTGAATATTATTAGATTTGCCCTTTTTAAACCCCCAAATCCACATGACGGAGCCCTCATTGAAACTTGCTTATAAGAAGATTTTACAAAGTCCACGGATTTAACAAAGCCATGGCAGATGAAGTTATCCAGGATGTATTTGAATTTCTTTGGGGCTTCGTGGTTGATCTTCCCTGATCTTCTAAAGGCGTCTGTTAAACCTAACGGCAGCATGCTACAGCGGATCAGAGCGAGTGTTGATTTGAAATGACTGGCCTCTTTAATTCATGACTGTGGGAGAATGGGACCCACACAAGGGCACTTGGGGCCCTTGCGGCCAGGTTATCCCACCACTCAGTCCCTGTAGCCAGCTGTGGATGCACTTGCCAAGTAAGTGCATGAAACAAAATTAATAAATGATATACAAGGCAACATTTCTGGGACTAGAGACAGAACAATTATGCAAGATTTCTGTGTATCATTTAGGTGCTACCCTTGGTATTTCCATGTTTTGCCTCAGTGACTTCTTGAATAGCCTGTGCTTGCATATGTAACACAGGTTGGAATACTTGGAAATACATTATAGCTTGGGTGGTCCTTTCAGCTTTTTGATAGCCCAAAAATGCCATATGGTAGGAATTGATTTTGTGAATTCACTACTGGTTAAAAGTACACAAGAAATTCCCTTTCACATATTTTTACATTATGACTGTAAAAGAAAGTTAAGTTGATGAGTTTTGAATAGCGTATTATATCGCTGTTTTGCCATCCTTAGAATTACTAGAATGTTTTTAAATTTTTACATTAAAAGCTACTAATAACACTAATATTAGGAAGCGTCCAGTAAATGTCGTACATGTAAATTAATAGACAAAGCACTTTGCAACTGATCTATCAACAGTGTGATTTTGTCTGAGCCAACCACTGTAACAGCTGTAGTTTTTAAGGCCTATTCACTCGGCCCATGTAGAGATATATTCATCTGGACAAACCTTTCTGCACTCCTAGAAAGGTGACGATGAAAACAGCTTTTGACGCATCTGAAAACTGCAAAGAATTGATTCCATTGAGGTTTGCCTGACTTCATCCAGGAGAACAAAGTGGATGTGGCCAGCACCTGGTATATATGAATAATAAATGAAAGGATGATTTAAGAGACGGCTGAACTTCACAGAGCTGTTTAGTACATGACTGTTTAAACTGGGGGCAGCCGCTGACAAAACTGCCCTAACCGCATGGCTTTCAACATGTGATTACATTTTAGTTATTTGTAATTGTGTTTTTGCACACCTCCAGAAAAGTTCAAACAAGAAAAATAAACATAATTTTAGGCTGTGTCAAGATGAATATACTTGAAAATTTCTTGTTTGTTTTTGCTCTTGCAAAATGTTCAGCTCAGCTTTTTTTTTTTACTTTAAAATAAAATACTTTTTTTTCTTTTAAAGCCAGCTAGCATAATCACAGGTGTGACAATTATTAACAGAGGCTGCGTATCCGAAAGTCGACTTTTTGGCTCTTGGCAACAAGGATGAGCAGCGTTTCATCATCGCCCAAAGACACCGTCTTCACCCTTCAGGAAATAATATGCAGGTCATTTAACCCCTCTGCAGTGTATTCATCGTTTCCGTCTGTCTTGGAGAGCTGTAGTGTAGAGACGTAGATAATTTAGCTCTTTTTAACTTCTACAAATACAAACCATTTGTTCAGACCGCGTGTTCCCTGCATAACAATTACTTGAAACAGCAACTGAGCGTAACGCAGACAGATGGCTAGGCCAGTGCAGGTGGTCTATTACCTTCAAACTTACTTCCTTTAAACCTAGTGACTTCCAAACCTGTTGGGATCTTGGCCTGACGTTGATTCTCCCTTATTAACTGAGTGACACGCTGTTGTAATAGTTACGGTGCAGTTTTTATTTATGTTGTCATCCGGAATGCAACAGGGTTTATTTGGCGCCAGTAAATCTGTGATTAGCAGCCTCTCTAGAATTCATTAATGAATGGCAACAGTTGCCAGAATCGCTCGACTCTTATAGCAAACAACAGCCTTATCCCCCCCAGATGAGGCCAGAGGCAGCACACTGCAGCCTGGAGGCCAGTGAGAGTGAATCCTGTTGCCAGGCAACAGTTTACAGATGAAGGGAGGGATGGAGGGAGGGCTATTGGCTGGGTCCTCCACTGCTGCCCACACCCCTGCTTGTCCTTCGTCATCATCGTGTCAACATTAAATCTGCCTGGCCTTGAATTATTGATTTGATTCCCCACCCCCACCCCCCCCCCCCCCTGGGCATCAACATTTTGCGCGCTGGCCCAAGCCGAGATGTCTGAGATCAGCTGTCTCTGACCATTAGTCTGCTGTTTCTTGACACTCGTGGGGAAAGTGCAACCCACGCTGCCAGTAGTACAAGGGTGGAAAAAAGGAAAAAAAAAGAAATGAACGTAGTGCAGTCTAATAAAGCTGACATTCTTCATTCTTCTCTTGTATTTATTCTATAAAGACTCTTCGAGATAAAAGAATGTACGAGACGTCTCTGCCCAATGTTGTCTTGTCTAATTATTACACTAAGTACCTCATTTCCCAAAGGAGATAAACCTCAAGGTGGTGGGCCTATGTCTTCAGTCTTTATCATTTGAACATGTAGTGATTTTCTCCCCACCGCACTGTTTGTGTGAGCGGAGCGAGCAGAGTTGTGCGTGTGACTGTTGTCGATGGCTGATGCCCGACTGTGATGGAGCCCTATTTGTTTCCTGAATGTGTAATCTGCCAAGTTCATGCCTTTGGCTGCCCACTGAGAAGGGGGTCCTTGTTCTGTGTCATCCCCGGCAATCCCAGTGACTGCCGCCGCCCCCTAAACTCCCCCAGCCCCTTGTGCACATTTACATACAGCTGTCCCACAGGATGTAGTGTGAGACAGACCGACATCCATGAGCTTCAGAGGGGCGCGGGGGCGCTCCCTCTCCTCTCCTAGATTCGGCTCGATGGCAGCAGCCATAGCAGATGGGCCGTGGAGATTAAACCACCAGGCACATGGCGGCCATTGTGGCCTTGCTATTGTGAAATTTAAAGGTTGCCTATAGGGTCATGGCTGAATTTGCCCGTTAGAGCTTTTTACCTCCAACAATCACTTGATTGTTGGATTTATTGAGGTTAACGCCAATAAAACTCTTCAACAGCTACACAACATGATTCTCACTGTTATGCAAAAAAGGCTTAGTATATGATCTATTTAGGGCTAGTTTTTATTTTTCATATAACACCAGGCAAAGACCAAGACACAACCTTGTGGCTATTGATTTTGTTTTAGAAACCCTGAAAAGCTGCTAAGATATACTAGTGAGAGAGTATGTCCCTTGTGAAGTTTACAGCCAGTGCCGGAAACAAGATAAAGTCTCCCTTTGACATTTATCTTCAGTGTGAAAAGCTCAAGGAACCAAAGTTTAGACGCACCTGACCCCACCAACACCTTCCTGCTGCTGTAAACATTTGAACACAAAATCTCCCCATCTGAAAATAGTCCTTGGGTAATGTAATTTCAACTTTGTACTTGTTTTTGTAGAATTTACAGTGCGTCCAACCAACTATAGAGTATTTCGCACAAAAGACATAGCAAGTTTTGATGATATCACAACTGTGGTATAGGACATAACTAAGACAATTCTATCCAGCAGCTTCTTATCGTAACGTGCATGTGGTTGCTGGGGAAGTCTGTCATGTCTCCGTTCTCCATTAGTTTGCTTTTGATGCGATCATCCAACTTTTATATGAACAATATCAGACATATTAAATATTATGGCCCAGCCGTCCTGTAAAAGGTTTGACCAATTACTTGTCAAACTGGGTACAGTGTTCATTCAGACCTGAACTACCAGATCAAGTCTGGTTCAACTGATTCAACCCAATTACCCATTGGGTTGAATCAGTTTGCAAAAAAACTATCTGCCTGGTTTTGGTCTGTTCCTGACACAATTGAATGTCTCTGTTATGGCTCTGTCTGTGCATGTGGTCTGTGTTGAAAGATTAAAAAAAAAAACAAAAAAAATCAACTTCAGGTGACAAACGGTGTCGACCAACTGTCTGAGATGAAGAGCATAAATATCAAAATATATCGGTAAACTCAGTTTTAAGCAACTATATCATTTTTGACTGGCCTGACATTTTAAGTTTCTGGTTGCATTTGACTCAAAGGTCATCAAACGGTAGAGGCAATGTAACGTGACCGTGAAGAAGAAGTGCTTTGCCTCAGACAACCCCCGCTTAAATTAGTCCTGGGTTCATGAACAGTCCCAAGCATTTCATGCAATATGAATTTCAAGCGTCACGTTTTGTGAAAACCACTTCATACGTCTCTTTCAGTGTGAAACTCTGGAGCACATGCAGATTTTTTGGTTTTGGAAAGGCCTTGTGGTGCACTTTACTTTCCTGTCAAAGCATGATTGACCCCCACGTTGCGACCCACTGCACCTGAAATGCTGGCGACTTCTTCCTCTGAAGAAACTGTGGTTTCGTAGTTGAAGCCTTTAAAAACCCTCTGTGCTGTTGCGGTGCGAGGCTATGACAGTGTGTGCTGAGAGGAGTCTATTTTTGGGAAGATGTTCCAACCTCACTTCCATTTTCCAGTCTTGTGCTCATTTCATTGACTCGCCAGTTGGCTGTGTTGGGTTTCTTGGGGGGAAAAGTAAATGAAGAGAAGTGACAGAGATGACATTAAAATCAAACTTAAAAAAATAAAAATAAATAAATAAATGGATAAATAGGTTGGAATTTGTCACAACCACTCAGTTGCCCCAGGTTATGGAATGGGAGACGATAGACTAAATGTGTGTACCCTTTTTGACGTGGAGCTAAGACATGCTTGTACATGCTACTCTAACACATGTGAGATAAATTTTAAAAAGCACAGAGCGCCCATTCACAGCTGGGTTGACTTCATGTCTTTGCTTTTTGAGACTTTCCCTCCTCTCGCTGTTGTCACCAATTTTTGCTAATTGGAATTTGGAGCTCAGAATAAATACTCAGTTGTTGCTTCAATTCTAGTTTTAATCTAGTTTCATGTTTTTTTTGAGAGAGACAAATTTTATTTACTTTAAAATGTCTGTCATGTCTGCTGCGACGCCCCCTGCTGCATTGAGCCTGATTTAAGTTTCATTTTTACAATTCACTCCCCTCCAGTTGACCCCTACCATCCCCAAGTGAACTCACTTTCCAAATGAAATGCGGGTTCACTGCTTCACAGGTTTTTCTGTGCCCCTTTAGTGTCCAGGAATCTGGTTAGCTCCCTGGGGGCCTGATCATGTTTCAAGGCAGACTGCTGATCAGAATGAATGATAAGATATAGAGAACGCAGGGAAGATATTGACAGCAAGAACTCACTCTTCACTTACAGTGACAAAGCGAGAAATTAGCATGTTGTAGCATGTTGCAGCTTGACCTCCCAAATGAGGTCATGGTAAGAGATTAATGCAACATTCTTGACATTTAACTCAGCCATTGTTTTTTTTTTTTTTTTTTCAACCTTTAGACAAAATATTTTCTTGCAGATGACTCAAGAGGAGTTCTCTTAATATTGTAGTAGAATATAGAGTATGTCATGAGTTGAACACACTGCAAAGTAGGTTGTGGTGCTCTCACCTGTGATTGGTGATTTGTTTTTTGTCTTTTTCTTTCAAACAACACAATTTATTTGTTAAATCAGAAAAAAATGGTCTTTCATAATAAAAAGAATTTTAATAATAAAAAAAGGTGTCACCTTCAAATAGGATTGTTGTCTTCCCATTTGCAACTGTAAACGATTAATTTCATAATCGTGAAAATCATCTTGAGATTATCCGCCTATGAAAGAAATCATTAGCAGCGGCCTTTTAGCAACAGAAAGAATATTAATTGGATCACATTTCTGTCTCATTTCATGCCGCCTGCTGTTTATCAATGCAGTTTATTTTCTTGTGCTTGGCATAAGGCACTGCTCATGAGCTAAGATGGAATTCAGATTTGAAGCGTGCTTTTTCTTTATTCATTCTTGGCAAGGCAGGAAGTCCAAGAGCGGTGTCCTCCTGTGTATTTTGGTGTGTAGGAGTACGCTGGTGTGTGTCTAAGGCTTTGTGAGTCGGAGGCACTGAAGAAAAGTCTGCAGCAAAGTCTGAATTGAATCAGTGACACAGAACGACGGATGCCAGCTTCCAGTGTTGACCCTTTTTCTTTCGAGTTTGATCAAGCACAGGGTATCTCTATAATGTTACCCAAATGCTAGCTGAGGCTTAAATGTTTTGCTTTAGATTCCTTGTACATTTAAGGCAAAGTCAGAAAAAATTATCCAAGCTGCCAAACAAGACTGGAGTTTGTCTACTGCAGCTTTTGTTAGGGGTTCTGATGAAGTCAGAATGAATAAAATGCCCACCCAATTATTTTTTTTACTGCTACTTTTTGTGCATGGGTGTTCTTTGTTTTGTTTGGCCTCCTATAACCCAGCATGGGTGGCAAACACCTCAGAGGTTCCATGCTGCTTCCCCTCACAGCCAGACAGAATTCCACCCAGTGTGCAGACAGTTGGGACCGCAGACCCACTGTTCCATCAGGCTTCTGTGTTCTTCAAGAAGTTTAATGTTTCTGTTTTTGGTTTCCTGCTTGTTCTTTATTAAGTTGAAGGGGGTTTCTATTATTCAATCTATTGCTTTCTTTCTTTGTGTGTTCTCCTCATAAAGCACCTCATCTTTTCTTGATGAGTTCTGCAGTACCTCTATACTGCATCCTTTATTAATAAACGCTCACTGCATTAATACCAATGCCAGGTCGGTTGCTACAGTAATCGCGAGTATCTGTGTGATTTACGTTTGTAGGTTCCATCCAAGGTTCACTGCCCCTGCTCTTGCTGAAATGAAACATTTTATCACCCTTGACCCTAGTCGACCCTCGTAGCCTTTTTAATCAGTGGAGACACAACTCTCAGAATCACTATAATCCATCTAACCGTACACAAATAATACTCAGCCATCCTTTTGCATTGTGCTCTCTCTGCAAACAAGAAGAAACTGTTCACCACTCACAATAAAGTCTTTACTTTCAAACGAAATATCCTTACTAATATTTCTTAAAATCCAGTCTTTGACCCTTAGTCTCGTCCTCGTAGCAATTTGTTTTGTTTTTTTTTAACCAAAAGAAACCATTGGCTGTCAGCATTTTCTGGTGCACTTGTCGCTTTAAGCAGTCCTCTGATGTGCCTCAGGCTGTTTTGTTTAGCAATAGCTTCACATATCTAGTGTTCACAGTACCCACAGTGTCTGGTACTTGGTAGCGTAGTGGGGCTGAAGATAAATTACATCTTTCTCAACACGCAACCAAGAAAAATATTGTGGCAATTGCGACCAAAAAGACAAATTGTATTTGGTTTTCACAGTAAAACTGTGGAGGATTTTTACATGGTTGATCTTCTCTTAACAGCTGCTAAAATGTAAAAGTGTATGTATGTTGCGTTCTGTCATTATACGAGGGTGGGCTGCGGACGTGTCTGTTGAGGGCAGTCAAGTGCGGCCTGAGAAGGGGTTGCTGTCCCCCACTCTGCTGGTGGTTCTTGGAGAGGCAACACTAATCCCAACATGTTAGATAAGGGTCCTCACTTTCAGAGCAGGCCAGTGGACGTACAGAGGCGAGGTCAAATATATCATTCTCCCTCCTGGAAATTGGATTTCTACGTCGATGTCGGAGTGCACAGTTTAGTGATCACTTAAGGTTTGCGTCTGTCGGTTTTGGGCACCTGTCTTAAAAATATTTTTTTTAAAACTTTTTATAGGTAAGACAAGAATGAATGACTGAGTCTAACACTACCTCTACAGCTGCTCACATGGTGATGGTTCGTCAGTGTGGCTGTCACACTGCTACTGTTGTAGTTCTCTTTCTTGGTGTGTATGGCCCCCTTTTCACTTGCCAGGAGATGCCACCTGAATTTATTCTTCAGGCAAAGTTTGACACGGGCACAAACTCGAGATTGAACTGTTTTTTTCTTTGGCTTTCCACAAACTTTAAGAAGTTGTTTAAAAAAAAAAAGTGTCCCTCCATTTATCTTACCAGCAATGGATGTGAACTTTGTACGGCTTGTGATGGAAAGACACTGCTTGTCTGTCCTTTAATACGTTTTTTGAGGTTCTCAATGTTTTTGATTCCACAAGAAAACCTTTTTAATTGTCATTACCAAGATAAATGAAGCCAATCTTTTTGAAATCTGGTTGCTTTTCTGCTTCCTCTGATTTCGCCAGCCAAGAATCCATTTTGGTATTATTTTGTTGTCCCGCTGGCATGTGACTGAGTGCTATTTTTAAACCGACTCTCGCTTCGTAACTCAGCACAGATGGGGTAGATGCGGAAGTTGTTTAATTTTGTGTACTTAACTTTTTCACTTGTGGCTTAGATAGCTTAATATGTCATCCATAGCGTGTTTGCAGCAGATAGAGGCACCATTTTTTTTGATGACTTAATATGAAACACTGATTGTGAAACGAGCGCCTCCTGCCATGCCGGGCAGTCCCAACCAAAACCGTGATCTTCAGTCTATCATGATGTCTATCACCTTAAAACAGTGAAAATCTGTGAGCAAATTTGACAGTCTGTGCTACAGTCAATTAGTTCCTTAAGTCTGACACTGTGGACTGTATGGGCCAAAGAAATTCAAAGTCAGTGTGTTTTCCTCTGTTGTCGCCGCCGATAAACTGTGTTGGGTAGGGTTCTCTAATCACTGATCCACTACAATCAGGATACATTTCAGGTCAGAGGCTCCCCTGCAATGCTCCAAGACGCTTTATTTAGAGGCATGCAAATTACTGCTTTGTGTGAGAGAAGAGACGGTGACAAGATCCGCATGAGATGAAGAAAAATAAATTAAAGGTTGATGGTTGCTTAATATTCTCTGTTTTTTGTAGCAATGCCAACAGTGCCACCCTTTAAATGTCCTTTGGGGTTTTCCAAATAACTTTTCAAACATACTTAGTCATATATAGATCTTATACGGCCAGCTACACCCAGCAGACTTGATTTGGCTTGATCCGTTTCACCTGTGACGCAGAGTGGTAATTGTGCACGATTAAACAGGTTTGTTTCTTTGGAAATGTTTATGTGGCCTCTGGCCAGGTTTCACTTGGCTCGTTGCACGTATTTCCATAACCTTCTTTCATTTGTGAATGAGATGCGACAGTTCTGCCGCTTTCGAATGCAAAAGCAGCGAGGCTCCTTGCTGGTGAAGGATTAGTAGTGGAGGGATATGTTAATTCTGCTATGGTAAAATTTATCCAGTATAATTTGAATTTAGAATGACTTCCTTCAGAGTTGGTGAACATAAATATTGAAAATATTCCGTCCCTTCATGCAAGTCAGTTATCTTAATTTTTAAGGGTCATACACTGTTCTGGCGCTCCTGTAGTCCTGAATAAATGCAGAGGTGCTTTGTTTAGAAGCGTTTTCCAGGTAATATTTACTTTGTGGCCACTTACGTGGCTATTTATGTAACTGTGGCGCTGTGGCTTGAAACATTTTTCAGTTTGGAGAAGTGACTCACAGAATCTGCACCATCATCCACTCAAAAACAACCAAGCTTTTTACCTCATTAGTTTAACAATCAGATTAGAATACTGTCCGTCTTGCACATTTGAAACTTCTCAACAGAGAGGACAACTGAATGTCACCCAGTCGTCCTCGTATTCTTGCTGGGAATTAACCCTAAAAAAATCCTAAAACTCATTTTGGAATATATGTGTTTTCCTCATCATTTATCAGTATGCATATACAAAGTGTGTAAGGCACGTTAATCAAACAGTTAATTATGAAGCAATATTTTGCTTTTCTGTGTCTTAGCTTCTTCAAATCATGATGCATATTAAGGCCACAGGGTCAGTATCATCCTTCTTCAGCCCTGGCACCAGGATGACTGATTTTCCACTGGGAAATCAGCTTTGCACCATTTTATTGCCTTGTTGAACATTCTGTATGTAATTAGGATTGCACGTGTTATTGATTAAGAACCGTACTATCTGCACTCAGTTCCTGTTATTTTGTGTTTCTAGACAAAAACTTGGTATCACAGAACAGCTCGGTTCAGTCTGCGGTGTCCATGTTTTTGCTGAACTTTGTCCCTGTAGACTTTGATGAAGGTTTTTTTTTGTAAGCCTCGTTGTCCTAACAGTAACCATTTATACTCTGCATCATAAAAACCTGACAGTATTGGTTATTGCTCATAGATGTGCCACTCTTTGCTCAGTGTATTTTGCAAGAGAACTTCCCCTGTTCATGCACTCAGTGCATAAATAAGGGAAAAGGCCAGATGTGTCTTTTAATTTCCAATGCTTTGTCGTGTTAAGAAAAAAAAACAAAAAAAAAACGTATTAATTGCCACAAAAGAATAACCTCTTCATTGTGCTCTCACGGGCTCTTTTCTATATTAGATTTAATTTGAGGAAGTTTAAAGGGCTGAAGCTTACGAAGCTGCCTTAAACTCCAATTTGTAAATAATTGCCAATAATTGCAAATACTGACCCCCCTGGTCTTCATTTATTTTCTGAGACGCCCATTGATGTCACAAGGGAGGTAGCGATGGCTTCACTTTAATTTCTTTTTTCGACCTGACCCCTTCAAACTTGAATGTGTTGGTCGCGTGGGTGGCTGCAGGATATGTTAATTCAACACCACGCAGATAATGCTATTATTATCCTGTGCAGAATGCCACGATCCATGAATCCTCATTCATTGAAACCTCCCCCACACGCACCGCATCTGTCCAGCCTGGAGTGGGGTTCACACTTCACCATTTCTCAATTCTTTTGAGGGGAGACCCCCTAGTCCTCATTTTTTTTTTTCCACAGAGAGAACAATCGCACAATGACATGACTCTGTTTAGTGATGCATCACTGCCCACAAGGTATGTGCCTTCAAGTTCACCAACTCACATTAACCATTTGCTCAAGCTGACCAATTTTAAGTCGAGATTCACCATTCCCCACTGAATTGAACAAGCTTTTTGTTTTTATCACATAAATTGGCAGGGTGAGGGGGGAAAAAAAAATCACCTTTCATTTCTTGATTACTTTATTTTGGAACTTCCCAGAATCCAGTCATTTTCATTTTGTCTGCGGGCTCCTCGAATATCTGTTGAATGTTCCTGCTTACCCTTTGATATTGATGTTATCCACTGTTTGTGCAGTCAAATGATACATTTGCATTTTCCCACAAGCCATACGCTGCTCTGCGCACATTTTTCTACTGCTCCGACATGTCAGCAGAAAGGAGCAGATGTCAGTCGAGGCACCGTAAACTGCAAGGGTTTGCTGGTCGAAGAAATGAATTTGATTTCGGAGCCGACGTTTTTTTTCGCACCCCCCCTTTTGTTTTTCTTTATGTCTGTTCAGCAGGATTTTGGGTTTTGATAAGCGGGGAGGTCATTGTTGCCGGAGGGAGGGGTTGGCGGGCGGGCGCTGTTAATGCTTTACAAACAGGCTGAAGGAGAGCGACAAAGAAGGCCACGGCCTATTCAAAGGCCACAGTGCAACTCCTCTCACATGCCAAGCATTCCAATGCGCTGTGTAAAGGTTGAGCCGGCGGAGAGCTCCGGGTGGACCTTTCTCTGGCGAGCCACCTTAAACACACACAGACAAAGCTCGGACCACTCCCTTGATGCCCCGCGACTGCCACAGTTTTGTCTACTCTCCTGCGAGTTTGTGTGTTGAAAATGTGCGAAATACCAGGATTAATGGGTCGCACAATGTCCTCACAAATTAGCCAGGTGCACATCTTCCACCTCTATCCAGAGCTGAATCGTGCTTTATTTCTATTATGTCCGCCCTGAGATAATCCACTTATTTCAACAACAGTCTCACTTTGGACCACATTTTCATCGGTGCTCTCTGGCCAACTTTTCTTTTCATTAACAAGCACAAAAAAAAAATTTGCCCCAGTGCCAGATCGCTGACTAATCACAGGTGTTGGCTGCGAGTGCGTGTCGGGTTGCCAGATCCCAGCGCATCGCTTGTGAGAAGAACCCTTCCCATGACCCTTCATTTTGTGCCCCGTTTTGATGATCGAAGGCCAGTGTCCTGGAAGGTCAGGAGTGGCAAAGGTTGAAGATCCATGGAAATTTATTGGATTTGTCTGAATGGGATATCCAAAGATTTTTTTGGAAAGTGAAATATAGGTTTGGACAGCCCCAAAGCCAGACTCATTGTTGGACCCGACACGGTCATGTAACACTGTCTCAAACTCTTTGTCCAAATGTGTAAAGAGGCTAAATGAGATGTTACAGAGTGTGACTGCTCCAAATGCCTCGCTGGGTCACAGCTCTATGCTGATGATAAAATGGTATTCTCATTTCCCACTTACATGAAACCAAACGGTAGTACTACAATACTAGAATAGGGAGGGCCACCATGCAGTACTTTGTACTTACTTTATCACTTGACTTGTCCACAGAATGGCAATTGTTGAACTACATTGTTGGTATCCGTGTTTGCCTAAAGGTGCTGCCAGTACTTTGCTTATCAAAGTGATTGTTGGGGAAGTGCAAGGGCGCTGTTTGTTGCAGTGTACATTTAGTATGACACTACAGCGCTAAGCAGGAGAAGAAATGGTCAGTTGAATTAATGCTGCCGTTTGAGGATCGAGCAGGGTGACCTTCGCTGTATTAAGAACATGCAGGTGTGGTATTCTATCACTGGTGAGAGAATGCAAACACAGGCCTTTTTCTGTATTTGTGGAAATAAGCAGGTGCAGTGGACATGGGTCCATTCACTCTGCTGCTGCATAATTAATAATGGGGGACCTATTCCCCTTTGTGCAAGCTTTTGGTTGGGATGTTGAGCCTTGAATGTGCCAATGCAGAATTCTGGGTTTAATAAAAAAAATTAGAAGTTGGCACAGCTAACAAGCAACAACAGTACCACAACATAAAAACAACATAGATAGGAGATCACACATTCTCACCATTATATGCAACCAATTGACGTACTTTTGACTTTTTAAGATTAACTCATCGAGGATTCATCAAATTAAACTCCTCAAAATTGTCTGCGCCCCTTTTAGCAACACTACAAAATACAAGCGCAAGCATATTTAGGATATGCAGCAAATTATTTCACTTTACTGGCTTTTGGTTAAATTTGGAAAGTCATAATCTTTATACTGCTCACATTCCAGTGCTGCTTGAATATTAAGTGAGCATATTTTTTTTTAAGGAAGGGGGTGGTCATAAGAGACGGGTAACAGTTCGTTTCATGGAATACACTCTTATACACTCGCCTTTCCTTGCTTTCATCTCTGCGTATTTTCGTATATAAGCTTCGAGTTGAAGCATAATAATTCGAATGTACCACAGCCTCTTCTTGGCTGCAACAAGTGACCAAATAAAAAGACCCCAATCCTCCTCATTTTATGCAAAACTCCTCCCGGTCCCTGCTACGCGGAAAGTCCCCGCCGGTGGTGGCAAGGATGCGCTGCGCACCGAGCGCGCTGAGCTGAACGTCGGACTGCACCATTCCTGCCGCCTCCACCGGGGAGGCTGTAATCCAATCCCGCTCGGAAGAGCCACCGCGCAGCCTGTAAAGAGGAAGAGGAATGGGAGGAGGAGGGAGGAGAGGGGGAGGACTCTGCTGTACGCGCTTTGACGCGCTCTCCCCACTCCTCCCCTTTGCTGCCGAGTGTCACCCTCCTTCTCCCATCATCTGTTCACTCCCTGCTCGGCGAGGCTGCTGAGGGATCGTCGTAGCGCATTGTTCACCCCGCAGACAGAGAGAGTGAGTGAGCCAGCGAGTGAGCCACGACGCGGCGCAGCTCCGCTTTTGTCGTTATTTTTTTTCCACCCCCGGTTTTGTACCCCGCTCTCCCACTCGTGTGATGCCTTCGCCGGGGGATTCTACGGCGCGCCTGGCAGTCCGGTGACTTGCCCGAGCATGTTCGCACCAGAGACGGATTTACCTGAGAATATACTGGCACCCTCCCACCACCGCCACAGCGATCACCCCGCCTCCGCCGCGCACTCACGCTTGGACTTCACCGATTGTCACTGAAGAGGAAAGAAAAAGGGGGGGAAACCACATTGGATTACCAGGATGGGGTTCTACGGCACTTTAAAGATGATTTTCTACAAAGTGAGTAGCGGGGGTGGGGGTTTTCCTCTTTATCCTGTGCGTTGTTGCAAAGCGCCGGTGTCACCTCCAGCGAGTGCGCCCGCCTCCTGCCGTTCCTGCGACGCGCCTCTCGCACGGCAGATTGCGCGGCCACTGCGGAGGACGCGCGGCAGTTGTAGGAGACCTCCAGGGAACGCCGCTTTCAATCCCACCGCCTGTTAGGTTGTTATCCCAATGCAACATTGCGGTTTTTTTTCCCTTCTCCCGTGCTCAGTACGGTAACTTCAATCGCGGTACAGGAACACGGTAGTATCGACGGTGTTCTTGTACCGCGATTCAAGCGGCGGTCGCATCGATCCCGGCTCGCTTTGCCGCGGCACATATGTCCCCTTTGATCCTGCAATGTTGGGTGGATACTGTATACGTTGATACATATTTTTGCTCTTCAGAGGCGATTTTCCGGGTTGCGTGCATGGCAGAGGATCACATCGTACCTCAGTGTTGGCGGAGTCCCTCCCTGCACCTGTACATTAGCGCCGCTCTCCTCATCTCAAATGCTGCTATGTTTATAAATACGCATTTAACATGATGCCAAATCCCACCCCCCCCCTCCGCCGCTTAATTCAACCTCCCCAGACCGTTACTTTTCTAACAAACAATCTGTTCTGGGCACAGAACCGACTCCCCCCTCCAGCCTCATTACGGCTCCACGTTATGCAGCAGCCGTTATCTCGTGCTGACCAAAGTGCTCGTCCAGCACGCACGCATGTGGTCAGTGTGTGCCCGTAGCCTGTCCGAGTCCTTTTTTTTTTTCTCTCCTCCCATCTGACATTTGCACTCGCCTCAGGCCCCAGCCACAGATAATGGGTCAGTGTGTCAGCCCGCACGAGGTAGAATATCCTCAAGGATGTTGGGTGTCTCCCGCTGAATGGCAGCTGTAAAAAAAAGAAGAAGAAGAAGAAAAATTGGTTTCACTTCAGCTGGAAATTGTGGTTGGGGGTAGGTGCAGCAGTAGAAAATGGAATCTGCGATCCAAGGTGCTTTACAGGATTGAAGGCTCATTAATCTTAAATCAGATTGGAAAAAAGAGAGAGAGAAATAGCCAGTAGTTGTTGGTGCCCTGCAAGCTGATAAAGCTGCCGTTGGGTTCCGTCAAAAGATGAATAGAAAACGTCAGTGAGCTGTTGATCACACTTAACTGGCTGCAACTCATTCGTATTTCTCATCCATTTCTCATCCATTTTGTGTGGACGCGCGCATCAGCCTCTGGAGCTTGTTTATCAGCGCCACTGTCAGAAACCGAAGCGTGCTGCCTGATTTATTTCCAGTTTTATGTCCCCGACACGTTTTGTATCCGGTCCCTCTCGGCTCTGCAAGTCGCCGGGGCCCCTTTCCAAAAATGTTGCCAGCAGTCAGACGTGTCCCTGCCGCTCTGGCCAAGCTGTGATTGACATGATGAAACTCTTTCACGGCTGCTTGCAATGGCAATTGGAAGAAGAAAAAAGAGAGAAAATATTTTTCAAGCCAGTGATGCCGCAGGATGTTAGGAGTAGTGGTGGTGGTGGTGGTGGGGGGGTCTTGGTGGGTGGAAAAAGTCAACACATTATGCAAGAGCGATTGCCGTCTTTAAAACATCATTAAGTCTCTGTGTTACCCATCTGTCGTGCTTTTCGACGTGTGGGGGGAACTGGGCGGTGGGGTGTGGGGGCAAGAGGGAGAGAGGGAGGACTTGATTAGCGGTGATTTACAAACACTGGGTTCTCCGGTTACCTTTTCCCAGGCTGGAACACAAGAGGAGGCTGGTTGCACATCGCTGTTTTTTTTTCCTGCTTCTCTTCTTCCAAACTGGCGTTTTAGTGTGAGCTTTTCCTTACAAGTGCGCGCACTCGGAGCCAGCGAACACTCCCCCTTTTCTCTCTCCGACGCACACATACACACACACAAAAGCGACGCATTCATACGCACACACCCAGGCGCTCCTTGGCTACTGAACTGCCATTGCAGTGAGATCACCGCTCTAAGAACAAGGCAGTTGGATTTAAGAGCCGGAATATCTTGTAAATCCCCCCCCCCCCTTTTTTTTTTTTTTTTTTTTTTTTTTTTACTAGCAATTAACCAGCCATTAACTACCCACTTCAAATGTAAGCTAGTGGAAAGTATGCACTGCGGAAAACAAAGATTCCCGTTTCTTCTCCTACTCGGTGTTAAATTCAAGAAGCTTTGAAAACACACACACACACACACAAAAGCATCGCTAGAATGAATTAGTGATTTGCGTGCCTCTTCTATTGATCCTTTCCCCACAAATCCTCGGCCAGATCAGCCTATTCTCGGGGGGGTCAGGAGTGGGGGGTGGTTCCAACCTGCGGTACGCGTTGGTGTGCTGGTCATGTACCCGAGCCAGCAGAAAGTCCAGCTTTTGTTTGCATCACTTGTGTCGGTGCACTAATCCATTTTGCCGTCCAAACAAAGGGTCGGGATCCCGGATTGATGAAGCAAGGGAGGAGTTGTAAAGGCCGCCTGTCGTTGGCATTTCCAAGTTGTTGTTGTTGGTTTTTTTCTTTCCCCCTTCATTCCTCCTCCTCTTCTTCTTCTCCTGCTTTGATTGCCTCCGTTTCAACGTGTTGCAACACTCCAGCATAATTCCTCGGGCTGCAGGACAAACACATGCATGGCAAATTATAGTCATAAAAAAAACGGAGCACATCTTTGGGGAGAGACGTGTAATCATGCCAGCGCTGAGCCAGACTGCATGGAGTCGGAACGCGCCGGGCCTGTTTTCTGCTGGTGTGTGTATTTCAACAGCAACACCCCCCCCCCCTCCCAAATTGTATCCAAACTACGTTTTTGCTGCGTGAATGTAACCCTCCCCCCCTCCCTGCTTGCCATCATATCGTCACTGCCCAAAGTCCGCGCAGCCAATCATGCAGCGCTGGTTGCGTCTTGCAGAGCCGGACTGTTCCGTGCACAAATCAACTCGGCCTCATGTCAGAGCGCAAGTCGTGAATCACGATTGCCAGAAGACATCGGAATAAAAAAAAAAATAAATATAAAATAAAGTGACTCAGCCATTCATGTTTATTTCATCATTTACTCCAGGCTCAAACTGCCTCTCTCTCTCTCTCTCTCTCTCTCTCTCTCTCTCTCTCTCTCTCTCTCTCTCGTATCGTACAACATGGTAAATTCATCAAGGCACAAGGTTTGACGGCATCGTTGTATATTTGATTTAGCGGCGACAATCAGTATTCAGTTTGTTGACGGTGAGGCACCGGAGATGAAGGGGCTGGGGGGGGGCGGGCGTGATGGCTTGCATGTGTGCTGGGGAGGCCGTGGGCAACACACAGTGTCAGGAGTGGGATGAAGCAAAGTGGCCTCGACACAGGCCTCTTTTGTTCATGCGGAAGGGAAGGCGGTGACGCGGAGGACCGGGGCGGCGTGAGTGCGTCCAGGTGATACAGGGTGATGATGATGATGAAATAACAAAACAAAACCTGACACCTCTTTGTTTTTCTTTCTGAAGTTTCGGGTTGTGAATCACGCTCCGGTGTCAAAGAATGCAGAGCGCTCCCTCCCCGGCACAATTATATGCTGTGTTTTATTTTATTTTATTTTTTTTGCATGAACGCTTTGAGTTCGGGGCGTGTGTGAATGTGCTCGTCGCCTCTGGATATTGTGGCGCGAGAGCTCGCCCAAAGATCCTTGTTGTCACTTGTCGTGTGCTCGGGGTGGTGAGAGGCAAACAAAAAAAAATATACAAACAAGGCTGTGCATTGTTCGACAGTCACTTCCTTCCTTACGCTGGCGTCTCCGCACTCCGAGATGCTCCGGCTCCCTGATAGCTCTCGGCTTTGTTCTGGGAGCACAGTAATAAAATGAAATCTCTAGCCCTGTGCATTAAAGTTTCATTTCCCCCATTTGCATTTAGCGGCTGCAAGACTGTGGCGGTGTCTGTATTTTAAATGCTGAATTTTCAGACACAGTGTTAACAAAGTCTGTTGAAAGCGATTTTCTGCTTCAGTCCCTATTTTTTCTTATATTTTTTAATAAACTTTCGTGAACCATGTCTTCCCCTTAATTTGCTTTTCAAAAGCCTGCTGCTGCTTCTAAAATAAGTGACTCAGACAAAGTTATTTTAAAAAAAGGAGGGCAGCTTATAGAAGACGCAGCAGAATTGCCCCTGAACTGCTTAGCGGTGGTTTCGCTTTGTGTTGTTGTTTCTTTAACAAATCTGCACAACGCTGCGACGGTTCCTAATGTTTTTACCTTTTTTTATTTCTTGATTTTTGTCTCAGATGAAGAGGAAGTTGGACCATGGCCCCGAGGTCCGATCTTTCCCTTCAGGAAAAAAGCCCTGCAAAGGCCCAGAATATTCAAGGTAAAGCACCTTCTAAATCCAACCAGCAGACCTTCTGTTCATCTCCACACAGACACACCCCGTCAGAGCCGTTCGACTGTGAAAATCCCCTTTTGTTTCAGACCTTCTGATCTGCATTACTCTGTCAGACGTTGCGTTTATTCCGCTGGTGCACACGTGTCAGAACTGGCATGAAAAGAGTTTTTTCTTCTCCTCTCCCCCTCTTAGATGCCGTGTGCCTTCAAACAGAATTCGGCTTCACATCATAGCGCGTTGGCATCACCCAGCCAGCGGTCCCAGTTGTTTCGCGAACCCTGAATATTTAATGCACGTGTTCGCATGTAGCCGCATTAATATTCAGACTGAACACAGCCACTTAACTGTAAATGTTGCCATGTAACCCACTCCCCTCGCAGTTCCCCCTGCCCATTAAAAATAAATCAATAATGAAATGGACTCCCAGCATCCAGTTTTGCTGTCAGCAAGCAGATTCTGGACTATTGACAGTGCCCACTGGACACTTTCACCTCCAGCATTATGAGGGCACAGGAGTCCCCCTCTTTGAAGTTTTGCAATGCAGAGCTGATCCATCTTCTTGGCGCAGGAGTCCCAACCTTGACGGAACTCTGGTGCCTGGTGCATTCCTTTAAGCTGCGGAGTAAAAACGCACTACTGGGAAGCACTTCTAGCAAATCTTAATGATCCCTTTATTGGTTTTGGAAACAAGAGAATTCTTTAAGTTTCCTCAATGACATTAAATGTTGATATGTGTTGGCTTTCTGAATGTTTTGAAACATTACGTGGGGAATCCAGGATATTCACACAATATAGAAAAGAGAACTTGAATTGGAACACATCCAGCCTAACCCTTTAAATTTTTTATTGCAACAGTTTTTTATTTCTAATTAAAATCAGCAAAGGGCAAAACACTTTTGAGATGTCCTAAATATTTAATTGAGTAATGTTTGCCGCTCCACTTTTCTAAACTCTGCACACTTTCAGGCCATGTGTTGTGAAGAGAAATAGCACCCAAAGGACAGTAAAGGCCCTTATTATGACCGTTTTATTGTTTTTATTCTTAACATTGTATCCCTTTTACATTTTTAATGTCTTTAACTGTTTAGTGTCTTGAAGCGATTCTCAGAATAACTCCTTTCTTCCTGGTTCCCTGCAGCCCCACAGGGATTGTCCCCTGTCCGGCCACGCCCACCACATTCGGCCATATCAGAACGGCCAACGGTCAGGGGCAACAGAGACGGCGCATCACCTCAATCCAGCCACCCACGGGTCTCCAAGAATGGCTCCGAACATTTCAGGTGAACGCCGCGGAATTCCCCTTTTCATCCCATTCGGGTCCCATTAGGGAACCCAACAAAACCCCATTAGAAAAGCCCATGTTGTGCTCAATCAATGTTCACTTGGTCCTGAAAATAATTGGTGCCTTGTTGTTCTGGCCCCAACGCATTAGCATAGGCACTGTAGCGTGGAATTGGAATTAGCCGTACCTGTTCTAATTTAGAAGCAGAGGCTCCAGATCACACGTGTCTTCTGGATAATCTGAGGATGTGATAAAGTGATTATATTTCAATGGTCTTTATAAAGCTACTGCAGTGGAATACAATTATCGGTGTCCTTTATACTATCCTGTATTTTTCATACAGTCCTAACGGATCGCGCCAAAGTTATTAGGGTTTTTTTTTTTTTTTTTTTTTTTGAAGGCAGAGTTTTTAGAAATACAGTACTTTGTCCATGTTGTATGGTCTTCTATTTTTTATGTATTATCAGAATTTTCTGTGTAAAACCAACATAATGAGGCCACGTCTGTCCTTCCAGACTTCAGCTGTAATGATTGCCATCCTCTGAACTAAGGGATGTCATTTCAGCATATTAGCCTTGACAGTCTCCGTCCTGTCTTATGTGTACTATATAATAAGGTTGCCGGTGATTTCATTACTGAAGAGAGGTTAAACTCTATTATCTCAGAGTAGTGAGGCGACCCTGTGACACCTCACTGTTTATTTTGTGAACATTATAATCCTTCGAACTTCAGTGATTGATATGTCCAGACTGTCACGAATCTGGAAGCAATACATTTTAAAAATGTATTATTTTTTAGCACTCAAATATATCTGGTACCATTTTGGGAGTTTCCAATAGATCGCAGCAAAGCAAGGGCATACATTCCAGGATTAGGCTGATTTTCAGGAATGCTCTTATTTTCCGAGAGTCACGTGAGAAGATCAGTGTCACCCATGTCTCTGCATTAAATACAGAGCTGGTAGCCGATTAGGGTAAACGCACATAAAGACTCTACAATCCTCCCACCAATACGCCTTCTGGCTTTTAATTAAAACAGAGGGTAGAAAAAGCCGTCAATTCCTGTGGGACGCCGCCAAGCAGGTGCGCTTGGCTTGACATTAGAACTTGTGAGTGTTTTCACAGTAAGTGAACGTGCGCTTCCCTCATAAGAAAAATGAAGTCTCTGTAACTCAATAGTTTTATGGTCACCCCTCAGCCTCCCTGAAGACACTGTGTGAAATTCACTTTTTTTTGAACAGCAGATTCTTCAGGTCTTTCTGCACTTCCAGGTGTGTTTTCTCAGCAGCCTGTCACAATGATCAGTGGATCAAAAGATTAATGCTTGTGCGGCAGTGAGCCCATCTCAGCTCCCCGGGTGCTCATCTATCCGCACTGTTTTGCCAGATGTGAATGCCTGTTTTTCGTTCCAGCTGTTCTGTTGTTGTTGTGGTTTTTTTGTGCTTGTGTGACCAATCATTAGAATTGTTTACAGATTTGCAGGAAATGATTGGATGACATCAATTTTTTTTGAAGAACTTTTATGCCCCCTATTTTCATCATTGCCATCCATTTTGATTTCAGACCCAAATTTATCTTACAACCGTCACCGTAAAATGTCATTTCTGCTCGGGGATTATGAAGCTGCAGTGCCAAGAATTCTATTTTAACAACAGATAACAGTTATCTATGGCTGAAAATTGATGCAGCCGTAGTGACTGCCTGTTATGCGCTCCTCCCAGTGGCTGGGGGGCACGTCTCTGAACCCCTGATTTACCTCCGCAACCAGCACCTCTGGCTAAAACTTTTAGCTGCCAAATTACAGGTGGTTTGCGTGTGCCAAATTTTCCGTCCTGCCTTGTAGCCTGTAATCATTGTCGCATTTCATTGCTCCGCGGATGTGAGCAACTGCACACCGGCCACGCAGCACACTGCCACTCAGGTGCATTAAAGTGTTCGAGTGGTCTGAGAAAAAAAATCCCCACGCAGAACTGTTAATGGTGTCTTGTTCCCCACCGTCTTTACATTTTTCCACCAGTGTGTTTTCTGCCAGAAATAGCCGGACGCCTGGAGCAACTTGCTGCTGCCGCTGCCTCTGCGGAGGTCATGTAGGGAACATTAGCGTGTTAGGCGCGCTGCACATGGCTCCGTCTAGCTGGAACGCTTGAATCAAAGTAAACGTGAGCGAGTGCGAGCACACCAGCTCTTGTCGTTTGACGGAGATGGAAAGAACCAGTCGACCCACGGCGCCCAGCTGCCGTGTTTGAGAGGTGTGGCCCACCAGTCATGGATGTTTCGTGAATAGCCGCACGATTGTTGTTATATAAGTGACAGCAAAGTAGGGCTGGGCGATAATTCAATCTCCATTCGGGATCGCGATAAAATTTTGATCGATTACAATGATCAGCTTGGACCTGTTTTATTGATAGGCGGTCACATGGGAAAAGTAAGCACAACAACAGGTTGACGCCTGGTTCACACTGGGCACGGAAGCACCGCAAAATGGCGTGCCTACGAAAATCTGCTCAGCTGCTGTTTAATCCCATGCAGACAACTCCCTCTACTTCTCCACTTCCGAGATCAATTTTACATCGCCCATCTTGACTTCACAACAAATCTCTCCTTGCCTCTTCTCTCTCCTTTCCCTGTTACAAATATGACGTACACAAAACGATGGAATTTGTCATTCGCGGTATTTTATTTTGAAATGTCCTTATTTTTAAAACTAACCGGATTTTCTGGTTTTTCTTTGAGCGACTTCCTGTCCAATTGACGCGGCTCGCTCGCGGTTCGCGCACAAAATTGAGCAGATGATAAATGCACGCGCGCCGCTTCACGTCTGGTGTGAACCACTACAATGGTTAACGTGGACACCGAATGGAAGCAGTCTCCGCGGGTCTTCCGCGTCCAGTGTGAACCGGGCGTGTAGGTACGACGCGCCCACTGTGCAGAGCGGCTACAGCAGTTGCAGCCAGAGGGAGAGGGGGGGAAAGAGAAGCAGTTGGTACGTAGGGAAAATTAGTGAAGTTGAAGGCGAGGAAGGTGAAAACGATGCCAAACGTGAAAGCGACATTTCTGCTGCATAAGATAGCACGATGTCAGTTGTGTGGAAGTGTTTTGGATATGGCAAAAGCCACAAGGAGCAGACGAAGCCGGTTGATGCCAACCAGGACGGGAAACACAACAAATCTTTTAGCATAGCTGTTCTTTCGTTGTTTTTAACCGAGCCGTTAGCATCGCGAGTTGAAGCGGCTCGGGTAAAAAAAAAACAACTAACCATACAGCCTCGTTTTTCAGCCATCGCCCCATATAAAAAAAAAAAATTCAATGCGCAGCTTCAATATAACAAACGCTATTATGTATTGTTTGGCCAAAGACATGATGCCCCTGAGCACGGTGGAGAAGGACGGCTTCAAGAAGCTCATTAAAGTGTTAGACCCCAGGTACGAGCTCCCTGGCAGGAAATACTTCTCACAAACGATGCTGCCACAGCTTTCTTTTGAATGAGGTCGTAAACTGGAAATGAATCTGTAATTTATACAATTGGAGAGTGTAATGTGAATCCTTTATTTGCATGAAGACCTTCACAAAAAATATTTTGTTCTCATTGTTGGAAGACAAATTTTTTTTTTGTGTTATTAAACTTTATTGTAAAGTTTCAGTGAATCTCTGGTTTCTTGAAGCTTCAGGATGCCCCTCACACTTACACATTCTGCAAAAATTACATACCGAGATCATATCTATAAGAGTCGAGATCAATCAATATGGAAAAACATCATGGTTTAAAATAAAATCCATATTGCCCAGCCCTACAGTCAAGTTGCAAAAAAATTTTGACGGGGCAACCTGGCACTTAGATATTAAAAAGCTGCTTGAAAAGTATACATTCACTGCGCTCTTAACTCAGATTATGGGCTATTAAACAAATACACCCCCCCCCCCAAAAAAAAAACCCACTTAATTCCGTTCATCCGTGTTGGAAAGAGCCCGTTGAAAACATTTAGGAAAATTAAAAGGTGACAAACTCCATGACTCTTAATATTCAAAGCAAGCCAAATTGATTTGTTTTTGCTGTTAGTGAAGCCAAATGGTAACATTGCATGATTTTCCATTTGTGCAGAGGGCAACACCTGACATGCATCACTGTCCTGTGGCGAGCAGTGACGCAGTGCTAAACAGAACCAACAGGGAGCAGAGCAGCCGCCAGACGAGCATGTGTTATTTTTTTATGCAGACACGTCGACCAGTAACGATGAAACTGCCACTATTGCATCATCCACAATGACTGTCTTTGTGTATAAACTCGGATTCACTTCCTGTTGTCCGCCACCTCGTTTGTTTGTTTTTTTTCCTTAAAAGAAGCCCATTAGTCCCCCATTACTGCGCGACCGCTCAGATTGCATCTTTTTCAAGATGGATCTGCTTTGCTGAGACTTGAGACTCGTCAGTGATCCAGCTGCCCAACAAGATTAAACCAATTACCAGATATCAAGAGTGCCACGACGTTTCACCGTGAAAAGCATCTCACACGTCTGTCAGTTTAGCCTGGTCTTTATAATGAGTGTTTTTTTGTTTGTGTTTTTTTCTTACTGGCACTGACCTTTAATCTACAGGCACATCAGGGAATGTGTTGCATCTCACGCTGCTGCCGTTTGCTGGAATTTGTTATTTTCCAGCAACTAATCATGTTGCATTTTAATAAACAGTTTTTAACTCCCTCCCTCTCTCTCCCTGTGCTATCCTTCCAGAGTTGGACCGGCCCGGAGAAGCTGCTGGCGCTGGATGAGCTGATCGACAGCTGCGAGCCCACGCAAGTCAAGCATATGATGCAGGTGATCGAGCCGCAGTTTCAGCGGGACTTCATCTCCCTGCTACCCAAAGAGGTAGGTGCCGCCCTTCCTGTTATCACCTCGGCCGCCAGTCGCGCTAATACCCTCACCGCTGACCCCGAACTCTCGCGGTAATCCTTCACGGCGGATTTTATTTGTGAATGGGGATAGCGTGCCCCTCCCCCCTCCCCACCCATTCCCCCACAGCGGCTAACAGCCCCCTGTCGTAGGTCCCATCGCGTTTCTCTCCGCATCAAAGCTCAGACGGCACAAACAATCTGAAGTGGCGCGCCGGCGATACGATCGCACACACAGCAGCTTTTTACACGGAAGCCGCGGCTCAACGCGTCTGGCATCGCTGATCAGATGCTCGACGCCTTGTCTCCCTTTGCCACGTGTTGGCAGCCCGGAGCGGGGGAGGCCGGCGGGACGCTTCCATTTCCAAGGTGTGAGCGCCAAAACGGCGGCGTTGCTAGCGCGCTCTCAGGACGAGCCCTCCTGCTTCATCTTTTTTTTTTCCGTTGTTGTTTTTCCCGTCGCTCCCTCTTTCATATCCTGTTCCTTCCGACTGCTTTTCATAATCCTGTCTCCTCTCACCGCAAAAGGGCCCGCTGGATTTATATTGGGTGGGACTGTCTGCTCATTTTAGCAGACAATCCCTGTAGCTGCGCTGTCGATACAGTCAAAATTGAAACTATGAAGGCAGTCTGGAGAAAGGCAGCGTGTCTGGCTTAAAAACCAATCATTTACTGAGGGCCCATTCATGAAACTTTCAGAATATCTTCCAGCGCCGCAAAGACGGCGGGCTTAGACAGTCGCTCAGGTGATTGTGGGATGTTGAAGTCTGCGGGTCCTGTCTGGGGCGAGCGACTCGAAATAACCCCGCAGCTAAAGCGTAAAAGCCTGAGGGATGGGCACTGCACTTTATGAAGACCTTCAGATATTAATAAAATGTTTTTCAGGGGAGCTGTGAACTCTTAAAAGTAGCATACGCTTCACAAAGATCTTTTCACAATGATGTCAGGTTGTTTGGACCTCCTCCTTCTCCTGACACGTTGATATGAAAAACTTATTGCAATTAGTGTTATTATCATTATTATTATTATTATTTACAGCTAAATATTTCAAGCAACTTTTTTTCTAGTTCTTTGATATCTTAATTGCAACTCAAACTCTCAACTTATGAAGTGTGACTCAAACAGCAAATTATAACTGCAAGCTGTTGCACCTTTTCTAAAGCCACTGTTCCCCTTTGACACCTGAAACTCCATTCTGATGGTCAAGTCTGGAATGCTGAATTGGTCACACAGCAGGTGAAAGGTTATTACCAGCTCGTATTATTGTGATTCAATAAAAGAAAAGCATTTGAACAGGAGGGTAAATCACAAAATTAACCTTTAAACCTCCTTTATAATCATACACGGGCGTCACTTGACCCAGTGGCTAATCCACCATATTGTTCATAGTTTCTATTGTACTTAATGTGTTGAGAGCCTTGGTCCAATAAATACCTGTTTCAATTCCCGTTTGCTCTGGGTTTCAGGTCTCTGCTCATTTTACATGCTTTGCGTTGAGGCTTTGGCAGTTTTCAGCAGTAGCCCTGCCTTCAGTACCCATTGCGTTCCCTACACACTTTTGTCAAGCTTTGGTTTGAAATGTTGATTTAGCTCTGTAATACCTCCACCTCTTTCCAGCTAGATTCATGCTTTTTAATACTGTGCTCCGTTTGCGTAGCCGGGGTGTTGCTCAGCTTTTTTATTTCTGTCACTGTCCCCTTAATCACGGTGAAACCTCCCAAATCCCTCCCCACCAAGTGTTTGCACAGCATACATACATCCCCTGCCATGAATAATGCCTCCCCTTTGTGCGCCGCGCTTTTCCATTCACACCTCTCGCATTCTTCGCCCTTGTCTTTCAACAGCTGGCTTTGTACGTGCTGTCGTTCCTGGAACCGAAGGACCTCCTCCAGGCGGCTCAGACGTGTCGCTACTGGCGTATTCTAGCGGAAGACAACCTGCTGTGGAGGGAGAAGTGCAGGGAGGAAGGCGAGTCCAGCGCGGCAGCCTGTAACCGCCGCTTTGATGTGGTCACACCTGTTTTTCGCACAGGGGCGGGAGGGGGATGGGCGGGGGTGGCGGGTTAAACTTTTTGGCCGTGAAAACCGTGAGGCCGTTTGTCACGTCTGCTCTCCTCCTCTCCTCCCACTAGGCATCGATGAGCCTCTGCCCCTCAAGAAGAGGAAAATCACCAAGCCTGGCTTCACTCACAGTCCCTGGAAGAGTGCCTACATCAGGCAGCACAGGATAGACACCAACTGGAGGAGAGGGGACCTCAAATCGCCCAAGGTAGCTTGTTTTTTATCTTCTCACAGGTCTGAATTTAAAATCGAGACCGTTCAATAAAGTTGTTGTGTCTGGAGTTAATGGGAGCTCAGCGCCGGGTCACGTCCGGTGCCCAGTAGCATTAGCGTTGAATAATAATTGCTTTTGGCCACATCAGAAGTTTTGTTTTCACCCTGAAAACTTCAGCAGTCTGGCCAAGCTGAGCCCTAATGAGCCTGGTTTGCTTTAGAACCAGACTAGGGTCATTTTAGGCCACCACTGGAGCCCTTTTTATTCGCACATACAGGAATCACTCAGCTGCCAGTCTGCTGTGACCAAGCATTAAAAACACACACACACACACACACACCGTTCCTGCCGCACTTGGTGACATTTTCCTCTCATCAGCTGCTGTGATGCTGAAAGCAAGAGTGTCATTGTCCTGTTCACTTTTCAGGTGCTGAAAGGTCACGACGACCATGTGATCACCTGCCTCCAGTTCTGCGGCAACCGCATCGTCAGCGGCTCTGACGACAACACGCTCAAAGTGTGGTCGGCCATCACAGGAAAGGTAGGCGTCGCTGCACTGGTCTGTTTCCCGGGTCTTTGTAGCTCCTTTCCAATCTGCGCTCGGAGTCAGAAGTTAATGGACCGAATGTCTGTCGCACTGCCAAGTATCCGGTTAAATCACCTTTATACGTTTTTTTCCGGACTCGCAGGGGACGTTGATTTAAATGATGAGTCAAAGGTTCTGCGAACTGCTTTCATGCTCGCTACCCTCTTGTATATGTATTCATACATAAAAAAACACGAGCTGTTTTTCCTTGTAGCTCCCTTCAGTCTCCTGCTGAATAATTGGTGACAATGGCGCTGTGCAAAAAACAAGCCCCGGTCCACTCCCCATGTATATTAAGTGCACTTGTTTCACAGCACGTCTGCAAGCGTCTGTTTGTATTCACCGCTGAAGCCTCAGGAGCTGCTCGTCGGGTATTAAAGGCCAAGGCGCTGGTGGAGACCGGCGTTGTGTCGGGAAAAAAGGGGGGTTTGCTGATGCTTGTGACTGGCAGCGCTTTCATGCTGCTGCTGCTGCTGCGGCGTTGGATCCCATTTTCAAAAAGGCGCTTTTGTGCTGAAATTCCTCTGTCAACCGTTGCTGTGTGTTTTCCATCCCTCTCGCTAGACGCAGGAATGAGCCGCGGCTGCCGCTTTTCATCCCGCAAAAAAAAAAAAAAAACGCCCACTAAAAGAACCCGTCGTCGGTGGTTATTGATATTCCGACCGATCACGACGCGGCCGGCTCCTCTCTCTCAGTCAGGACACAATGGAGCCGGGGGGGGGCTCCTCGCGCGGATAGCGAATTTTGGCGTTGGGCCCGCAAGTGATTACGCGCGCCTCAGTCACAGCATTCGCTGATCTGGACAAATCTGGCCAAGGTCATCAGATACAGCGGCGAGTGCAGTTTTGGCTCAACTTCGCCCAAAGACTAATATCTGGATGACACAAGACGGTGAGTTACAGCAAAGCGGGCGCTTCCGCTCCGGTGGCGGGGGCGAGTCTGCGATGACTCACGTCCCGCCCGCACCCCCCCCATCAGGCTCCGGCGCCTTCAGACTTTCTCGTCTCTCGTACACACTCACTGTACATTGTCTGCAGCGTGCCTCACAGCGCTAATCCGCCCCGGGATTGTTTGTTTACATTCGTCATGAAAGGGGGATGAGCCCAAATCCATTTCTGTTGGTGGCGCTGTGTTTCAGAGCACATCCCCCTCGGCGGATTCCATCTCTCCGCTCTTGGCACCGGAGAGACAGACAGACAGAGAGAGAGGAGAGGATCTTTCACTCGAGAGGAATGGCCAATTAAGCCCAGCAGGCCATTTCGGGCAAAGTGGCTGTCGATGCCAGTAAAACTGTAAAAGGAAAAAAAGTACATTGGGATTTCCAGCACCTGCATTTGTTTCCCTGTTCGGCTGTCGACATTCTTTACAGACTTTGCAGGCAGATTCCTGAGCTTGATTGCTACCCACCACGCACGCTGTAAACCATCTTGCTGTTGCGCAGGGTGTGATCTGCCCTTAGGATGAATGTTTGCTCGTCAGCTATGAGCAAAAATCCACACCCCCTTCTGCTGTATTTGAAATGCCTGAGAACTTATTTGCCTCTTAAAGCCTCTCTTATAAAGATCTGAACTTGATTTGCCCTGTGCAAATCAATCATCGCTCGCATTTCTTTCGCCTTTGATCTAAGACGACGTAGCATTCCTTTCCATGGGGTGGAAACCGACACTTAAATTTGGATCTGACTGAAAAGTGGACCAGTAAGAGAGGCTGTCACGAACAGAGACTAAGATGAAGGGCCTTGATGCCATTAAGCGCCGCCTTTAAACTGAAGAGGTGTTATTTTCTCTGTCACTTGCATGTTCAGAGAGACATTAAATACATACAATGTTTTCTATTCATCTGCAATGGGGAAGAAGAACAGTCCCCACAAAGTTAAGTAGAGTTTTTAATGTACTTGTTATTAAAAGCAACTGGTAAGCAACAGGAAACAGATTGAAATTGATTGGCCGGAGACGTAAATTGGTGAAGCAGGAGAGAAGTTGTGGCTGAGGTAGAGCAGTTTTAACTCTCCTGGAGGCCACTTGCACCGCCAGGACTCAGGGACGGTGTGTTCATTTCCAGCCATCAAGACAGTTTCTCAGACTTGAAGTTAGAGTTTAATCCAGTGATGTCTGGTCTCTTTTCCTCAATACCAAAAATGTCCCATTAGTTACTACCGAAACATTTTTGAGTTTTCTCCAAATGTCTCATACAGACAAGATGTATTTTAAATAAAGAACTATCCCGTGCCGTCTCCCTGGTACATTCTTTCAACACATTTTTCGCAAAGCTGCTACTAGTTTAGTCCTGCCCCTGATGTAACTCGTTATGTAAAAGGGAGCGCACAGAACCCTGGCTGTGAGGCAATCAGCGAGTTATTATGCGAGGACATTATATGTAAATGCCTTCACACCTCTGGAGGAAAAAAGAAAAAAAAAATTGGCTCGCAGAAGAAGTAAGACGATGGGGATTTGATTGCGCTGAATATTTTTGCACTGGAGCTCGAAGAAACTAAATAGTTTACCTTGGAAAACGATTATACACCCAGCTTGTTTTCTCCTCCGCCGTGCTTCCTAAAAGCGTCTTTTTGGAAGCATCTCCAGCTGGCCTCGCCCTCCCTGCGCGTCCCTCGGCGCCGCCCGAAAGGTGTCAGGTCTTCGGCGCGCACGCCGACGGTGCAGGGGGCCGCGTCACGGTCCAGAATGTGTCCTTGGCGCTGCCTGTCAGGCGCAGTCACAGCTGTCAGACACATCCAAGATGGCTGAGCGCACGGACGCCTGTCACGGCCAGGACGACGGACGCTGCAGCTGCACGGACACCAAGATCACCCTCGGTCTGAGCCGCTTTGCTTTTCTGAAGTGGCGAGGCAGGCACTTGAGATTACCTGCGGGGATTTGTGCATCCTCTCGATGGTCACTCACTTAAATTACAGTTTCACCTTTTAGATGAATCCAGTTAAAGCATTTCTAGCTGTATTTTCTAGGCCACTGCTTCTCAACTGGTGGAGTCTCAAGACCCACATTTTTTTCCCTTTTCATGAAGTCGCAACCCAAATTTATTCCACAAAAATAAAAACTCTAGCCCACTTTATATTATGTCTTGTAAATAAATTATTGAATCGAAATCCTGCAAATTACTTTTTCTCTGTCGAGATATATTTTAAAATCCCTTGCCCACAAAGCCATGACCCAATCAAAACAGCTCTGCGACCCGCTTTTGGATTGCAACCCACCAGTTGAGAAAAGCTGTGCGAGCCCCTTTGCCTGATGATGCCTCTTTTTTTTTTGTTCCTCCAAAGACGTGTCAGTCATGATGTCATCAAATATGCATTTTTTATTCTTCATGCTTTTTACTCATCCCTGCACCATTCCTCAGTAAAAGTCAGTTTTTCTGCTGGCATCTGAAGAGTCATAGATGCGTCACGGTGACTCGCTTAAATGAAAGCTCTCGCAAGAACATAATGGCAAGGGCAGCAGCAGCAGCAGGATGTTGCTGCATGCAACAGTCTCGACCTGTCAGGAACTCAACAAAACCAAACGTTTGACTCATTTTGGACCACTTTTAGTTGAAGCATTAAGCCGTCAAGTCAGCCGTGACTGCGATTGCGCTCCGAGTTTTGCATAATGATGGCAACACTTCTGAACACATCTGCTGTTGAACTGCGGTGACGGATGCGAGCCAGTGCAGCAGGATTAAAAAGGGATCAATCGGGTCAGATCTGAATATATGTCCTGAAAAGCCGCAAACACCCGTGCAGGCCAAGTGATTCTCAGGAAGCGCGTGTTCATCGTAATCGTCAAGTCAAGTGCTCCTCTTCTTTCCTCTTCATTTGTCAAGCTGGGAGAAGAAGGAGCGCGTGACTAAAGTGCGTAGAAACCTGGAGCCTCGCAAAAAGCGCCAGGTTGATTGTGAAGTCGTGCCACATTGGCCCAGAGTTAATGAAATTACTTTATATCGCGGCAGAGAAAGGAGAGTCGGGCTGCCGCTGCTGCAACGTCACCGTCTTCCTCCTCCTCCTCCTCCTCCGACTGCAATAAAGCCTGGCGGCCCGCGCTGCCATTCACTGCTCTTATCAGCTGCTGTCAGGGAGGGTCACATGTTGTACACCTTCTCAACACGCTCCACTCTGAACCGGGCCCTGGCGCCCGGCGCCTGCAACCAGCGCGTCCTTTCCACTCAAGAATTTTTAATTAAATTGATGTAAAGGATTTCAATCAAGGGATGAGCGAGACAAACTGCAGTGATGCAAATTCACCTGATGGCAAAGATTTCCATAACTGCTGTAATCAATAGCTAATCTTCCGTCGCTAACGAGGATAAATCGGCGCTCGTCTGCTTCAAAGGCGGCTGTCGAGCTGTGGGCGGAGTCGACATCTTCCCACAGTTTTTAAACACGTGGCTGAAGCAGTTTTTTTTATTTATTTATTTATTTTTTAAAGCGGAGGAAGCTTTTATTCTCGGCAGTAGCTGCAGAATGACAAAACTCCTCCTCCGCCTCAAAGGTCACAGACATTTCTTTGTATTTGTCTCCTGTTTCCCCTGAAGGCTACTAAGAGGTCATTCTGCGGCGATGGCTGGGAATTGCAAATGAGATTTAATGAGTCTTTCAAACTCAAATTTGCTGAATACGAGCAAAGTCAACCCCGGATGTCTTTGAAACTTAAGCCGTCAGTTTCACACGTCAGTCCCAAAAACTTTCTTCTTCTTCTTCTTCTCTTCCCGTTGCAGTGTCTGCGCACGTTGGTGGGCCACACAGGGGGCGTGTGGTCATCCCAGATGAGAGACAACATTATTATCAGCGGCTCCACCGATCGCACACTCAAGGTCTGGAATGCAGAGACAGGAGAATGTATCCACACCCTCTATGGGCATACCTCAACAGTGCGCTGCATGCACCTACATGAGAAAAGGTATGAGAGCAGCTCTCCAGGGAGCCTCTTAGTTCTCCACATTGGGATTGTGTCATCTTTTGTTGTAGAAGAGTCGGTTCATTTGAAAATAGTTTTCTGTGAACTAGAATGAAGCGAAATTTCCATCTTTCACCATGTTTTCTGCTCTTTTGCCTTACATGAGGTTGGGATTCATGTGGCTGGGGTTTATTCCACACGGTTATTCTGGAGGATTCTGTTTTTTTAAGACAATAATGCAGATTTAAATTTTAGATTTAAAAAAGTATATTCGTCTTTCTCTTTTGATATTAATCAGAAAGCTGTGAACAGACACGACTTCCTGAATGCAGCCATTTGAGCTGAAGGTTTGCTTTTTTATGTTTTCATTGTATTTTTTTTATTTATTTTTAAGTAAGTTGGATTAAAAATGTGAGACCAACTCACATTTAGATGTGAACGACACAGCTTTGCCAGCAGACAGTCATCTTATATTTGTATATATTTTAGTTCATGTATAAAAAACATCGATTTGTGTCAGATGTGAACAAATGCAAATGTGAATATTTGTTTTTAACTCCAACAGATTGCAAATGAGCTTTAAGCTTCGAAATGTGCCGCCGTGTTTTGGCTCTCCCCTCGTTCTACGCCTTCGCCTTTTTACTAGAAAGACGCAGCTTAGCAGCGTTTTTTCCCAGAGCTAAAAGAGCATCTGTAGCACTGTAGGAGGACAGCGTCTCCATGAAAGCGAGCGTGTGGTCTCACAGTGATTAAATAGACCCTGCGAGCCACCTTAAGTGGATCGCTGCTCAGTCTTTCAGTCAGTGTTACACTCTTGAGACTCAAAGTGCTCTTTTCGCCTCGGGGGCCACCACCGAGCTGTGTGTGTGTGTGTGTGTGTGTGTGTGTGTGTGTGTGTGTGTGTGTGTGTGTGTGTGTGTGTGTGTGTGTGTGTGTGTGTGTGTGTGTGTGTGTGTGTGTGTGTGTGTGTGTGTGTGTGTGTGTGTGTGTGTGTGTGTGTGTGTGTGTGTGTGTGTGTGTGTGTGTGTGTGGCATTTGATTACTCACTCACTTTCATAATGCTCAGAGCTGCGGGCGCACGGCGAATAACACTGTGTTGATTTCCATTTTGCCATGCCCTGCGAGGCATTCTGTAAATAAGAGGAACGTTTTGTGCGTGTTTTCGTTCCTAATCTGAATCCACAAGCGTTTGACAGAGGTCACGGTGTGACTGTGTCAACTGAAATGTCGGTAATGTTGGAGTTTAGTCACAGTGGCTCCCGACCGCTGTCTTTGTGGTCACCAAAAATGGAAAACGCGTGGACGGAGAGGCAGAGAGAAGAGCAGAAACGACTTCGGCTCCGGATAGTGACGGTGCCGGTGCTTCCTGCTCCTCCAGCAGCTCCACCTTCGCACTCACCTTCACCCGACCCGGGCTGAAGGAAATTCGAACATCGTTTTCCCCTAAAGGGTGTGTCATCTTCACAATGCGCCTCTTTTATTTTCCACTCCGGCTGGAGACGGCGCCCAGAGGCCTGGTGTTTAAGTGAACTCTGCGGCTTTTTTTCGCCCGTTCAAGTAGGAACTTGACGTTCTCGCATGCCACGCTGTTCTGGCAGGACAGCTGCCACGCTGGGAGGAGAACCGTGTGAACGAAGGCCGTCAAATCTAACCATAGAGGATGTCTGAACCGAATCTACAACCTAAAGACGCCTCCGCCACCACTTTCCTCTGACCCTGACGTCCCCTCTGTGTGTGCGTTTCTCTCTCTCTTCCCCTCAGAGTGGTCAGTGGCTCCCGTGACGCCACGCTGCGCGTCTGGGACATCGAGACAGGTCAGTGTTTACACGTCCTCATGGGCCACGTGGCGGCGGTGCGGTGCGTCCAGTACGACGGGCGGCGGGTGGTCAGCGGTGCCTACGACTTCATGGTCAAAGTTTGGGACCCGGAGACGGAGACCTGCCTCCACACGCTGCAGGGCCACACCAACCGGGTGTACTCATTACAGGTGAGCGCATCCACCTCCACCCACATTCACCACTTTGAGCGCGTGTTTTGTGTTCCGCGCAGCAGTGAATTGTTCTAGTCAAATGAGTTCAGCATCAGAAAGTTCCCGTTTTGATTTTAGAAAGTGCTCATTACCAGTGTCTTCAGACTACATTCTCTGGTGTCAGTGTGTCAGTGAACACTCAGGTGCAAGTGTCTCACTGCCAACTCTGAGGTTCAGCCACAAACAGGTGTTGGTGCTCTCCACTGCCTTGTTTTTGTCCCACTCCAAACATGCAGAAGAACAAATAAGCCTTGATTTTGGCAGGAAGTTGAGTCCGGGCTTAACACACGGCTAAAGGTTTCCTCCTATCCAGGTTTATTCATGAAGTAATTGCGCAAGGCTCCTCACGGGACGCCTGAATTAAAATTGAAGTTCTAAGAATGAATACAAATGGGACCTTCAAACTCAAGACCATGTGTTGTTTCTTGTTTCTTTTAAAAAGAAAACACAACTAGGTTTGTTGAACCAGCTATTATTAAATCTGTTATTGTGTTTGCAGGCCTAGTTAGCAGTGAATTGCTTATTTTCAACCAGTTGAAGGCACTTTAGCTGTAGGAGTGGCTGCAGGTCTTGTCAGGACTCGTCCTGTTCTTGGAAACACACGTTGGGCCAACAGCAGAAAGAAATCAGCCTTGCAAAACAGGAAGTCACAGCCTGTTTGGCAAACCGTTGCATTGCTCGTGAAGTGTGTGTGTGTGTGTGTGTGTGTGTGTGTGTGTGTGTGTGTGTGTGTGTGTGTGTGTGTGTGTGTGTGTGTGTGTGTGTGTGTGTGTGTGTGCGCGCCCTCCAAGATGTCCTCTCGCTCACTCTGTGTGATTACAGAGCACTTGAGCGCAGTGCCATCACAAGAGCAGGCACTGAGAGATTGGCTTTTGTGCCGCTCTGCATCGTCAGGCTTTTAGAATGCCAGCGCTCTGCTATTGGACGGCCAGAGAGAGGAATGGTGGGGGGGTTATAAAAAGAAAAGTTACCCAGATCAATAAAACTCATTCATTTCAATGAGCTTAAGTCTCAGGGTCATTATTGGGAACAAAGTGCTGTGCATCCGCCGCAGCGGCAAATTCAGCCAACCTAAAATTTAAGTCTTGACTTAAATTGAACCCCGTCAGCTGCACGAGGGGGGATTGCGTTGAGGCTGAGCTTCACCCGCCGCTTCCTTGTCGTTCCAGTTCGACGGGATCCATGTGGTGAGCGGCTCGCTGGACACGTCCATCAGAGTGTGGGACGTGGAGACGGGCAACTGCATCCACACGCTGACGGGCCACCAGTCGCTCACCAGCGGCATGGAGCTGAAGGACAACATCCTGGTCTCGGGCAACGCCGACTCTACCGTCAAGATCTGGGACATCAAGACGGGCCAGTGTCTGCAAACCCTGCAAGGTGAGCGAGCCCCACGCCGAGAAGGTTTCCTGCCTGACGGCGTCAGTCAAAGCCCCTCGAAGCATCAGCCGCTTCAAGCTGCTGAGCTTCACTTGAGCAACTTGTGTACTCGGGAACGGAGAGAAGGACGCGGGTTGTGCACCGGGCTGCATTCTTTCAAGGAGTTTGTTGGTGCTTTTCCGTTTTCTCTGCGTATATTTTAATAGAAATCCATTCATCTCGGCAGCGGCGGAAGGGAATCAAAGCGAGCAGGGGTTGCAGGAATCGGGGGAAGCCATGAATTATTTACCAGGGTTGTAGAAACATGCGTTGCGTCATGTGTTTGGCTTGTTCACGTGTTAAATTAAACATCAGCGACTCACCTCAAGGGGATTCCTCCGCCGTCGTTGGGATTATGTTATGTTATTTAACAAAAAGCAGAGGTTACGTAATCTATCACCGGTAGGAAGTAAAGATGGAGAAACAACAAGGACATTTTGTGAAGTCGCTCACTGGCAAATGGACTTATAAAAAAAGGGTGTTTTGCCGCAGGCTAATATTTTGCATAATACATCCGGTCTGTTACCTTGATTTTTAAATTGAGCCGACTAACTTTTAGCAGACACAGTTTAATTGTGCAAAAAGAAGTTGCTGGTGGGTGGTTTGTCACATCGTGCCCATAATGTGGATTTTGCAATAATGTCTCCGACTTTCACAACACCCACACATTTTGATTTTTGACGTTGCACACGGAGCTTCTGCAGTGCAACAAACTGACATGGCACACCCACACTTTAAACGCAGAAAGGACGGACCGCGTCCTGCCGGCTAGCGTGGATTTCAACTTGTGCAGTATATCGAGCAAGCAACAAAGCGTGGCCAAGCAGGTTCGCATGAGCAGATTTAAACTGCAAGCCGCGCTCTTTCACTTCTGCCGCACAAATCCATCTGCCGAGGGAGCCGCCGCGGACGGGCGTAAGCGACCGTAAAACGCAGCTCGGGCTAAAAAATACCGTCTCGTGTGTATGTGTGTGCGTGTATGTATTAAACCCTATGGAACGAACACGGGTGGCTGCATTTTTTGCTCACACATCGAAAAATGTTGGTGAAGTGCGGGGAAATATTTTGAAAATCGATCTCATGTTTTTTTTATCCAGCGTTATTCCGTCCAGCAGAGTTCCGTCCCTGTCATTTTATTTGTTTAATTGCATTGAAACGGTTGCAGCGCTCAACTCAGTCACACAGCGGCGGGCAAATAATAGCATAACGATCTGCCAAAAAACTAAAAAACCGAATGATCTTGATTTCATAGTGTTTAGAAGTGCGTCATATAACTGACTGCGTTTAGGTATTAGTTAATGTAGTGGCAAATTTGCAGTATATTTTTCTTGATGCATTAAAATCTGCTAGAGGCTGCAGTAATTATAAATCCATACTTAAACTTTGTGCAAATTGTCACCTGACATTCAGAATGAACCCAGCTAAAACACACATACACACACACGCACACACGCACACACACACACACTATTGTCCTCCAGACTGGAGAGTCCAATTAAAACGCAGACAGCCTGTGTTGCTGCTGCTGCTTTTGTTGTTGTCTGTGCGAGCCCAAACCTTGTGGTCCAGCCCGACCCGGACCCGGCTGCGCTGCCGCTTCCCTCTTTTGTGTCTGCATGAATAGTCCAAACTCCATTAGCGGCGCTCAGCTCCTGCAGGAAGTGGGGAATCCTTTGGTGAATAGCAGCGAGCGGCCGCCGGCGCCCCGCCCCTAAACGCCCTCATTAGCAAAACTGCATCCGTGCATGGTGTGCATGGTGCTCTGCACGCACACACACACACTCGTGCAACAAAAGGAAGCCACAGTGTGAGTCTGAAGAGGGGAGACAGCCGACTGAGGGGGACCAACCAGTGTGTGCGTGTGTGTGTTTACTAGCAAGGGGGGAGGGGGGGCGGCGACTACAGTGCAGCCGTGACGAACTTTGTAGGCCACATATTCAGGTCAGCGGCCAATCTCCGTCGTTCATTAGCGCGTTTTGATGAGACAATAGAGCAACAACGAGGTCGCCGCCGTCGGCCCAGAGGGACCGAAGGTGACGAGGCTTTGTTGTGCAAATGTCGGCAGGGAGAGAAGAGGCAGGCGGGTGGGCGTGGCGGAGGGGGTTTCATCCCTCGGTAGACACGACTGTAAGCTGAAACACTCGACTCCTGCAGACTTAAGGCAGGAGCGCCGGTGAATTAAAGGGTTAAGTTGGGGCAACTCAACCCATCTGCTTTAAGATGACCTGGATGACTGAGAACCTTCACAGACCTCTAGAATAGAATAGAACACCTTTATTACCACAGCAGGGAAATTTGCATTATTACAGCACAAAAGGATGATAAATCATGTTGATTAAAAAGAAATGAGGCAATAAGAATGAAATATTTGCGGGGTAAAAATTTACATCTTATGAACAGGATTGGATTATATACAGTTGTCTACATACTGACATAAATAAGTCTTTTATTGCACCTTTGTGATAATGTGGAGCGGCTAAGGGCGGTGAAGGAACAGCCCTTTGAAAACACTGTCGTCTGCCAGCACTTCAGGCGGCGCTCGCTGTTTTTTTCCCTCCTCGCAGTTTCTTAATTGATTGGCTTAATTATGATATTATTTGTCGAGACCCTGCGGGTCGGGGGAGGGGTTGGTGGCGGGGGACTGAAATCGCTACTAGCGTCTCGTCACGACTGGAGTGCCCTTCGCTGACGGCGCAAAGAGCCGCCATCTTGGCTGGCAGCGTGGCCTCCTGCCAGCGAGGCAGGCGCCCCAGACGCTGAGCTGCTGCTGCTTCGTGACCAGGCGGGTTGGTTGCTTCTGCTGCTGCTCCTGCTGCACCTTGCTGCTCTCTCTGAGGCATCAGCAACACCATACAACCCCCCTCTGTCCCTGCTGTTTTATTTTATTTTATTTTATCCTGACCCATCCAGGATTCTTTCTCTCGCATCACTTAACCAGACAGGACGACAGAGCCAGAGTTGGACAGAAAACTAGATTTGATTCACTGTGTTTGATTTGCTGCAGTCCTTTTCCTTTTAAGGTGACACAAATCCCTTGTTCGTAAGTTGTCCTGCATGTAGTTGAGTAATGCAGAGCAGAGGAAACTGCAGTTACCATCAGAGCCGGCTTGTCCAGCATTGTTTTGCCTTCCACCTGTTCATACAGGAGGAGTGCAGAGTCATGATATTTGGGAAATTGCAAATTATTCAAGTTTCAAGTCTGACCAGCTGAAGAATTTTCTATTTTCCATGAACGAATTAGTGAATTAACCAAGAAAGGATCGAAGTTAATGAACAGATGTAAAACAATACGCAGACAAATCATCACTGACCCCCCTCCACCTCTTGTGTCTCTGCCCCCCCCCCCTTCCGCAGGTCCCCACAAGCACCAGAGCGCCGTGACCTGCCTGCAGTTCAACAAGAACTTTGTCATCACCAGCTCGGACGACGGCACGGTGAAGCTGTGGGACCTGAAGACTGGCGAGTTCATCCGCAACCTGGTGACGCTGGAGAGCGGCGGCAGCGGCGGCGTGGTGTGGCGCATCCGCGCGTCCAACACCAAGCTGGTGTGCGCCGTGGGCAGCCGCAACGGCACAGAGGAGACCAAGCTGCTGGTGCTGGACTTCGACGTGGACATGAAGTGAGGCGGCGGTGGGAGGGGGAGGAGGGGGGTGGAAGGGGGGCTCGGTCGTCAGTGGGCGATCTCGTTCCCCCACCCACCCCTCCTCCCTATTCAGCCCCCCCTCCCCTGACACCCACCTGACACCAGTGCGAAAGTGAAATCAGAGGGGAGAGGGTGGGGGGGAGACGACACCCCGCGGCCCCCTCTGATTGGCCGGCCGGGAGGAAGGAAACGTTGACTGAACACTTTCAGAAGCGACCCCCAACACACCCCACCCTCCCCAACCCCCCACCACCACCACCACCCCCCTCCCCACCTGGTGCTGGGCGGGGCCGGCGGCGTGCAGAGACTTGGTTTTCCGCTCAAGCCTGAAAAAGATTTTGGAGATGATGTACAGAGAGATAATTATTTTTTAAAGGACCCTCAACCCCTCAACCCCCCCCTCCCAAAAAAAACCTCCCAGTGCGCGCATACACATACACTCAAACAGCCAAAACCGGAATGAAACAGTAGGGAAAGATTTGAGCGAGGCTTTAATTTTAATTTCTGTGTCTAAGCTAAGTGTGGCCGTGGCGACGGGAGGGTCCAGCCTGTCATCAGGTTCCGTCTCGTTCCTCATCGCAGCTTTGCGTCGTCCTCCACCCGGTCTCCACGCGCTCGTTTTTCCTTTACAGTACCGCAACACAAACGCAACTGTGAATTTCAACAAGTTCATCATATGAAAGGGGATTCTGTCTTTTTTGTTGTTGTTGTTTTTCTGTCGTTTTTTTTGTTTTGTTTTCCTTGCGGTTGCCAACAACAACAAATCCCAGTATTAGAAAGCTGCTCTGTTTTAGGTTTGCTGTCATAAAGTTGCAAAGGGTTTGTTTGTCTGTCTGTCTCTTCGTTCTTTCCTCCTCTCTGTTCTCTACACGCCTGCGTCCGCAGCGCCGACCCCACCTCAAACGTCGATGCTGTCCAGAGTTTCTCACATCTTGAGCTGAGCTGAGCGAACCTGAGGGGGGAGGGGCGTTCCCTCACTACCGGTGCTTTGACTAGGAAGTCGGGGTGTCTCTGCTCGTAGCGCTGTGGATTAACCCACCCAACCTCTCCCTCCCCTCTCTCCCCTCCCCCCTTCTTCTGTTTCTCCCCCAGTGGCCAAACTGTATTTATGCTGCTAGCTGAACAGAAAAAAAAACAAGAGACGGAGACACAGAGAGAACGAGAGAGAGAGAGAGAGAGAGAGAGAGAACTTTTAAACATGCCGTGACGTTTTAGTCCCAGGCAAAAATTTTCCAAATTGGAACTGTTTGGACTTTAAACAAAAGATGACGAAAGATGACATCCGACATTTTTTTTTTTTTTGGCTTTATTTTCTTGTTTGTGGGTTTCTTTTGTTTTGTTTTTGTTTTTGTTGTTTTTTGCCACTGAAAACTTGAGCCAAACGTGCCTCTACGAGGCGGAGCGGAGGGAGCACGTCTGACGGACTGTCGGCGTGCGTGCGAACGAATGCGCGTGCATGATGGGAGCGCGTGTGTTAGCGTGTTTACGGGCAGAACTTGTTAACACATTCCTTGGGACGAAGCTCCCTCGGCCTGTTCTTTGGGGAAATGTACAAAAAAAACAAAAAAAAAACAAAACGTGAGGACTGGCGAGGAAGAGAAACCCAAGAACCCGAGCGTCGGGTTCTTGTTATGAAAACACGCGAGTGAAAGAAGTGTCCGTATCCGTGCGTGGTTGTTGTTCCATTCAAAGATGTCTGAAGCAACCAGAGGAGGAGACCCATCACAAGCATCAGCTGACCCACTCGGGCTAAGGAGTCTTAGTGTTACATGTGCTACAGTCTCAGATCAGCGGCCGCAGACTCCCACATCGTCAGCGAGAAACAGGAGAAGAAGAAAAAAGAGAGAGAAGAGGAGGAGGAGGAGGAGGAGGAGGGAAAAAAAAGGCAACACACAAACATTGTAGCCAAACTCAGAAAAAATGGTCTCAAATCTCCAGGAGTCACAACTCGAGCTGAACTGTGAAAGTGGTATAACACTGTATATTAAAAAAAAAAAAAAAAAAAGAACGAAGACAACAATCTCGCTCTATCTCCTCTCGTTGTTTTCTCCCTCTGTTTTAATTTATGATCTGGTTTGAGAAATCAGATTTGTGGCAGGTGTTTTTTATTTTATTTTTTTCCAGTTCATGTAAAACTGCCTGGCGAAAAAAAAAAAGAAAAGAAAAAGAAAACGGACAGACAAAAAAAAACCTTAAAGGGATTGTGTATTTGTTTGATTCACTTAGAATTTTATTTTCTTATAACTTAAGTGCAATAAAACGTGGGTTTTCTTTTTTCATTTCAAGCATATCAGTTGTCTGTTTTTGTTACCTGTGTGAAGGCATCGTATGTTCAATAAAGCAGATTATTTGGTTAATTACAGCCAAGAGGGAGTACTTTAAACACCGCACACCAGAGGAGAATATACACTCGGTGCGTCCAAGCAGGTTCCATTGTCGAACACATCTTTCTCCCAACATCGTTTCCCAGCCTCTAGCAAACTTTTGCTTCAATTACGGTGACACGAGTCTCGATGCGTCACATTAGCAGGCCGCCCAGTAAAGTTTTCACACAAATACTACACTGGTTAGTCAGTAATTAACACATCCTTTGGCCATGATTTCCAACAGATTCCACACACACACATCATCTATCAGAGAAAATATGCTAGATGTCCTTGAGTTCTGGCTCACCAAGTGTGAGTGTTCTCTCCTTTGATGGCTGATCAGAGGATGGAGATGAAGAGTCTGCAGTGACGTGATGCTGAGCGTCAAACGTGTGTGTTTAACATTTTCAGCTTGTTACATTTAGAGCGCCATAAAACAACACATTTAAAGGTCCAATGTATATATGAGAACCTTTCTGAGGGTAGGAAAACCAAATTGCTTTTATTGTACTGCTAGTGTACACCTACATAAATGTATTTATTGGCTGTATGTTAAGCTTTTACCAATATAACAATCATAAATCAAGCCAAATGTTACACACTGGACCTTTAACCCTGTTTACAGCCTCCCACTAAAGTGCCATGATAAAGAGTGACAGTCCCCCACTGTCTTAGCGGTTCGACTCCAGCACCTTAAATACCATTCTTGCACGTCTTTGATTGCAGATGGCGTTGTGGCAGGTAAAACCGTATAGTGCTTCTTTACGAGCTCTTGAACTTTAATGTGAAAACCTCGCAGCCATTAAATCCTCTTAAGCACATTTTGACGGCATAGAAAACAAACACGAATAAAAAATAAACCTTTGCTGCCTGAAGGCAGCGGCAAAAAAGATTCAGGAAGTTTTATTTAATCTTGAGTTTTTTTTCCCAATGATTTTGATGATGAAACTTACCTTTGAAAACGAGATCTCCACCCTGAAATCATAGGTCGCCCCTCCTGCCGCCGCCTCCCACACCGTAATTTAATTCTCATCTCTGGGCCTGGGAGAACAAAACAGCCTCCTTCCTCTTTCATGCCTCCCCCACCATCTCACAGCGTCACAAAAGACGACCAATTTGAATTTGACCCTGCTTGGGCTTTTATTTCCTGCCCAGCTCCACTGCCAGGGTCAATTATATCCGCAGCGTTTTTCTGTCATGAGCCCACACAGCTCAGTGCTAGCAGCCGGCGCGGTCCTCTGTGTGTGTGTGTGTCTGCTGCAGTGGATTCCCTGCTTCCTGTTGCCTAGCGATGGCTGCTCGGCGGCCGGCCTCGCCGTCCACCGTATGAACGACCGTGGTGAGAAGCGGCAAAGACCGTCGTCCTCACCTGAATGGACGGAGCCATGGGGGAGCGTTTGGTTAACGAGGTTCCACCCAGCTACTGTTTGTTCCCACTGTGTGTGTGTGTGTGTGTGTTTGTTTTGTGGACGCAGTGGTTGCTCCGCTCCGCTGCTCCAGCAGGACGCTGGTTCGGCTGTTTGCTCACGTGTTTGCGTGGTTCCAAGCTGACAGGAAACGCCTCGACAGCCCGTCTGTTGAGCCAACGTTGGTCTCTATCTGTTTGGTGACAGAGTAGAGTCGGTGTTGCGTGAGTATTTACACTTTGACTTTAGCTTTTCCAGCAACCTCTCCGGAGGGTGGCAAAAGAATTCACATTCTGTGCTGAAGTAAAAGTACTTGTGTATAAAGGTTAAAGTACTGATTCAAATACTTTACTCAAGTACAAAGTACAGGTTCTGAAATGTACTCAAGTTAAAAGTATAAAATTATTTGTTTGAGTTAATGAAACAATGTATTTGTTTTTACATGCATGTTTGCACTCTCGATAGGAAGAAGCAATGTCATTTTGTACATGTTTCTTTTTCTCTGTATTGGCAACATACTGATTGTTGACACCAAAGCTCTACTCTAAAGTAATTTAAAGTAATTTATATCTTTATATCAGAATTTATATATTTTAAAGACTTTTAAACCGAAAAGTAACAAACATGTTTTCCAAATGTAATAAGTAAACGTACAGGGGGGAGAAATAAGTACAGAAATAAGTACAGAGATCTGAAGAATTTACTCAAGTACTTTATCAGAGTATTTGTACTTTCACACAAATGCCTCTGAACACCACTACATGTTTTGGCCCTGCTAAGCACCAAAATATAAATTCTGAATGTCTCCGCCAATGCACTTTAGATTTTGTTCCTTCATTTAGTTTCCACACCTTTTGCGTTATCGTTAACAACCTCTGCAAGGTCATTTGCCTGCTGATTGAAAGTCATCCGAGCTGTGTTTTCATTAAGGACAGAATCAAGCGGCAAATTGTGCTGAACAAATGAAGCGGCTTTATCTGCACAGGCCTGGGGTTGTGTCAGAAATCAGATGAGATTAGCTCTTGTTTTTGAAGACAGAAAACATCCGCAGCTCCAGCCAGAGTTTGTGCTTTTGGGATAAAAATCAGCTGAGTGAAAATCGAGGGCCAATTGTCGAAAAAAATTGTCGCATGATGTCAGGTTTGATTGTGGGTGAGATCGTAGGTGACAGGAAGTCTGGCCGGAAACCTGAAGCCTGGCCTGCAGGTGTGCTATTTATGATCATGATGTCGGTGCTGGTGTGAAACGTGTGAGCAACGGGCAGGGTGTCAGGTCAGTAGTATAGAAATAGCTGCTTCAGTACATCTAGCGGACTTTGAAAACCTACAATAATAATTTTATTTCTTTCTTATCTCCCTGTACCAATTTAGAGGAGCGCACTTTCCTTTTTTTTTTTTTTTATTAGCAACCTTGTTTCTTAAAAATGTAAACTTGAGTCCTTAGACTTATATAGCTCCTATTATCTGAACTCCCCAGAGATTAGAAAAGTTTGTCTTTTGCTTTCTTGCTTGCCGGTTGTGATGTCGCAAGGAGCCGTGATCCCTCATTGGTACCAGTGACCAGGTTATGGATGACCTCTTCAGCCCTGTCAGCTTACAGCTCCTCTTCTAAGCGTGTGGGAGAGACTGTGACCTCTGAACTTTGGCAGGAAACTAGAGGAAGTGTGTTTTACAGAAGGCTGTGAACAGGATAATTAATCACCCAAGTCTGCTCCATCTAAAAATTGGCTTCTTTTAGTCTTTTCCGATATATTCATCGACTCTTAACTCATTTTTTCTTTTTTCTTACCTACAGCAGTGCTGGAGAGCGCAGCCTCTGTTCCAAACAGGTGGCGACACTGATGTATCTCCGCAGATTGTCCTTTAATGAACTTAATTCTCACGCCGGTGATGAATCATCTCATTACTTGAAGTTATTAGCCATTCATCTACCTTCCATTCACCGCCTCGATTGCTCTTCACTTCCACTTGAAGAATGGATGTCCCTCTGGCCGCCCGGGCCGACTGCACCGCACCGCCTGCTGCTGCTACTGCTGCCACGGCCGCTGCTGCTGCTGTTGCAAAGAACGTCCCGCAGACGAGAGAGAGGAACAAGGGGGGAGGGGGGGCAATACGGAAGCGTTTAAGGCGTTTGGATGTGGAGATGAAAGAGGTGGAGGAGGGCTCCTGCTCCGTATCCCTCCATCTCTTTGTGGAGTAATCCTGGCCCGCGGCGTCCTCCAGCCTCCTCTCGCTGCCAGCGCGCTCGCTTGCTCGCTCGCTCGCTCTCAAAGGGACGCGGCATTAGCGGCGCTAGCGTTCCATCACTCTGCCTAATCCTGTTTTAAACCTTTGTCGCGGCCTGAAAACTGATAAAGCGGCGTCTAATTACCATAACCTGTCTGTCTGCGGACGGCACCGAATGGAGTTGTGGTATCATGGCTCTCCACAGATCGCACCGAGGTTCCTCTGAGACGCTTTTTGCCGGCCGCCTCGGTTGGTTACCAACGGCGATGTCGGCCCTCTGAGGAGTCTGCCCCAGCAGTTTTCCCTCCTAGAAAGCACAGATATTTGTTGACAAATATAGAAAGTAAAAGTCAAAAGTTGTCAGAAAAAATCTAATCAAGTAAAGTACAGACATCTGAAAAATCTACTTCAGAACAAAGTATTTGTACTCTGCTGAACGGCGTGTTTGTGTGAGTTTGACGAGCCTGACCTTTTCCTCTCCTTCACACCCATCAACCCCGACCCACTCAAAAAAAAGAAAAAAAAAAAAAGACAGACGCAGCTCTTTGGAGCCCTAGTTGAAATGCCAGGTCCGTTGTTGGCAAAAAAAAATTGCCATGAATCAATGAATGCCTTCGTTTGATCGCGGCTCAGCGGCACACCGAGTCACATCTCGCATCCCATAATGAGAAGTGGCGCCGCCGTGCTTGAGTACATCGGTCCTGCATGAGAGCCGGAGGCAGAAATATTCACTCAATCGTTTCTTCCTCTGGTTGCATCAGACATTGTTAATCACACCCAGATGAGCTTTTGGTCTCTGCTCTCTTATTTAAATGGCAGTCTGGCCTCCTCTTCACTGGTTGCACCCCCAGACAACTCCAGAAACGGTCAGGCTACACCAAAGTCTCTGTCGCGTCGCAGCGTAACGCAGAGAAAATGAGAAACAGTGACGAACGAACAAACGACGCAACTAAAGATTTCTGTTTGATGCAGCGGAAAAACAAACACGGCACCTTGATTCTCAAAGTTCGCAGCACAACTTTATGAACTCTTCATCAGTTTCACATCAAAGGCAGCAGGATATTTCTGCTAAATTCTTAAAGATGTTGCGGTGACTCATCCCGCCCACTCACATCTGTTCACCCTCGGCCTGATGGTGTAGATGTGAAGTCAACCAGGCTCCCAGGGTCCCACGAGGGTTTTGAGTCAGGAGTTGTGTCAAAGTTCCCCAGAGAAGAAACGCAGTTTGATCATTGTCAGTTTAACTTTTCGCCTTCTCACTCTTTAACTTTTAACTCCATAACAAAATGTCCAAAACATGATGGAGAGTTCTTGCTGCGGTGCTGGTGTTGTACTGGCTGGTGGCTATATAAAGGAATCAGATTATTATAATGCCAAAAAAAGGCCAACACACTTAGCCGTAATCGCTAATAACCTGATTGTCCATGGAACAAGAACCACATTGGCTGATTAACTTGGATTTTTTTCCTAAAAAATCATAAAGTGATCAGTGTACAATACAACTAGCAAAAAGAAAATTGTTTCATAATGCACCAATTTACTCTGTTTTTATCACCAAATTTTGAATTGCATATCATGCATTTCACTAACTTTTTTACTAACTTTTTTTTTAATTCACACTTTTAAAAAACCAATAGCGCTATATTTTAGGACAGTAGGAACAAGCTGACTTGGGTTCATTATTATTATTGTGTTCAGCATTTGTCAAGATTTCCTCTTCTCTAATTCATTGGCTGACTGTTTATAGTTCACAATGAAAACCTTTAATAAATATGAACAATTAGAGTAATTGAGTCATTTCAGGTGTCTACTTATTGCCACTCCTATGTGAGCCATGATCTCACCCTGTGGCCACCCCAAGGAAAATGTTCTTTTAATTTTTCTAGCCAGTGTGTTAATATTACAAATGACTCTTCCGTATCCAGTTAGCGGACCTCTTCCCAGTGTCACGACCTTGACTGCGGGAGTATTTTGGGGGTGGGAAAGTGAAAGTGTTTTCCTGCTGCGGAAGGCTGTGAAGGGAGCTCTCGGATCCCATCTGCAGCGTAGTGTGGGTGGCAGGGGAGGATGGATGCCAGCACCTGCTGCTGCTGCTGCTGTGGAGATGGTAGGGCTGTGCACGCCGACTCTCCAGCACCACCTGTCTGACTCGGCGAGATGACGATCCGAGCATGGAGGCGCGCAACGGCCGGCCGTGAGCTCCCAGTTCATCTGCAACGAGATGAGTCAGCAGATCCACCTGCGGCGTCGCCCTCCACCGCTAATTATACGTCTGATGCCCTGCAAGGCAGGGAGGGAAGAGAGGATGATGGGCCCCACATGGATATGGAACAGGAAGTTACGGGGTAACACACATCAAGAGGACGACGTTGGTGTCATAGGTGTCAAACTCTGGCCCGCGGGCCATATTGGGCCTGCAGGGTAATTATATTTGGCGCGCTAGGCAATGCAATATCAGTTCTAGCCCTGTCCCGCCAGTATTATAGAGCACATGTATGGCTAATACTACAAATCCCACAATGCTGTGCTCAGTCAGCACATGACGTTCAATGAAGGATATCGTTAATGTTACTTCATTGGTTTAATTATTAGCCCGTGGGAAAAGATTACTGTTGAAAATTAAATCAGATGATTGCAAATAAAAAAGAGCCATACATTTTTTAATTTGCATTTTATTTATTTTGATGATTCTGCATGTGTGCAATATTAAGTTATTTATTGTATAGTGTTGAGCTTTGCTTGTTGTATATTCAGGTTAAAGAAAAACTTGTTTGAGTCCATATAAAAAGGTTCACTATTATATCTGAAGGAAGATTTGTTCAACAAATATCAATGTTGGCCCACGGCTTTGTCCAAATTTTAAATTTTGTCCCCACTGTGTATTTGAGTTTGACACTCCTGGACTAGATCTTCTCTTCCGGTGCAAGTGCAGCTCCTGTTTCTTGTGTGTAAGAAGGTGTGTGGTTGCCGGTGCGTGTCTTCTCCTGCCCCCTCCATGCTGTGGCCTGGCAGTGAGATCCTGCACCTGTGAGACCCTGAACAGCCCATGACGCATCCTCCTGGAGTTAGTGTGTGACTCAGCTGAGCAGAGAAAACAAGAGTGGCTCAGTCCCTCATGACCTGACCTCGCTGTGTGACTCACAAACCATGTACGTGTCCTACAAAGGACCTTATTAAACTTGTTTTCCCACCTTGATGACAAAGTTGTTGTGTTTTTTAAACTGAAACAACTGACTGTTAAATATGGAGCTGACTAGATGTATAACACTCATACTTGTATACTTATACTTAGGTGATCTTCCTGATAAAGTAGGGCATGTTATAATGTTGGTAAACATATCAAATGATATCTCACAGTCACAGTCTTGGCTAATCAGCCGAGTTTTCCACCTGCAGTAGAAAGTTGGAGTAGCCATGTTGTTGCTAACATCAGAGGAGACACGGAGGCTAACGGACAGTCTGAATGAATGGAACTTGGACGAGCTGACGGAATTATATTACGCGTCTCAGGAAGACCAACATAACACCAGGTAAGAGACAAAGTTTGGTTTTAATTCGCAAATTGACGTGATCACGTAATGTTGCAATTAGCTGTAACATCGGTTGGTGTTTCCGGCCCAGGATCGGTCTGCCGGCAGACATCATATGTATGGCATATACATTATGTGATGACTCTGCGGTGTGCTGTTAATTTGACTACCTGTCCAAAAGTGTGACGCGCGTACCACATCGCACTTTCATTTTACGTTAGGGATAGAGAGCAGAAATCGTCAGAAAACCGGATCTATCGTGTCGGGGGTTCATGCTCTTAAAAAGAAAAAGGAAAAATACAACATGTGTTTGGAACGACAAACATTTATAATTTAGCCTGTAGCTTGGTCCAAACTCAGCAAACGTCTGATTGAGCCTGTTGATATTGGGATGTTTTTTCAAGGCAGGGGTCAGAAGGGCTTATGCCTACGCTGGAGGGGATGTGGTCATTAACTATTTATAATAGTAATTTGTTCCAGCGCTGCATCAGTACAGTGTTTGACCTTAGACAGAGGTGTTGTCTAGTAGAGCACAGCAGCCTGAGCACACGTCTCTACCGTCACATTCACAGATGTTTCATTTCTCTTCACTGAGAACATCTTCACTGAAACACGTGGTTGTTATTAACAGAATGCAGAGGGGGGATTCTAAAAGAAAGAGGTTTAAATTACTGTAATTAATGTTTTAATGGACAGTAGCAAAAGGTATTCCACCTCACAGCTCCACCTTCAAACTGGGCGCGATTCAAAAGTCATTCAAGTGTGCAAGTGAAGTAATCAAAAGAAATATTACTTTACTTTATCTGGGTTAACTATTACCCAGAGACAGACGCTGAGAGAGGAAGGATGCAATGAAGCAAGCACTGGCAGTGCCTTTAATATCACTGTGCTAATTATACTCACCATCTGCAAAACACTGCTGCAGTGATTCCCAAGACTGCGCGCCGTTACACTTTCATCGCCTTTGCGATTTTCCCCAGGGGAGAACGCTCCCATCCGACCTGGGACCACTAGCATCTGCAAATGGCTCCTGTCAAGTGGTGCAGCGTAGCAGTGCGATTATTATCCCGTTAGAGGTCACAGCGGCGTTGGTGCGTTTCTGTACTTGTGCTCTCTTCAATTCAAAAGTGCTTTACAAGGCGTGAAAGCATAAAAAATAGGCTACATTGTAGGGAAATTAGAGACACAAATTCACTCCAAAGTAGACGACAAGAGTGTTTCAGCAAATCTCACATGAGGACACAGGCTGCTCTGGGCCTCGAGTGCGTGAATAATGTTCCGGCACCGGATTTGAAATGGGCTCTGGGAATATGAGAGGAGACATCTGTCTGGTGACCTGAGAAATGTGCTCGCCGGACGGACTCAAACATGTCAAGCAGACACATAATCTGAAGCAGACTATTAAGAGCATCACCGTTAAGGGACCAAAGTAGTTAACAGGTAGAAAACTGGATGTGCCTTAATAATCAGAGCGATGTGATTACATTTTGCCTCATAATTAAGATGTTTGTGAAGCTCTGTAAAATGCTGTTGGAAGATGAGGAGCTGCCGCTAGGGCTGTTAATATTGAGCAGGGCTAATTGAAAAGGATAATAAGTGGTTTCAAATCCATTTGAAAGCAACGTGTTTATTAAATTGGATAAAAAATGACAAGTAAGCCTGGAAATTGACAACGGACCAATTTCATTTTTGGGAAAAAAGACTCGCATTTCTTATCAAATTTGTATTTTTCTCAAAGTCTGCTCAAATTGAATGCGCAATGCTACATTTGCACATCGTAACACATCGTAGTCTTGTTGTCATCTTATTAAGACATGGTTGTTGAACATGTTTTCCTTCTAGAGGCCAGTTTGCCACTGCTGAGAGCGGTAGGACTGGCATTTGCCTGAATCGGCGATGCCAGTCCTAAATGTGCATGTACTCGTCTCTTTAGCTACGGCTAACCGAAGTTCACGCAGTGGGTGCCGCTCCTCGTCAGTGTGTTTGGGCGGGGCAATAGAGGGCGCCGAAGCCCCAGGTTGCATTGATGCTCAACCAGATTTGTGCCCTCATGTAGCTAGTGCATTTTCTATAGATTATAACGTCCTTGGTTTACACTCATTTATTGCTTTCTCATTCTTCCTGCCTCCTTTTCCATGTTGCACCCGACAACCTTGCAGTGCAGCTGGATAGTTGCAATTTCACGGCAGAAACAGCACAACTGCTGGCCTTGCCAAGCCAAAGTTCAGTGTTTTCAGCCATTTTCAGTGTTACACTCATAACTTGGACCTGTTAAAAAAAGAAAAAAAAGAAAACTTTTTCACTGCAATACTTGGATACAAATCCAATCCAAGTTTTGGGGAGCACACCAGATTTCCATCTGGTGCGCTTGGCGAACACTTTGCTTGCTGCTTTTTGTGCTCATGAATTAACACGAGCTGAACGTCCCTGTTCAGAGGTGTTTCTTCCATCCTAACTTTGACTTCCTGTTGAGAGCTGCTCCACGCGCACAGCACAGTTTTCCGCGTCGCTGCTTTGCTTCTTGTTTGATGCTTTTTGAGAAAGTCGTGCTTTTCTGTGTGATGGGAGCTGAAACTTGTCAGAAAAGACAAGGCCTTAACTACAAACACCGCAAGAAACACTTCAGAGGATAGGAAATCGGGGAATGAGGATACTCCCAGAGAGATGGCAGCTCACTTATTGCGTACTTGATGTTGCAACACGACCCACAGACTAGGCATACTTGATGTATATACATACAGTATATATATATATTTTTTTTTCCAAATAAATACAGTAAACAATCCTGACTTTTTTATGTTGATAAATCATTAAAGAGCCTGAGGTTGGTGCAACCCTGGGCGTGTGAAAAGCTGTATTGCAGCAAGCGAGGGGGGGTGGTTTAATATGCAGCAGCTCTAACGAGATTAAAGCTCACAGTCTATTCCCTTCTCCCTGAACCTGAGTGGAATGCGTGTTGCAAATTGACATTTTGGAACTGTTAAACACGTCTCACTGCGTTTTATTTTTTTGCCTGTCAGTACAGCCCACCTGAGATTCAGGAGAGGAGTCAGCACTCAAGAAGTACATATACTGTAAAACCATTTATGCAGTATTTGTACAAATTAGCAGTGCAGAGAAACCATGGAATCGCAAGGCAGCTGGTTTGTTGAAATTACATCTCTCATCAATATTTGCTCATCCATCTTGCCAGCCTCAAACACACAGTGTTTTCAGTCAGTCCTGTTTGTTTCTCAGTTTGCTGTATTCAGTCAGCTTCCCTCGCAGATACAGAGGAATGGGGCTATGAGAGCAAGAAGCAACCGCTCCAAGCTGCTCCGGAATACCACAGATTAAGACCTGTGAGAAAAAGCTACTTAAGTTACACACACTGTAAATAAGCAGTAGCTGCTGCTAAAGAGATTAGCTTCGAAGCGCCGTTTTTACCTGAACGGAAGGTATTTACACATTAAAAGAAGACTGTAAATAGCACTAAAGGCTTTTGATGATTGGCAGCCTTGTTCCCCTTTGCTTCCCACTGGCTTTAGTGAGCATTTAGTCAGCGCCCCGGCTGGTCATGGATGTTGACCCTTACACCAATAGGTCAGCTGTAGCTACCTGGCCCCTGTTGGCCGCAACCAATCTGACATGTCTGCTTGAAAGTAATAGGCAGAAGGATTTCCCAATCCCCTGCTCACCCCCCCGGCCAAAGTTTCTTTCCCACATTGTCCCTGAAATAAATCCCAAAAGAGGAAATGTTCCATCTATCTATACATCTCAGGTGAGATATTAGATGTGGTCAAAACCTGTGCCTTTGACTGGAGCTGAGATTGCCTCGCCAAGGCCAACATTGAACCTCCGTCCCCAATTCAGCAGCTCATAATGACACGATTGTGATCTGGGAGCAGGAAGGTCAGAGGTCAGCTGCAGACTAGAGATGAAAGGAGAGCATCAGTGCAACAATAAATTACCGTGGCCCTCCGCTGACCCTGCTGACAATCTTCCTTCGTTACACCCCCCCGAGCTCCACTGCGTTATGCCCTCGTTTTTATTAACAGCTAGCTGTCAGTCTGAAGCACGAGATGTTTCCCTGCCACAGCATGAAGCTTCCCACTCTAGTGATTTACCCCGAAAACATTGCCTAATCAGTATTGATTCCTTTTGTTCCCATTTTGTCTAATTACCTTAATTACTGAAATGCTTTGCTGGTGAGTAGATCGTTGTGACCGTCGTGCCTCAGCTAATCCTTCTCCAAAGCGACTCGAGAAATGATGTATTTTCCTTTCTTAAATCTCAATTAATTAGTGTCACATCAAAGAGCAGTCTCACCCCATAAGCAGGATATGTAATTAGTCATTAAGGAAGAAGAAGGAGAAGAAGACGACGACGACAGTGGCAAGGCTCTCATTCCTCCACAGTGACACTGAAGGTTTTCCTCGCGTCAACATCTCACTCTTCACCCCCACGGGGAGCCGATCAGCCCGGTGCTGGGTGAGGCTTCAAACCTCTTGGGGGGGAAGAGACGAGTTGCGTGCGTGCGCTTTGGGAGGTGTGGGTTGCTCCTCCTAATGACAAGTGCAGGAAACGGAAGAGTGTCGAGAGCGACTTCAAAGAGGCGAATGAGGGGAGAGAGACGAGGAGAGGTGGCGAAGACAGGTGGGCGGAGCCTGTCGGAGGAGCACACGGTAGCTTCGGGGGGTCTGAGGAGGTAGGTTTTTGGGATGAGGCACCAAGCGGCACAAATGTCCCCGATAACGCTCCCGCCCCCCCACCAAGGAGGCACCTGCCTGTGAGCTAAGGTCCAACCACAGAGGGCGCAGCAGCCGAACAAACAGCCCTGCTCCTTCACCTGCAGCCGGCGTAGCAGCTCTGTTTGTGATGTATAATTGAGAAGAGTGCGCCTGGATGCTGCTGCTGTGTTGCAACGCCTTGGCCTGGACTTTGATTGATCATCATGATTGTAGCCTGCGGCTGTGTGAAACAACTTGCATGATGACGTTGACTGGGGGGTTTGGGGGAGATAAAAAAAGTGATCAAAGCCCTGAAATATGAAATGTGAAGGTTAAGTTTTCATGTGAGTGTGATAGAAATAAAATTGGAAGGAGGGCGGGGGGGTTGTGTGCGTGTGTGTGGATAGATTGAAGTTTGATCTAGAAGGTAACATTTTGATTCCCAAAGAGGTTTCGATTCTCTTCTGAAACCCCTTCTGAGAGCTGAAGAGGAGGCTGATTTTTATATTCTGGGTCCGGTGCCTGTGTCAGCGTCTGTGAACAGCGCCACGTTTCGGTGTGGCATACGCATTACATAGTTTTCACCCACCGTTGGGTGGGCGCGTGTGGACGCGACTTTTTTCGACCCCGGGAAAGAAAAAAAACGGTAACGTTCCCGTGTGGACAGGGCCTCAGACTGGCGGGAGGGGCTGTTAAAAGAAGACATTGACCCAGGTGTCATGAGAACAGGTCACATGTCAAGGTGGAGGCTGGAGTTGAACTTGCTGCAGGAGCCATTAAGACGTTCATTGTTGGTGGCTGTTAAGTGGTGCTGAAGGCCACTTCCTTTAGGTTTTGTGTTTAATGGCTTCTTTTAGCCATCTGCCCACAGCATGAGCATCCTTCCTCTGGATGAACCACTGTTGACCTCACACGGCCAGGCACAGATTCACCTCCTGATGCCTCACTCATCCATCTTGGGGAAAAAAAAGCCTTACGAGTCCATCACCAATGGAGCTGCAGCCGCAGAAGAAGAGATGCAGGAAGTAGCGGCAAGCCTAGCTAGTGCTAGAAATATTAGCACAGACGATGCGGTAAGAGTAGTTTTATCAGTGTTGTCATTTGAAGGGAAGAACAGAAGATGGCAGGGAAAGTTCTCTCTCTCTGTGGACGTCATGATTTGCAACTCTCCCGACCAGCTTTGGCACGAGTTGAGTCGCACTGCGGTGCTCACCACGGGACGGTGACCAGGGTCCTCGTGTGGCCGCTCCCACCTTGAGCTGTTTCTGTATCTGGCTGAAACACTGTTTTTGGAACAATTTCTGAAAAATCCTGGCAACTGGATTCAGGAATTCCTCCATCTGGCCTCGTAAAGTCCGACCTCTGGGTCTCGACCCCGAGGAGCCGTTTGGTTCAGTATATCTCACTATTTATGTCCGTGTGCTTCTGGCCGCAGTGAGCTGCACTGCACAAGTGCGGCAGAGACAGAGAGAGTGAGCAGCGCTGGGAGAAAAGAGGTGTGTCCCCCCTCCATAGATGCAGCAAATGAGAAAATGCATGCGTGAGAGGCATAATACAGGAATAGATTCCTCTCCTTAACTCTCTCCCACGGAGGATTCCTTGAAGTCCCGGTGAAACCAGGCGTGCATGAGGGGCCTCCCCAGCCGACTGTGATGTATGCGATCGGCTGGTAATGAAGATGCTGTTGGCCCTGCGCACAAGCACTCTGGGCGGACGCTCGCCGTGCCGGTGGCTGCCAGAGTTTCGGCATAATGAGAGCCGGGATAAGAAGAGCGGGAGGAGAGTCGGCGGCAGACTGTTGGCAGCCTCGTGCTGTCTGAGCAGGGCTCTCACCCGAGGACAGCGACTCCCTCTCCGACGGGAGGGAGGAGGAAGAAGTTTGCGTGAAAGGGAAAAAAACACAAGAAAAAGAAACCCGACACCCCATAAGTAACAGAGAAAAAAAAAAGGATCCTGACTTTAAAATGTGTGAGATTCCCCACGTGTGTCTCCGCCGCCATCGGAAATACGACAGGAAGCAGGTTTGGAGGACATCAGTCAGTCAGAGAGACGAGCTGATCTGAGGTGTGTTGGCATCTCCAACCACATCGTATCACAGCAGAGACACGGCCCGGATTTGTTTTATTTCATTGTTGCCGCTTCCAGAAGTGCAAAGATCTCTTATTGCAGAGTGAAGTTGACACGGGCAGGTTTAGAAGTGTGTATTTAAAAATATGACACAACATTTTGAACCCTGGAGCTATTTTTTTCAAACAAAAAAAACAAACTATAGTTGTATTCATCCTGATATTAGGGATGGAAGATGGAAAAATTAAAACGTATGAATTAAGAAGAGATAAACAAAAATGGAAACATATATACACACAATATGATAGTGACTTCCTGTTGTCTTTCTGTTGTAGAGATGAATATTTGGCCAAATTTTACAGTATGCGTGTGTTGTTGGATGCTGGTCTGACCTAGATGAATTATGTTGGGTGTGATTTTTTTTTTCCAACCAATGAGGGAGAACTTCTACAATGACTTTGAACCCAGGATCTTTGTTAGACATTATTATTGCGCCCATCAGAGCTCCTCCACTCCCCACTGCTTTTAAACCCTTAAATACAGAATTTTTTCAGCGGGATGAATGAAAAACGGATGAGAGGCGAGGCAAATCAGGCAGTCGGAAGATTTCAATAGATGGATCGTGTTGCCATCACAAAACCAAGCTTACAACGTTGGCTCCCACTTTGCTTTTTCTCTCTTTTTCTGCGTTGAAAAACCTTTAGCGTTCACAGCACCTACATAAAGTAGCTGCATCATTAGCAGAAGGCACTCACAGCGAAGCCACGCGTTAAAAACACTTTTCATCGTCGAAACTGTGCGTTTTCCATTCGAGGAAAAATCGCCGGCGCGCTAATTGTGGAGCGCATGAAGAGGCTTTCGCGGGGCCCTTTGTGTCTGCCGCAAAATGGAGACGAGGCGACTCAAAAGCTGCTCACACACAGACACACAGATCTCATGTCAATGTCGGAACAAAGGTCCTCCTCCTCCTCCTCCTCCTCCTCCTCCTCCTCCGACAAGCCGCCTCTGCTTCCACTCTCTCTCTCTCCTCCTGCTACTTTCACCCCCACACACACTGAACAGTGCAGAGCTGCCGCGTTGCAGCCATTAGTTACGGCCAGTCTGCCGGCCATCCAGGAGTCAGATCTCGGGACGTGGGACGACGACGGCGTCTGCATCCGATTCTCGGTCTCCCCTGTCTGTCCGCTGCGATCGCTCCCAGACTTCTTTCCAAATCCTCGGAGCAGCTGGACTGATGCGGCCACATCATTCCCTCACGCTCAGGAGCCGCCCCGATCCATTCTGTCTTAATCACTTCCTGTCAAGAGGCACCAGTGCCGGGGCCAATCAGACCTCCCGCGCCTGAGCTGTGATAATATAGATAGATAATCAAGCTGCTTTGGGCCCTTTGTGGTCATTTTTACCTCCTGCTCCTGTTGTTTTCTTACTTTGTTGGAATTTCTACCCTCTTCTGTTTCCACTCGTTTATCACTTTGTTTTTTTGGTTGCATTTGATGTCAGATAGTGGGTTTGTGTTTGCGCGCATCTCTCTCTGCAGTTGATAAATTTAATTTCCCCCATAAAGTGTGTGTGAGTTCTGATAATGCACGTTAGTTTCATCCTCCAGCTCCGACAGGCACCAGATTGCAGATCAGATTCCGCCTTGCTGGCTTTGAGACCTTTTTTTTTCTGCGCTTTGTTGCCGTATTTTATTTATTATGTGTTTATTTTGTTTTTTCGGAGATGATTCACAGAACAGATGATATCAACAGAAACATGATGCTGCTGCTGCTGCTGCGGCTTCTGCTGCTGCTTGGAGGAAAAGAAAAAGTCGTTTTATCTGTTTGGCAGATATTTAATGTGTTGTGGCGGATGGAGCTTGATGTGACGCAGCGTCTCTTGCTGTTTTTCGAATCGGGATGTTTCAGAAACATCACCATCGCAAAAAAAAACACAAAACAACACAATTTAAGAAGCCCTCCCTTTTTTCCCCCTCAGTGGGCGCTGCAGTTCACAGGGGCCACTCGTTACACCCTCTCATTCACAGTTTCTCCTTGAACCAAAGGGAATGATTAAAAAGGGCCCGATTGGTTGCAGGGTTTCTGATTCTGCAGTACACCCCAGACTTCAATCACACTCTAATTGAAAAGTTATAATGAGGTTTAGCCAAGGCTGGAGCGCCCCTGCTTGACTCGGATGCGGCGCCGGGCCTCGCCCCCCACCTCCCTCGGACAAGGACGACACGCCCACATCTGGATCGCAGTGGAAAAAAACATATTTTTTTCTCAAAGCTCAGAACGAAGTGACATTGAAGCCCAATCCCGTGCAAAGTGGATGCGCCCCAAGCAGTTTTTTACATTTTCTATTTATCCCACGCGTGCTAATTAGCTCGCCAGTCCATTCGGCGTGGTGGGGGGTGGAAACAAAACAATGCATACATATTGCATTAGGTGAGCATACGGGCCGGGCGGGGCCTCGTTCATCAAAGCTCCGTAAACACGGCTCGCGACGCTCGTCTGCCCGCTTGTTTTCAAAGCGGCGGACGCTTGTAATGAGCGCTCTATTTCTGCAAAGTGGAGAAAAGATGCGAAGGCAGAGCGTGCGTGCTAAATCATCCATTAGCGTCGCTCAGATTTTCCGCCTCAGAGACGCCGAGCGCAGCAGCAGCAGCAGCAGCAGCAGCAGCCTTGGCCTCTTAGTATTCCTCGTCCGTCTGCTCCGTCTTGCTGCTGCTGCTGCTGCAACGTAAAGCCCTCGGTGTACTAAGAACTTAGGTGGACGTGCATGCAGGTTCTGTTTTGCTTGGGATGAGCCGAAGCTGGCTGGCTTTCTGCGGGCGTCGCAGCATCAGCAGCAACAGCAGCAGCAGTGTGGGAGGCAGACAATCAATCCCCTCCTCCCTCCCCTCTCCTCCGCCGCCGCATCAAATTAATTTCCTAGCGACTACCTCCAGGTATCCTGCGCCAATGTTTTTCTATCGCAGATCCATACCGCAAACACCCCCTCCGGGCGGCTGCACATACCAGTTTGCGTGATTTGTTTTGTTTTTTTGTTTTTTTTCACTTTCGCTGCAGAAGAACTGGCAGCTGGTTGAAAAATGAGCACCCCTGGGTGCAGGAGAGTACGGGATGGGAGCGGGGAAGGTGAAGGTGAAGTGAAGTTTGATTCTCTGTCCGCGTTAGAAGATGGGAACCATCTGTCTTGGAAGGTGAAGGCGCTCGCTCCATCTGCAGCATCCGTCCAAGCGTTAAAGACCCGAGGAGGTTCGGGGGTCAATGGTTGTGGCTTCCAGTCATTCTGTGTTTCATCAATAGTCACATGATCCTCCTCTTCTGTGTGTGTGTGTGTGTGTGTGTGTGTGTGTGTGTGATCCTGCCATCAATGCGACCACCCGGCTTTGATACCTTGATAAAAATGGTCTCATGGCCCTATTAGGGAAAACACATCCTGCAGATCATGTGGCGTTGGTGCAGGTGTGACGTGTCGGCGATCACAGAAAGCCGTTTGCAATATCGCGTCACCGCGGAAGACGAGCAACGACTTTAAAAAAGCGGCCGACTCTCGCAGCCTCCTCTTATCTGTCTCCATTACGGCCGGCCGGCTTGTCAGCGGTGGTCGAGGCAGCGGTCGTGACGGGTGGCAGAGAGAGTGAGAGTGAGAGAGAGAGAGAGGCAGACAAAGCCGAGGATGGAGCGCCATCATCCCTCAGCGGCGCCGACTGGTACGAGGTGGGCCGTGAATTCAAAGGCGGCAGAGACAATTAGAGGCTTTTCCATCATTTCGAGTAGCGCCGCCGCCGCTGCCGTCCGGACCCGTATTGAGCGCCGCTCTTCGCATCATTCAGACCCGTCTATGAATTAAACATGGCCACTTAGCGCACAAGTGGCCATGTGATGAGATTTAAAAACACTTGTTTTCATGTGGTATTTGATTAAAATAGCATCTGTGAGTGCGCGGAAAGCCAAGCGATGAGTCATTAGCGGAGAGGTGAGATGAAACTCAGTGTTGCCGGTTCTTCCGCCGGGCCCAGTTGCTGCTGGCGACCGAAACAACGGCATGAAATAATTTATTTCGGGCACAGAAATAAAATTCTGCCGCCTCGGGGCTTCCTGTTCCCACCCTTGTCCCTTTTTCTCTAATTCCACGTCTGCGCTGTCGAGTTCACATTCATCCTGGTGGCTCCGCTGAGCCTGCCAGTGTGTTGTGTGTGCGGGCGGAGTTGGTCACGGGTCACTGAGTCCATCAGTCCGTCCACCTGATCCTTGAAAATAACAACAGCGCAGAGAACGTAACGCTGCTCGCGTTCGATCCGGTTTAAAGGTCCAAAACCTTAAAAACTGCGGGAGCCTCATCAGAGCCTGGAGAGTAAACATGAGTCTCCAGGAGCAGTGACGTCTTCCCTCCCGCTGCCATGGACCGCATAGGAAATTGATGCTGAGTTGGACTGGGTGAATCTTCTCTCTGTCTCGTCCTGTCCAGTCCGATTGTTGTGTTCTCAGAACCTAGTTGGTAGATCAACACAGTCAGGAGAAGACGCAAGAGAAGCCAGAAAAAAAAATCAACCTTTTCTTGTCTTTTAAAATGGAAATGTTGTCCAGTCGAGACAGAACTGAAGGTTGTTTTGTGACCAGGGTTTTTGAACTCCACCTTTAGCCCCCAACTCGTTCCTCTCAAAGGAAGCTGATTGGCCAAGTCATCACATGTCATAGGAAATTAATTCAAAGTCATATTTCAGACTTGAAAGACACATTTTTCTTTCTCCTTTCACTCTACACACTTTTCTTAACTGAATGATTTTTGTTTTAATTATTATTTTCATTTAAAAACAAAAACATTTTTGCCTCCCCAACAGTGTTGCTGTGTCTTCTCCAACATCCAGCACCCAGCACCTATTTTTGTTGTTTCCCCCCAACATACTTTTAAACACGGCAGTGTTAATGTAGCGGTAAGGACACAGCGTGTCCATCTTTTTGCATTGCGATAAATGCCTATGATTTAAAATACATCAGGTTTTATTTTAAAACACTAACAAGTGCATGGCTGCTGCCTAGCACAATACCTAATTTGCAAATTCAACCATTAAGGCCTAAATGCATGCTAGCGGTATAATTACCATTGCCTCAAACTAATTAGAATGACAACCACACAGTCTCCATTGTGTCTTTTTAATGAAGTGATCAAATGGCAGAAAGCTGTTTGAACGGCCAGGGGCAATGACAAATAGCACAAAGTAAACATGCTTAAAGGCCCAGTGTGTAATTGTGTTAGTGTATGAATGCATAATGCAAACAATTGCTGCTCACACACAGAGATTCTGTGCCGGAACGAAGCCTCCCTCCACCCCCCATTCTGCTTCCACTGCCACCTCCCCACCCCATTCTGGGCCACCTTAGATCACAGTGGCCTCCTAGCAAGTGGATATTCTCTTTATGATATCATGAAATATAGATGCTCGTTATGAGAAAAAAAAAACACAAGTTGCTTATTTTCAGCGACTTTCGCTGGCTAAGAACAAACTCCTTTATTTTTCCATTTCATTTACACGGATCTCTTCTAATGTTACACACTAGGCCTTTCAGGCCTCTACTAATAAACTCTGCGTTTGTCACACGTCAACAGTATTGTGGACAAAGGGAATAACTAGGTTTGAATGAATAATTCAAACAAAAGAGCCCAGATATTGCCTATTTATAGATGCTGAACAGCAACATGTTCCCCCACACGTTGTCAGACAGTCAGACTCAGTTCCTTGGAAGTGTCTTAATCAAATACATCCAAACAAACCCTCACTGCAGATGTCAGTGAATTTTTTGTCAGCTTGTCCACAAGCTACACTCCCAGCTGTTTCCTTCAGGGGTTGTCACAGCGAATTGATTCTCGTGTTTTGTTTGCTGTAGTTTTTTTTTTTTTTCGGGATCAGCTGCTCTTCCTGACACAACACCGGCCTGCGGGTCGAACCTGGGAGTCAGTCCCAGGGGGACACTGACACACCGAGCCACTATCAGACTCAGAGGATCTTTACAGCAAATCATTTTTGTGTCTTCTTAATTGGCAACAGTTTTATGTTTTTGTGTTGTGTTTGCTCTGCCGCCACTCCCCCGCAACCTCCCCAATTTCTCACTCGAGTCAACACAACCCTGGTGACACCAGGCCAAGGTTGACGTGAAGTCGGGAGCCACACTCCAGGATCCTGGAACAATACAATATTAATGCTGAAGACTAAATAATGAATCCAGCAGCAGCAGCAGCAGCAGCAGAAGAAGAAGAAGAAGAAGAAGAAGAAGAAGAAGAAGAAGAAGAAGAAGAAGAGAGAGAATGTGTCGCTTCCTCACATCATTAGGCAGAGGAACGGAAACTTTGTCTTTCCTCACAACCCTGTACACACTCACAGTAATGGTATGAATTAACCATCAGAGAACATTTAGGATATCTTCTAATCTTGTCAGAAATAATCAAAGGGGAAGATCATTCTAGGACGTGGCTCTGCTTCCTCGTTATGGGATTCTTTTTTCCCGCCTTCCTTCCTCGTCTAGCAGGTTCTCTGTATTTGAGCCGTAAAAACAGGGCGGAATGAATCCCGCCGCTAAAAGCTTTCAAAATTGGAATCCGGAGGACGAGCAGTGGTGTAAATTTCCAACCCGGCCGTCTTGGCCTCCCTCTATCTGCCCTGACAGCTGTGTGTGTTTCACAGGCCTCATAATGAGCCTCTGACTGAGCGAGATTCCAACCCCAGTTCCTCAAAATTCACACCTCATATTTTTCCTTCTCTGCTTATAACTCAGTGAGGGACGGGGGGCTGATCTTTGACTGCCACACGGTCCACCTACTGTCCCGAATGGCAGGTAATTACCAGTCGGGTGACAGCAGCCTGCTCCAGGAGTTGAGAGGTCATCAATGCGAAGGGTTTGGTTTTTTTTTTTTAATGCACCCTGAATTTTTCCAGGACTTCCTTCAGTTTTTCGGAGCCCAAAATATCCCAATGTGAGGTTGCCAGACATGTCTGTCTCTTTGGATTTTCTTTCTTTTTCTTTCTTTCCGCGATCCACGTCTTCCCTTTAGACAGTTTCATCCACCGGTAGGGACGGCGGGCGACGAGTGTTCCTCGGTTTTTCACCATCACAGCCAGTGAGTTATTGCATTAATCCGAGCGAGGACGTGCCGGAAAAAATTGTGAAAAGCTAAAAGGTAGCGAGAAGGAAACTGTGCAAAGAAAAGCAAGAGAAAAAAAATGTGAGACGAGCCCGGAGACAAAGAGCGTGTCGACGGAGAGATGCTGGATTTAAGTGACAGTTTAAAGTCATGGGAAAATTGTCTTGTTTGTTGAACCGTGCAGGCCGGGACAGTTTAGAACAGCTTGAACTGCAACAAAAGCTTAAATGGAGACTTGGAGGGGAGTTTAAAAAAAAGAAGTGCTAAAAGGTTTTTATTTTCGGTTGCCTCCAGCCAACAAAGAACAAGTACAACTGCTTGTTTTTTCTAGATGTACTACAGGGGGAATCTTTATGGATCACAATGTGGGGATGGCAAAGCAGACCCTCCAGCTGACGTTGTCATGGTTGAGGATTTTTTTTTTGACACCACACATATGCTAGAAGTGTTTGTGGCCATGGCCAGGACATAGGAGGAAACGTATGGCTTCTCGGCAGCTGAATGCCTCTCAGTGTTTACCGTCCAATTTCTTCCTGTTGCTGTTTACTGCGGTGAAATTGAGCTGAGGAATGAGGCAGGTTTCACCACCACTGTATAGCTAGAGGGCATTTGTTTGAGAAGAATGAGTGTAGAGAACTTTAAGTGCCTTGAAAACCTGCATAAGCAGCACTGGGTTGCATCCTTCCACGCTGCAGTGTAAGAGGCCGGCATTAAACATCAGCTCTTGCAAGGTTTTCCCTTTTTATTAAATCTTCTTTTTAAGTATGGACACCTCTGCTCACCCTGAAGGCCACCGCCTGTGTAGACATGACTCGGAAACTGTAAAAACTGGAAAAGGAAAAACAAACAAACAACTGAACTAGTAAACAACGTTTTGCTTTGGATGCTGGTGTGGACAAAACCACCACGACGATGAGCTGCTTGAAGCATTTTCAGCAATGATGATAATGATGATGATGATGATGATGATGATGATGATGATGCAAAAAAAACGCTGCACAGGATGTGTTCTCTGAAATCATGTCATGAGAATGTGTTGTTGCTGCATTTTCAATGACGCGTGGTTCACAATGCCAGGGAATATCCAGTTTGTGGTCATGGATGATAGATGAATAGATAGATATATCCAGGCTTGTCTGAATCCATCTTAATACAATATAACACAATCTGATTACAGCTGTTTTCTGCTGCAGGACATTTATGTTGTGCATCTGATTTGTGCTCAGTGAAATAAAATTAAGTCTCAAAATTGCCTCATTTGAACCATGTGGTGAGATTCCACCAAAAGTTTACAGGGATCAAACCAACTAACCAACTTGTAAAAAATATTCTCAGGGCCCAACTGTGAGGGAGATGAATAAGAAAGTTCTGTGTTTCTGTTCTGAAGCTTCTTTAATCCTTAATATCATGGAAATGAGATCCAGCCTGTTTATCCTCGGCGTCTGCTTCCTGGCATTTCCTCCAACAAAGTGGTGTAATTGTTCCCGCTGTGTTCCGATCAGGTTTCGGCCGTCCACTACCTCTCATTTGTCTCAATCAAAGAATTAACACATTAAAAAGCGAGATGGAGCCAAACCAAAGAGCCATTAGCCACTGCCTTTGAAAATGAAGCCTGGCACAGATGCTACATAGCAAGAAAAATATGTTTCTCATGGGCTTTAGCTTCTCAGGATCTGTTTAAAAATACACTGTGTGAGGTCAAATTGAGTCACCAGTCAGTGGCGCCTGTCCGTGATGGCCGTGCGGTATTTTTTTTTTCCAGTTGTGTCCCTTCTGTCATCTCAGTACAACGTTTCTGAGCACTCGGATCCTGGTTGCGTAACAGCCGGCGGGGCTTTTTTTTTAGCCCCAGAAGGCTCTCATTTGAGGTGCAGCATAAACGATGTCGGGATCCGGATGACGCATGCAAGACACAAAAAGTTTTTTTTTCCGCCAGGATCACCACTTTGGGCACTAGCAGACGCCACCGTGCTGGCAAATGAATGCAGCTGAGTCACAAACTTGGACCGCCTGTGTGACGTCTGCGCCTCCACTTGGAGTCTCGCCCCCAGCTCCCTCCTGGGATGGGACTGACTGAGGTCAAAGGAGTGTTCTCTCTGCTGTTTTTTTTACAACATCGATGGCACTGCCGCGTACAAGAGACGTTCACGAGGGAGTGGCGCCGGCCGAGGCGAGGCGTCCTCCCACGCTGACCGACGCCACGGGCAGGGCGCCGCGAAAACTGCTGACTGCCCCAGGATGAAAAAACCACGAGGAAACACGGAACCGTCGTTTCCCACTAGGACGGCGTCTCCAGCACCGGCTCACCACAACACTCGCTCCCACACACGTTGACTAGCGCCACGACCGTCCTCCAAATTACAGCGTTCCTCCCACCGGCTATGTCTTTTATTTTTTTTTTTTTTGCAAATCCAATCAAATCCAATCCACTTTACTCATATAGCAGAGTTTTAACACAAAGCGCTGCAACAAGAAAAAACACAAATAAATAGTATTGTAGAATACTATAGTATAGTATAAAAATAATAAAATAAGATCAAATAAAATAAGACAAAATGAATAAAATGCACTTCTCGCCTGCACAAAATTAAGACCTATGCAAAGACAACGGCAAGCTCCAGCCAGCCAGCCAGGCAGCGTGGCTGCTCTCTGTGGCCTCTGCGATGCCTCTGCACTTGTTGACGAGAGGGAGGCAGGATGAGGAATGAGCGACGTGGTCCTCATCAGAAAGCTCCCTCCGTCCTGATTGATATGCGGCCGGCGTCCTCAGATGGGTTGCTACAACTACGCTGCACTGGAGGGAGAGAGGGAGAGAGGGAGGGGAAAAAGATAGGAAAAAAAGAACGGTAGGCAGGTGGAGTGGCTGAGCTACTGCACATCGACGGAGATGAAAAGCTCACGGCTCACTCTGTGATCCGGCTCCCGTGTTGAGCCAGAGGGAAGTCGGGACGGAGCAGATGCGCTGATGTGCACTCGTTAGTGTAATGTAAACCGGCCTAATTGACTATGTATATATACAAATTCACACACACACACTAGTGTTCTTGTTTTTGTCTTAATTCCAAAGAGACAAAGTCCCAATTAAACCATTTTCATGGCAAATAAAATTGATCATGACATTATTTCTGCATGAGTATTCAGATTGTCTTCCTTAAGTACATTCCTGTCACACCTTAGACATATAAATACATCATGATCTGTTTTTATTTAAAATGATATTACAATAACAAACCTTCAAATATTTCATCAGAGCTTACCATGTTACGTTAAAACGTTCTAACACTATACTGTTTCACCCACAATAACATGAATCTTGTGCTGTTTGAACAGAGACAGTGTGAGGAATGGGTTGTTGCACATTTGCACAGTTTCATTAGGTTTTACTTCACGCTTGGTTTGAGGCATTGCGAGACTCCACAGTCACTTAACTAGAAACGATCAAACCTGCTAATGTTGCCACTGATCTCCTTTCATCCCTCCAGCTTGACATCAGTTCAATTCCACACAGTACGATACGTGTTGCAGTTACGCACCAGACAGTGTTGGACAGTGCTTGCTGAGTGTTCCGCCGTAACCAGATAACGGCGGAATACTAGTGTGCATGACGGTGCACCGATGGAGAGAAGAGGATCGGGTCAGATGGAGGCGGCTGATTCGCTCTGGCGACCCCTGAAGGGAAGAGCCGGGAAGGCGAGGAAGTCCTGAAAGTATTGATGGACACTTCACTGCCGTTCAGGTGCACTCGCATTATTCACGTCCTGACCCGGCTGCAGATTTGGAAAGGTCAACAAGTGCGATCAAATTTGACGGGAGTCTTTTATCTTTTGGTGAAAGTACGAGAGCCTGTCTGCAGTGGTGCGAGAAAGAGAAACACAATCAAGCGGCCCCGACGTGTGCTGGGCTCTATTTGCCGAAAGGTCAATGGGTTCCCGTTGAGCAGAGAGACGAGAAGAAATAAAACACACCGGGCGCAGCCAGCAGACATCACAGGGCCTCTCGGATGTTTACCCAAGCAATGGTTTTCATCACACCCACACACACACACACAAACGGGGAGCAGACCCTCATGCTGCATCACCTCCAGCCCGCCGCCTTCGACCATGAGTCAGCTCGTTAAATGGAGACAAAGCAGAGCTTGACAGTTTACACAAACCGCAGCAGATAGGTTCCCTGTAGGCATCATCAGCAACACCAAAACATCTCCTTAATCAAGAATCATTAACGTGATGCATTCGCCATTAACGGCTCCAATTAATTACACGCAGAGCTAATGTCTCATAAATAATAGAGGGGCTTCAGAGGACGGATGGACGAGCGCAGTCTGAGTCGGGAGGAGAGGAACAGATGGGCGCTTCCTCGCTGCCGCTTGGTCTGCCGCGTCACTTCGTTTTCCTTCCGCGGCCGGGCAGCCGCGCTAATGTGGGTTTCTTTCCTTGGCGGTCGCCCGGCAGTTGATGGTGACAACTATGTTGGGGGAACAAACGAACATGTCTGAGTCGCTGTTCGGAGTCGCCCATTGATGGGGAGCTCCCACGCTGGCTGGATTTTCATCAGCACATTTTAATGGAGAATTTTGGACCCAAAAAACCCAAAAGTTTTTGCGGAGAGATTAATTAATCGAATAAAGTCTAATGCAGGAAACACTGAAGTCACCATTGCTGTTCACACCGATGCTGTCGTTCCATTTTCTGCACAATGGCCATGTCTCATTATGTGAACTTGTCAAGATCAGAAAGACAGTTTGAATTTCACTGAACTTGTTACGCCTGAACCTTGTTAGCGCACATTTTCATCACAGAAAATGTCGGAGCAAAGAACATGTCAATCAATCTCGTTTAAAAAAAAAAAGGCTTGAAAGCTGTTAGACAACAGTAATATAGTGAAATAATTGTGCGCTCATCTTCTGTCATTCTGCCGTCGGACTTGAAATGCATTCTGGGCCATGGGCTCACATGAACACTTCTCCAGAGAAAACCTGAAGGGGGCGCTTCACAACTGGAAAATTTTACCTGGACCTGGCGAGGTGTGAACTTGGAATTGGGGCACAATTTGAGATTAAGTTGATGTCTCACAGGTCAGCGAGATCACAAGTCCTGACAAGATTTCAGCCAATTTGTGGCAACAAGACTGCAGCAAGACGACCATTCATGTGTGAGGAGAACAAAAACGCTCCTTGATCTCACCAACCCCCAACACAACTCATCAACTCCACAAGCGATGTTGGTTTCCACTTTGTCACCTTGACTTCTTCTTCATTTTATCACAGCCATGTCACGTTCCGATGCATATACTGCCATCTACTGACGAAGGTACTGCTGCTCAAGTCAAAGTTAACATGCGTTTTTTTCCTTTGCTTCACGACAAACTTTCAAGCGATTGGCTTTGGATTAACGTGGAAACCATGTTACCGATACAACAACAACAGCTGCTGCGAAGACATAAAGCTGCTGCATCCAGTGTCACTGATTTCATTTAGCGTGGAGGCAGGCTGTGAGTGTCCCTTCTGCAGTGTCATTACATTCCACTCTGCTTTTCTAACGAAAAAGGCTTGAGAGGCTACAAGACAAGAACACCAAAGAAGCTCAGGCGACAGGTGTTTGTGATGTGAAAAGATTTATAGAGGGGAAGTATAAATCCAAAAGATGGATAAAAAACAATTTTGGCTGCTGTATCAAAGCCTGACTCAGAAGTGCAATGATTTGTGTAATTTACTGTGCTCACAACTGCCTCTCGGACTTCACAGCTGGACTGTTTCAAGTGAAATAGACCTTTTCCACAGATTGCACAGGTTTCTAATCTTCTAAACTTCCTGTACGCACCACCATGTCACCCCAGTGACAGTATGTCATTTCACCACCTCACTGTCATGATCAGTGATTGGTCGAGAGAATGCTTGCTGTGTGTCGAGGTGCCAGTCTCAGTGTGCACAGCCAAAAGATTTAATAGACTGACACACAACAGTCCCAACAGTGCCAGGACAGATGTAATATTTCAGTGACTCAATTAGTAAACTTGAAAGAAAGAATCTTCAAAGAATTGTTTCAACCCAAACAGTTAGACAAGTCTATTTTGGAAATTCTGTTAGAACCCCAGAACTCCTTTTTAGCGTTTTTGAATATTTTCTATGAAAGTTTTTCGTTCACTTTTGTTCTAAAACTTGAATATGGAGCAGCTAAGAGACAAAACTAGGGCTCATCAAGCAACAAAAGAGTGTTTTACAAATCATTAGAAGGAGCCAAGTATAATACCAAAGCACATTCGCATTTTAACGAACAGAGCATCGGCTCCACTTTCTCTCTTCACGCAGATTAAGTCATTTTAGTTCCCTGGTTCCAGTTCCCTTCTCTCTGTTACACACACATTGCTGCATCTTCACGACTTCTTGATTGTTGGATCAAAATGGAGAGAATGTCAGATGCTTGACTGTATCATATAGTCAAATACATGGCTGTATTGTCTTTAAAAAAGAGAGAGAAATGTTTACACAGGTCCCTTCAAGTTGAAGGTAACAATTTTTGATCTAGTTAAGAACAATTGCATTGCTAATCAAATATTCTGCTTTGTGCCTTCATTTGGAACTTTTTCAAGATCCTCTTGCGTCTCATATAAGTTGGAGTGATTGCAGCAGTTCTTTTGAAAGCACAGAGATGGAAGCTAAAAACATAACGCTCCTTCAGTACTTCATTACACACCCTTGTCTAATAGTAAAATTGCTTCTGTTTTTGTTGGAGAGAAAACCTTGGTTTCATATAAATCCATGAGGCACAGTTGGAGTCTTAGACAGTTTTGGCAATGCATTTAGGTCTAATTCAGTTGACAATCAAAGCAGTCTTTTGATGTGTTGCTGCTCACTTTGGATGTCAGATGTCTTCTGTCTGTCCAGTACAAACACCATTTCACTGATTTGCTTCAAGTAGTTGTAGAATAACCAGGGGATGTAAGTTTAATGTTTCAATGCCATGGTGCCACTCATGCTGAGGATGCATGTTTTTGCCAGAGCAGTGATTTGGTGTTATTTGGAAGAAGGATAAAAAAGATTTCCCATGAGAAACTTTTCAGCGTCTGTGAATAATCTCAAGTAATCATGCCATAATTTTAGACATAATGATCTTGAGGTTTTGGAAATACTGTAATAACATTTTATTGGTGCTTTGTGTTTTGTAAGACAAGTTCATTCTACTCTAATTGTATGAGGAAAAGCAGAAATCTGTCAAGACAAAACATTTCACATATGAATAAGTAAGAAGAGAAAACATTCTAAAAGGAGTTATGGTGATGGGTTGAACTATCCCTGACCACATCGACAAACATCAAGATTTCTTCTTCATCTGTAAGTCAAGTTCCTGATCTGTAACATTTCCTTTGCTGCCATCCTATCTGCATAACTGTCAATTTGCTCCACACTAAACTTATTTTCCAATAAGCCATCAGGGGAAGTCAGTGGCTCTGAGGGCAGACACAAACCGTGTCTACCCTCAGAGCCACGGCAATTAAGTCAACCTCTGCGCCCCGACTTCTTAAGAAACGTACTTCAGAAACATATTCAATATGTGATCGTTACCAAATATAGCACACACTATTTGAGTTGATGCAGCCACATCGGTGATATCAATAACAGGAACTGAGCCTCTACTCTATTCAAATACAGGAGAACTGGGACAGGCTGAGCCATGGTGTATAATAGCAAAACCTTCAACCTGTCAAATCAAGTTCAGACATCCATTTCACTTACATTTGATTTAAATGTCACAATGTAAAAGTACAAAGTTCTCCATGAAAATGACACAGTTTAGGTGTGACCCAGCCCTCAACCCTCAACCAAGATAGACTTCAGCCTCGAGCACTTTCCACTGTGATGCTTAAACTATTGCCAATGTTAACTTCACATAGAGCATTGACGACTAAAGGCAGGAGTACTTTGCTTTATTTGGGCTTTAGTGTCACACAAGATGAAGGGAAGTCACCACTGATGTATTTTCAGTGAGACAATACCAAGTTTGTTTTTTCAGTGTCCCCTAACAACAGAAAGAACCTGACATACTCAATGCAAAGTCCCTTAAAGTAGGTAGATGCACTACATTGAACAGAAATGCACTGTGCTGAACTGAACTGAAGTCAGCTGGAAATAAAGTGAAAATATATAACCCCCCAGAAAATATTTCAGTGCTTTTTCTTTTCTGTTAAGCTGTCAGACACCTCTTTTCCCTCTTTTTCATTGTCGTCTGTGGTTTTAAGGGTAATTGAAAGAGTTGCTCCAACTTTTTGTTACAATAAGGAGAGTGATCAAAAAAAAAAGAAGGTGGACTTTCTACTCAAGGTTGCCCAGATGGGGTTCAGCACTGAAAATTCAGCTGCTCTTACAAATATTCTTTTTCTCCACAAAATCCACCATAAAAATCAATCATGCAATAAATGAACAAATAATTAAAACATAAACTAATACTTATTCAAAACCCAAACCAAATTTATTATGTAAAAATTATTGTTGTTGGCCCTGCGATGAACTGGCGACTTGTCCAGGGTGTCACCCTGCCTTCGCCCTAAGAGAGCTGGGATAGGCTCCAGCAGACCCCCGTGACCCTGAATTGGAATAAGCAGGTATAGAAAATGGATGGATGGATGGATGGATTATTGTTGTTAATTTGTACTTTGTATTTTTATTACTTTACTGTTGGCAAATGCTGTTCAGGAATCACACAATCACCCCCCACAAACTCCACAAGGACACCCAGGTATACTAACTGGAGCCCACATTGTGTGCGATACTGGTGTTGATAACCATCTACTGAGATTTAATTAAATGATAAATAAGGTCAGTGTTTAACTTATATCTTTACACTAACAGATTAACAAAAATGTTTCTCCATCAGGATCTGGGATGATAGATTGGTCCCTCGTTAGATTTTGTCGCTGGTAATGAAGAGGGTCATTACCAGAAGCGGCTTGAACTCCAAACCTTATTGGCTTCACAGACTGACAGACTTTACTCCATCAAACATCAACAGGACAAGCCTCACCGTGATAAATTAGATCATCAACTTATTATTACTACTTAATTTGAAATGATTTGCCAAATGAGGAGAGATTAAGGAGAATACTATTTCCAGCTCTAGTTTAACAGCGGCTCAAAGGAGACAGGGTTGCAGTCTGTAGATCATATGATGTCACAACAGGTTTGAGTTAAGACTGAACTCTTTACAAATATTGCCATTAAGGTGTTTCCTGCAAGGAAAAAAACATTCTGTGCTATGAAATAATAAGAATAAATACATTAATAGACTCAATTAGTTCTGGAATTAAAAAAAAAAAGAGTTATGTGGTATTATTATAGTAAAATGGATCTATGATTATATACATCATTTTATTTTAGTATTTTGGATAGATTGTCATGGCATGAGTTTAAGTCTTTGGTGTAGTGGGTTGATCCAACTTAAAAGCCTTTTGCACTGCGGATACAAATGATTCAGCAAAGTTGTGCAGGAGAGTGACCACTAAGTGATCCTGGTGGAGCAGAAAGTCTCAGCCGCCCTAATCAATGGGTGTTACCAAAAAAACAAAACAAAAACCAAACCTGCCAGCAGTAACAGAATTAAGTCCTTTCATTGATCTGGCAAAAACACAATTTCCTGACTGACATTTAAAGCAATATGATGTTTTTGTTTTTGTTGTTGTTGTTGTTGTCTTACCTTAAAATGATAGTTACCACATCTATCATTCAGAATATTGACTTGTAGTTGGGAGAACAGCACATCATTGACAGAAGATGTCTGGCTAGTTTGGTATTGGACTGTAGAACTCTGGTTGCCTGCCCGGCAACCTTGAAAGAAAACACCTGTTCTCTTTCTTGCAAAGCTAGTTTTCTTTTTCTCCTTCTATCATGTCTTCTTTGGTGTCTCTTTAAAGATGGTGTGTGTTGCTGTGAGTCTTGGCAGAGGTTGCCAAGCTGTACCAAAATTCTGTAGTCGTGTTCCTTGTAACATGTACCTTTATTTTTATGGTGGAAATAATGAATAGTATTATTCTATTGTCAACTTAATTGATGCTGTTTGAATTTTTCATCTATTTTCTGTGACCCGTTATTTGCAGGGCCTGATTTTCTGTTATCGTTGTAAACTGAAATTCCAGGTTAATCAAGGATTCATATCTGTGTAATTTGGATTCGTTTGATCACTTTATCATGTTGAATCTCTTAATCCCTAAACACACTGAACATTTTTCGGTTAGTGACTAGACACAGAGACGACACACAATCTTATACCTTTTAGAATGCAGAGCCCCCATCACTTTACACGCACCGGAACAAAAAATTATCCTGCTTTCCCTTAATGTATGTTTGTATAATGTTGTTTTTTTTTTTGTTTTTAACATCAGCACATTATCATTCTTTACATTTCCATGTCCTTGCTGCTTACATGTGTAGGTGAAATAAATGAGAGATGAGATGCTAATTAGTTAGCTTCCGGGTGTATTGGCAAGTGTGTGTTTTCTAAATTTGCAGTATCCAACTGTTTTCCCTGGCCTCACATCTTTATGCTAATTTAAGGCTTACTCTTTCGCTGCAGCTCTGTACTTACCATACAGACATGGGACTTGTATCAATCTTCGCATCCAACTCTGGAAATTAAAGGAAACGAGAATATTTCCCCAAATACTAAACAATTCCTTCAGGCTTTTTCACAGCCCCTATATACTTCATTATGATTGAACAAACAAACAATTCAAAAGCGGACTCATCATATCTAATAGTGCTGGAGGTCATTTTACAGAAAATACAGAAGAAGAGACAGGGTATCAACATGGGGTCAGCACTGTAGGCGGACTACAAACGGCACTACACTACAAACCTATAGAGCGAGCTATACTACATGACACCACTCGTACAGACTAGGGTATCATGTAAAATTTTCTATGTGCTGACTGATCGATGAAATTGAAAGCTGAATCATAGCCTGCCTCCGTTCGACTCACTACGTTGTCGAACGGAACGCTTTATGAGATTGTTTGTTCCTTCGGCTATAAGGCTGTATATCAGATGTGTCTAAACTTAACATTTGCACTTTATCACTGTTGTTAGTAGGTAATGTTTTTATCATTTGTAATTATTTTTAATTTTTAGAACTTCTAATGATCTATTTATGAATGTGTTTCTGGTGGCTGTGTGTTGTGTGTTTCTCTTGCTACTGGACACCTGAATTTCTCCTACGGCAGATGAATAAAGTATCTATCTATCTATCTATCTATCTATCTATCTATCTATGTGTGTCATTGGTGTGCGTCATCCATCTTCATTGCTGGTATTCAGCAGGAAATGAAAAGAAAGATATCGAGTTTCTGAGTATGAAGCGTGTCTTTGTCTCAACAAGGTTGTCCACTTTTATCCTCATTCCACTTTGCCCCCCGGCTCCCTCCACGGCATGTCATCTGATTGGTTTTAGAACCAGTGTCACACAGTGTGCGTCATTTCATTATCCATTTGTGTTGGTTGGTTAGTTGACCTAGGACACCCTGCCTGAACGCCCAGGGTTTTATCGCAGGTTGTTACTGGCCCTCTGTGAAGCTGTCTCACAGTGTGATAGTGTGTAAGATCACCACTTCAGAGCCAAGAGCAAAGATTTCACCATGTCTTTCATCTGGGGACAGCTGATAATTGTCCAGGGAGTCACAGTGGTGCACAGTGTGTAGCCGACCTAAAGCAGATGTCTGATGTATTCCCAATACATGCATATCAGGGTTTTCCTCGAGAGATCAGATACCATCAGCAAGGTTTAAAAGTTAATCTTCATATCCATTACATCCAAAATGCATTAGGTTATAAATGAGGAGGGAATCAATTTCCTTCCTGAGTTGTGTGCTTTCAATTCTATTCAGTTATGGAACAGGACTTTCCTGTAATACTTGCAGCATCAATTACCACAGGATGCCAGACACAATCAATTCCTGCATTTTAAATAACCCTAAAGGTCAAACTGGGACTTGAGCAGCATGCAACCATTTGGCTTTGGAAGTTTCTGCAAGATAGCCGGCGATAAGAGAAATTATCAACACCAGAGGATCTGCAGAAGCAAACCACCAAAACATTGTCAGAGATTAGATATTAAAAGCACTTCTGAACCCGTAGGATTGTGATTGAATGATGTGGAGATGACACAGCCCACACTGTGTCTCGGTCCTGACCACAACTCAGAGAAACAGGGAGGTCATTGTCGCTGCGCTCCCTCTTTAAATCTGATCGACTGATCAGAACCGGCTCGCAGCCCCGCTCCTCGTTTCCCGTCAGAGGTGGATACACCGCAAAGCACTGTGCGCAAGCAGGCAACGGGAATCAATAGTAAACACAAACAAATAACGGCAATGTTCTCGTGCAGCCTCCTATCTATTGCTCCTAAGCACCGGACAGCTAAATAACCTCTTAGCGGGCCCAGGCAGGCGAGACAGATGACTTTCCTAAATGAGGCTCCTGCTGACACTGGGCCTTAAATCAACGGTGGTGGCAGGCCTTGAAATGAAGCCCCCACAGCCTGGCTTCACATCCTCCAAAGGGAGAGATGGAATCTCCTCCTCTCCCACTCTGGTATTCACAGCGGAACACTCTCTCCTTTCATCCACAGAGGAAATATTGTTGCCGTGGGCAAAATTACGGTTGAGCGGAGCACAGGTTGTTCTTGATCAGTCATCTCTCCAAATGCAATACTTTGCCGAGAACCAGAGCATGTTGCCTTCATGTCCACACGTAGGAGCAGCATCCTCACCCACCTCACTCACTTTGTATAGTTTTTTACAGAGGAACTCAGATGGAAATTGTACTCCAATCAGAGACAAAACACACACACACACACACACACACACACACACATTACATAAATTAATGCGTGTATACTGTTATTGCATCCCACTATAATCAGCTCATTTCTTTTACTGCAACCAGTCCATCTGTCCCTTTGTAACAATTATGTTAAGTAGCTTTACCCAACGATGACCAGGCCATTTAGGTTCTCTGTCCTATGCCTGACTCCCAGTACATCCAACCATTCTGTCCCATTGTACCCAGTCCATTAGACCTGTCTTATTTTTGTATATTAAACACATCCCTGAGGAAAAAGAAGGTCATCGTGGACGCATGCAGGGGGTGTTTGGGAAGATATGTTTCTACAATAAGTGCTCTGGTCAAGAGTTTGTCAACAATTTGTACTCTTTTGATATTTTTGCACACTAAGATGGACAGACATTGCTGTCTAAGGGATTTTTATTGAGATGCAAATATTGTCTATTGGGTTTCCGCTGGTTGATTGTGTCCCTCCGGCTTCTTGGAGCTTTTACAAATGTATGATTCAGCAACGCTCTGGCTGCACGCCTTCCTGTGCATATTTAATCTCAATCCTTGGGAGCCATTTAACTGGAGCACTTCCCCATCACCTGCAAAAGTTTCTGAAGAAGCAGCGGCAGCTCCCACAAGTGTAATTTATTCACTCTAATTACTGGCAAGTTATCAAGGCTATTTTGGGTCGACGATAACATTTGGTTTTTGGAAAAGTGGATGTTAATGAATTGATGTCTGCTAAAGAAGATGAGGGCAACTGACCAGGGAGTGAAGAACCAGAGGTGGGTGAGGTCCATCCATCCATCCATCCATCCATCCATCCATCCATCCATCACTGTGTCTATGTACTGATGTAGGTCATGGATAATTTAGTCAAGGATTCTTCTAACTAATTACACTGGGCCATTTCCACTTTCAACAGGACCTGCATATCTTTTATCATGAAAATCATGATAACTGCCACTTCATTCGAGTGCTTGCATTACTTTATTTGCATTATTATTGGATTGGGGAAATCCACCCCTGGCAAGACAAACAATTGAGTGCTAAAGCTCAGCAGACGAATCGTCACTGAAGAAGGCGAAGGAGCCTAACATGGTCTTTACCAGGTTCATGCCTGTGTCGAGGCTGTGTCTGTGAGATAACCACTCAGAGTCGGATCAAAGTCAGACTTGAATAAACTAAAAATCCGGAGGCTTTTGCTCTGTGTCGTGGAGCATCAGACAGGCTTCCCCTCTGAAAACAGGAGACCTCGTTGCAGCTGCAGCCACTGGTTTCATAACCAGACCTACCAGACCTTTCATCACTTAGAGGTGGCATGACATCAGCCAAACTGAGACGCAGATAGAAAGTTTAGCATCGTCACAGACTAGATTTCATGTGTTTGGTTGACAACTAGAGATAACGTTTTGCTAAAGGAGGGAAGGAAAATTAAAATGTATATTTTAAAGGACAAATCGTTTCCTATTGGTAGTTTCTCATATTTGTCACAAGTAAATTCTGCCTCTTTCTCCTGAGGAATGCTCAATAGCCTGGTTATTTTTTGACCCTCTAAATCTTGGAACAAACAGGAGGTGTCAGGGTGAATCTACCGGGTCTGAGACTTGAAATGTTTCAATCTGCCAGCTTCGTCATGTTGGGCGTCAGGAGCTTTGTGTCTAAATCCCAATCCTGTCATTTTCTTGGCTGCCGATCACCGCTGCATTTAATGTTTCACTCCTGCAACATTTAGTTCCGTATTTTCCAAGCGGCTGGGCACATAATGGCCTCGTCCCGGGCCATAGCTGCTAATACGGCACGCTCTTCACATAATGGATGCACATTTAGCTCCATCTCTCTTGCCGCTCTGCTCTCCCGCTCTGTCTGTCCCTCTCCGACTCATTCTCTCATCTCTCTCTCTCTCGGCCTCATAGACTCAAGCCTGTAATGACGCCTCACTTCAGGATGAACACGCTGCCATCTTTCATAATTATAGCAGCAGGATGATTTCCAAATACACACACGCGCGCGCACACGATCCACACAGCCAATAGAGGCTGCATGAAGATCAAACCCAAGAGAAGGTAAACAATAGAGCTTATGGTGATAGTCTGGGCAATAATGTGTGGTTAAATCTGAGCATTATTCTGAATTACGTAACCCGCTGACTGTGTTGAACAAATGGAATGATTATAGGGTTTTAGCTAGCAGAAATCTACCGTCCAATGGCTTTTAATACAACTCTGCCCCTGGATCTCAAAATTGCTTGCTAGTGTTCTGTCTTTCTGAATCACAGGCACACATTCAAACAGACATTTTGCAGGTTTTATTAATCCCTTGAGCACAATCCTCTGTTAGTTGACTCATTAAGGCTGTCGGTGACTTTGTGGCAACTGTTTGCAAAGTGTTGTATCATTGCAACATGCACCAGGCAAGTCGGCCTTTTCACCCAAACATCAAAACGCGATCTCTCGCCCAACAGAACCGAAGGCACTGCAGCCATGTTCTGAAACCATTTGATAATTCCACTTTAGTGGTGGCAAAATGTAGTTTTGATGAAGAAAATAGCTACACGGTGACTCGATGTGAGATATTTCTCCTCTCTGTATAATTTTTTTGGTTCCTGTTTAAGACAACGTGACATGTTTTTGTATTTCAAGCGCTTTTTCTTTTGTAATAGGTGTTATGTAGAAATACAACACAGTAAGCAAGCATAGGATTAGGCATTTTACCTAAATCATGATCATCCTCCAATCCTCCAATTGATTTTTAATCACTAAGTTAAGTCACCTTTGGTGGCAAATTCTCTTATGTCCTCCACCACAGGCAGGACTGGGACCCTAAACAGCTCCATGAATTACTGTGGAATTCTGGAGCTAAATTCTTCAGGGATTTTTTTTTCTTTTTTTTTTTTTTGAAACCTGAAGAACATAGAAAATCGCGGTTCTGGCAGTTCAGGCAGCACATATTTAGTCTCTGTGGAGCTGAGTTAGTTTCTTTGAAAAAAAAGAAAATCTCTTTTTCTCTCTTATTGAACTTGATCATTTTCAGTGAAGTGTTGAAAGTTTAGGACATACTGTCCCTTGGATAAATGCAGTGAGGATGGGCTTTTATTTTTTGTTTTTAGAGGTTTTTTTTTGTTCTTATGGCCTTTGACTTTTTCCTTCATCCAAAGGCAAGACGTTCTTCTGCAGCAAGCATTGATATCATATTTAATATGGTATAGACCATAACATTGATCTATGAAAACGATAAATCGGAAAACAGAAACGCCTTGAAAAGCAAAGAACACTACTGGCTACTATTTGTAGTAGGAGGAAAAGATAAATAATTAAATCTTTTTAGCCTCGGTTGCTATTTGCAGTCTCTTAATGTTCTGGTTCTTTCAGCACTCAGGTTCCTTTCAGTGGCCCTGACATGTTTCTCCTCATTGTGTCGGCCTTTAATTAAATGCAAAGTGATGGGGTGACAAAACATTGTCAATCAAAACGTGTTTCATGACCACTTGAGATTCTTGGCTGGTCTTGCAGCATGAAAACAGTGGAGGCTTTGAAGCCAAGGTCTCATTGAGAGACCTAACAGCGAGCCTGACTCGCTTGCCAAAAGCCTACGGGATTCTCGCACAACACTCCAGACTTTTGTCTTGACAAAAGTCTATCAAGCGCTATTCTGCGCTTGGGCGTCACACCCATTCTTGGTCTACCCCAAACCAGAGCTGAGCCGGTGAATGGACGGCTCATTTGTTGAGGCGTTCAATTAAGTGTGTAGAGCCACTGTGTTGCTGGGCAGGGTGTTTTTTTCTAAGAATAATAGACCAGTAAACAGTGTTGTTTTGCCCGCATTCCTCCAACATAATCAGCAGGCCCTGCTTCATTCTCTGTCTTCTGCAATGAAATGAGCTCACTATTGATTTCTTCAACATCTTCCCACAGCTTGCAGAAAGACACAGTCCAAGTTGGCTTGAGTGAAGCTTGGGTTCCGACAGAATTGCAGTTTTGTCTCAGCAGATTGGTTTAAACAGTATCTCAGAATATCCTGTGATCTCATGAGAGGGAATAAGGAGGCCTTGATGTGACATTTAGTGACATTCAGCACTTGAATGTGAATGACTGAGTGTGAAACTTAACGGTAAAGGTCACGCCATGCCCCAGAGTTGTCGGCTGGCTGTGTGACTAATGTCCCCACTCGATATTTGTGGACAGAATGGACTAAACATTTGATTATTCTGGACTCAAACAAGGACGAACTATTTCTAAATCTGAACTTTCTTAAAAACCTCTTCTGCTACATTTTATTTTATTGGCAGCTGCAGTTTTACAAGATGCATATTATTTGATCTTTACATATAACAGTCAACATTGAGTATTTTACATTTTTTAATTACTTTTTATTGAAGATTTTATTTTTCCAAGAAGGGTTTGTGATGTTAACCAATTGACTTACAATATGTTTGACATTACATCAGTCTACTTGACTGGTCAACAAATGTACAAAATGCAGAATTAAATAAGTTTAATTGCACGTTTAAAATAAAAAAAACTATTGAATAACTCATTTTCGAATAATCTATTTGTTTTTACAACAACTGCACTGACTGACTGGATGAAGACAAGTGTAAACTGCAGTAAATGTCAAACTAGCTCTGTAATTGAAGGCTGTGTTCAGGAGATGCTTGACCCCTCTTTAGCCACCAGCTGCTGCACGCAAACATCCACCAAGACTCATCGGCGTGTGCTCGGACACGCCCCCCCCCCCCCCCCGCCCTGATGCTTCTCCCTGCCTTCCTGCTAATGACTTCTGCACTTTCTGCAGCGGCTCCCTCCTCCACCTGAGCCCCCACATCGGGCCTTGTGTGTCTGGTTCTCTTGACGACAGTGGGATTAGTTCTCGCGGCAGAGTCCTGCTGTGAGCGCCGAGCGAGTCGAGCCTGTTTCGTCAAATCCATCTGGCAATTTGCAATAACCCCCCCACTCCCTTCCACCCCCCTTTGAAGTTGCTACCTCAGACTGGTTTTGGCTTTTTCTCCTTCTTTTGCTACGGCAGCTTCAGGTTCTGCAACGTCGTCGTTTGAAATTGGCTCCCTTAGTGGCTTTTAATTGGACGGGGGACCAAGAGGACGTTTGAGATATGATAGCAGTGGCGTGGCCGCGCTGCCCGTGGGAGCTCATGACACGTCTGGTGACAGGATCGATGGGTGTGTGGCTGTTTCTGTCCAAGCATCAAGGCCTCCAATTCGGCAGAACTAATTACTGTTCCGGACAAAAGTTAAACTGCTGCTGCTTCTCACCGACCCCCATGGCGTTTTATTTTGCCTTCCGCCTGGTCTTTATTCCCACACTGCCTGTTGCGAAAGACTCCATTATTCTCAAAGTGTTTGGTTAAGTGGCAATCAGGGAGACGACGACAGCTCAAATCGCTGTCTCCATGTGACTCGGAGAGGTGAATTACGGAGCATTTGGTAACAATAGCACCGGCAAGACGGCCAAGAAAAAAATAAATTGCAAATGTCGTGAAATTGATTTGGTGAGCATAGAAACTGAATCGGAGAATAACGACGTGAAAAAGGAGTATGCACTTTTCCGGATGTGGCGAGTTTGACAAAACAACCACAACGACAACCACTCCTCTTTCTCACACACTAACTCATCCTTTGCAGTCCTCCCCGCCCCGCCCACACTTTTTTTCCCGACCCCTCGGGAGCTCCGTGCACCAACCTGATTGGGAAGTGAGGGGTGAAGCCCTCAAGCTGGGATGCACGGCTCTGATCTGACGGGAGAAGACAGCCTCTCACAGGTAAACCCGGGGGTGTCGAGCTGCAAGGCCTGAGGGGAATCCTCAGCGGGGAGCACCTCAGCGGGAGGAGAGGGAGGGGTGTGGGGGGAGGGGGAGGGGGGTCACCGCAGCCCTCTCCTCCAGCAGAGCAGCTGATGGATTGCTGTGTGCACAGACAAGACAAGAGCAAACAGCGAGGGTTCCGCGCCTGCTGCTTAAAAATGCAATGACTCGACTAAAAGCGAGGCAGCCAAGAGGACTTTATCAGGACATTTTATTATCACTTCCATTCATTCCAGTCAAGTGGCTGGAACATTCTGCGCATGAGGTGTGCATGAGGCTGGGGGGTGGAGGGTGTGAGAGGATATAAACCACTTTAGAGAATTAGAGAGGCCGTGTCCAAAGAAAAAAAAACACCTTTAATAGTGGATCGTACTGCACTTTGTTGCAGCAGAGTCATCTGATTGGTCCCGCTGGTAACCCCACGCACCACGTGGAATGTTCCCCGAGTCTGTGGGTTTCGTTTCGTTTCTGGAGCCAGTTGGCAACAACCTGAGGCTTCCAACAGGAAGAGGAGCGACACTGGATGTGTGTAAACTGCTCCAAGGTTGCTGCAGTCATTGACGAGAGTCTTGCCAAGGAAAGTTGGGAGTGCAGAAGGGACCAAGGAAAGGCTTCGTTGTCGCTCTTTGTTCTTTTTCCATGTTCACAAAGCCGTTCGGTTGGGAAAAACGGCAACTACAACGTCCATCCACACAATTCTCCCTGGCTCACAGTCGTGTGTTTGTCTTCTTCTGTGTTTTTTAAAGGGCAGCTTGTAGGAGAAAAACTGTGAGTGGCTTCCTGCTCCTGCTGCAGCACTAGAGCCGCTGATTGGCTCCTCAGTGCAAAGCTTGGAACGATTCAAGATTTCAGCGATTGCAAAGCAACAAATCACGAGCTACTGTTGCTTAGTATATTGTAATATCACTATGAGGTTGTTCTGCTGCACTGGACACCAGATCAGATTTGACTTCATGCTTTTGTATTTGTGTCCAAGCATGTAGTGAGAATTACTTCCCCCAGTACAGCCGACTCAAAGTATCCCACAATTCATAGTGAAAGGTAGCAAACAGCCAATGGTCACTAACCCGGCAATAGACTGTCCGTGGGGTTTATTTTATTTTACGAGGACAGGCATGAGATCGGGAAATTGCACCACATAAAACAGGAAGAAGTGACACAGCAGAAGATTCAATACCTCCCAGCGAGAGAGGTTTTGTTGCTGACTTCTCATTGTTTCTGCTCCTCACTGCGCCAGTTTACCACTGCCGGTTTAAGATCACACTGGTCGTTGCAGGCTCTGGGTGTGAGCTCAAAATAATTCAAGAAATGTAAATTAGGAAAAATGAAAACTACAGTTTCTTGTAAATGAAGTGAATTGGAACTCATTCCATGAGGGTCTGAGGCATAATGAACTTCTCACACAGCCAACTCATCTCCATTTGATTTCAAATGATGTGTTTTATTTCTACTATTCACGCCATAGTCCTTTCTTAGTTTGTATCTAGTTGCTTTTGACACAAACAAAAACAGCCTCCTCCTGCAGACTATGACGCTCACAGTAAAACCTCTGGACAACTCTGAACTAAATGAATTCTCTCTGGAGGAGTGAACTCAGATGTGTTTCAAATAAATTCGTAGGTATTTTTTTTATTCTAAAAAGCACTGAAGCTAAATGCGGCCATCGGTCCATCCAGCCAGTGGATCCGTTACGCTTCCACAGCATTCAAAACAGTCATCTCTCTTGGATGTTTGGATGGCGTCTGGGTTTATTTAATATTTTGCACCAAACCGACTGCTAGGCATTAGCGCCGTCATTTTATTAATTCTCTTGGCTTATCAGTTAATTCACTCTTGATGAGGCTGGAGAAAACGCTTTATTCTCAGACAATAGCAAGTGACTAACAAGCTTTCCAACCAAATTGTGGGGAAAAAAAAAAAAAAAACTCTCAATGTGGATCGGTGCTCTTTGATGCACCCATTTTTTTAAAAATTTTTTTTTGTATCGCAGGCGTATGCATCACTGTGTGTGTGCGTGAGAGTGTGTGTGTGTGCGTGAGAGTGTGTGTGTGTGTGTGTGTGTGTGTGTGCGCCGCAGACGTCTCTATTGGCCGGGCGGCAGGGAGCTGGTTAATCTCAGGTGGGCTGAGTCCTCTGTGGTTTGCGCTTAATTAATGGCGTGCCATCTGTCTGTCTCCGGAGGAGTGCGGCCGCCAGCTGCTCACTCTTTGATCCTACCTGTGTGTGTCTGCGAACAGTGCGTCTGCCCGGGGACATTCCGGTGGTGCTTAGGGACAGGCTGTGCTGACAAAAGCGAGCGGCTGTCGCACTCCAATGGAACCGCTGGATGTTTCGTTCCTCCCGCTTCCTCTTGACGGGCAGCCGTCTGCGGGGACGTGTCCCCCTCTGTGTGACAGGCGTCCTGGACGCTGATGCGAGGTGATGAGGGCTCGTTCGCACCCCGGCGGTTCATCCTGGATGTGTTGGCAGGGTTGAGGGCACGACTCTTGCGAAGTCTATTCTGATTTTTTATCTTTTTTTTTTTTTTTACACCAAAGGGGCTGAGAAAATGCTTCTCGGAGTCTCACTCTGTCCACGCAGGGTTCACAGCGTGTTCACAGTGTGTTGTTTTTGTTTTTTTTTTGCCAAGTGATTTTTTGAAGGAGGCACAAAGAGGACTTGGAACAGAAACGAATGTGATTGCGAGTGAAAGCATTGTGAGCTTCCAAAAGAAATAGATAACACACTCAGCTACCATCCTGCTTTGTTATTTAGCTTTAGAAGAACTCACATTGTCAGATGGTTATTTTTCATCCTAGACTGTAGTGGGGATGATTCACACAGTCACCTATTGATTAACAAAATTTGGGGAAAACCTAGGAATGTAAATACCATGTTATTATCCCACTGTTTCTAGCCTCCCACAAAAATACTCATTTATCACTTCCTGTTCTGTTGGACCTTTCACATGTTTGGAAGTGGATGAACACAAGGCAGCCAAAGACCTGGATGTAAATGAATATAATGCAAATAAACTAAAGAGAAAAGGCTCATTCTAGGCTGGAAACACTGCTCATTATTTTACTTCAAATCACACTGTTAAAGCTCGGGGAACGTTTAAGCTGCACTCTCTTGTCAGGAAATGTCTGTCTCTGTTGTGTTGTGTGACACCTTCATTAGCACCAGTCACTGTCTTCCCCACTTCCAACCCTTTTAAAGAGCCAGTTAACGCACAGCATCATTATTCTCATCATTGATCTGCCTTCCTGAGGCTGGCGGGATGCTCCGCTAGCCCTTGACTGCGCTCATACGTCTTTTTCTACAAGTCAAGGTGGCGCGTGGCTGCGTCGTGAGGGAGGCAGCAGAGCACGTGGCCGATCGGGACGTCGGCATCTCCGAGCAGCCTTTCAGCATCAGAGGTAGAGCGAACACGACTTTCACTTTAATCCTGCCTCCCTGGAGAAAGCTGGGGGAGGATTCAGGCAGCTGTTTGAGAGCAGGGGGAGAAAAGACAGGAGGGTGGTGCAAGTCTGTCGGTAGAAGTCACCCTGCGTGTACTTGTTTCTAAAGTTTTACCACTCGTGGCAATGAAATTAAAATCATGACAATGACAGCTCTTTTCCTTTACACAGCTTAAACGCTCGTATCCTCAACTGAAATCGGCTTTGGCTTTGGTCATTTTCATGACAACTAAGTATCACCTCAATGTCAGAGCAAGACAGTCCAAAAGCCCTTTGATGTCGTTATGTTACGAGACCATACCGTATTACAAATCAATTTTTTTTCTACTACTGTTAACACTATTTTAATGTCTGCTGCTCTCAGTGAGCGGCCTTCACCTTGGAGACCTGATAGACCTTCTCGCTTTGTTTGCTCCGTCTCGCTCCCTCTGAATTTTTTCATCTGTCACTAAGCACGGAAACATCTGCACCTCATCCTTTGACCACAGCACTGGTTAGCTAGCCACTTTCCTTGTCTACTTCCTGGACAAGTCAATAGTTTATCACATGGCCACACAAAGACAAATAACACGCTATGGGGCTGTTTAGAGTTGCCAGTTTACCTAACGTGCGAGTGTTTGGACTGTGGTAGGAAGTCGGAATACCTGGAAAGAGCCCACGCAGACACTGGGACCACGTTCAAAGCCAAGACCTTGTTGATGTGAGGTACAGTACTGTACTAACTGCTGCACCACCACCGGCCACAACACATTTTCTGACATTAGTAGAATCTTAAGTCTATATAAGTAGCTGCAAACGAGATATGTCAGACCTGTGAGGTTTTTCGGGGGCACTGTAGTCTCCTTCAATGTACTACAATGTTGAAAACTGTGATCCTGTCATCCTGACCACTAATCACAGTTTTGTTTGCATGTATTTGCTCCCATTACCAAATTAATCTGTCATCATTACACCCGCTAAGGCAATTATACCTTGTTTTTGATGTATATCACTGCAGTGCGCTCAAATGTAGGTTGTCAGGCCACATGCAGATTGTAAAATTGAGTTTGAGCAGCCTCAGAGTCAGCATTAGGATGAACTGGGCCAAACTGTTTTCTAAAGCCAAATGGAGGGAGAAAAAAATGTTGCCCATGTGACTAGAGAGTAAACTGGACCATTTTCTTGGCAGCTCTGAAAATTAAAGTGGTACGATAGAAGATAAGGACCTTCCTCAGGATCATTCCTTTTTGCCCAAATCAAAACTACATCCAGTGTGTTCCTTTTACCTGATGTTATGGCACAAAACTACTGGAAACAGCATTCATGGATTATCTCCAGTAACTGGGTCATAAATTCTGGCAGGACACATTGCTGTTCAGTTGTTTTTTTTTCATTGCTCTCTATTGCTTTTGGGGGAGATTTCTGTAGAGCTGATAGGTTCAAACCTGGTAACTAAAAAAGTAAACTTGAATAAATCTGAGGGTAAAAAGGCACTTTTGACGACATAAATTTACCAGATAGACAAAATATTTGTCATTTGTCTTGCAGCTGGCACCGGTTTTATTTTGAACTTACTAAGAGAAGCAACACTGTTCTGCACCAGCTGTTCAAGCCTATTTAAACAGTTTGGACACAAAACTCTGGAAGTAATTTGAAAGGAGAATCAGTGTCTTCAGGTTGTGACTGCCCAAATTTGTTACTAAAATGTGTTTGCGAGCTGAGGCTCTTTGTGTCTTGATCCAAAACTCTGTGTGGCATCCTGTTATGGAGTTGTTGTTAAATTCATTTCTCCTTGTGTCTGTTGCAAACATGTGACATTGTTGGTTTGATCTGAACAGTTCTTTATTTTAACTCACGGTGAATTAAGGCCTTTGTTGTTTCGTTGTGTTTCAGCTATATTCTTACTTGGTGATAACACATGAAAGAGAGCCTCTGTTTTGGTCATAACACTGCTACACTGTCATGGATGCCACTGTGTGATGTGGTTTGTTTAATTTTTGGACTGCCGATTGCGCTCTTCTGCTAGATGGGTAGTGTAATTGCTGTGGTCCAGTCTGTGGTTCAACACGTACATGAGTGCAGCAACCACAACTGCATCATTTTGTTTTCATAACCCCTTGCTGAAAAAGTACTGTGTATGCATTATTTTTAATGGCTTGACTGTTAAGTCATAAAATAACTTAAAGGCAAACAATTTACACAGAAATAGAAAAATATGTCAATAGCTATTAACTAGTCCTTTTCAGAGGTTATGCAACCTATTCATAACTGATGCTTGTACATTGTGAACAATTTCACCCTCATCAATGTGGACTATTAATGACATCATGGTCATAAATAAAACATTCAGGTTTTTCAGATAATCCCACTCAGGTTTCGGAGGACATTTTGAAAAGGTGCTTTAGGACTTTAATGGCTCTTAATCTTTTGCGTGGACAGCAACAGAGGGGCTGCCTCTCTTAAACAGAACAAAAGGAGTCCTATTGGGTTGAACATCACAATCCAAGTTTTATTAGGCCCCCAAACCCCAGTAAAATTGTAAAGATAAACTTCTTCCATGCTTTAATCTCAGTGGTGGTGGTGGTGCACACAGCTGCCTTCAGCCCAGTGGCTACAAACAGTCTTATACGCTGATGAACAGTTTAATTGGTTTCCACAAACTTGAGCTCCGACCATCCAGCCATTTATTTTCCACTGCTTATCTGGAGCTGGGATATGTAATCTCTCTAGTGTGTTCTTGAGCTGTACTGGGGTCTCACAACAAAGTGAAGAGCTGCCAGGTACGAGCCATGCTGGATATTAATAGATGTCCTACTGCTGAAGTGGACAGTGAAGTCGACCAGGAGACGAGCTCCGCTGATGCTCCTGTTTTTCTGTTTTCGCTTCAGTGAGCTGCGGGATTGAGACTTTACATTTGCAGTGTTTCATGCATTTCCATGGGTCAGATGGTGGTAATAATGTGCGAAAACTGTCGTTAACACTCGGAAGACAGTCTATACTAGCAGCAGTGTTGGAACAGTATTCATCTTCAGCCTCATTGGAACAACTTTACACCGTGACTAACAACCTTATCGACATCGAAATATATGAAAAGCTGTCTTGCGCTGAATAGATTTACATTTAATTATTACAAAAATCATCCAAAGCGCGCATTAGTTTGACTTAATGTGTGCAACCTTAGTGGGAAACTGTGATATACATCCCTGCTGTGCCCGGCGGAGGCTGAGCAGCCATCCATCAGCCTCAGTGCAGAGCACGGCCGATAAATTGGCCAACAACCTATATGTGCAAATCAAACTTATATGGAAACTGGTCGCTGGCTTTTCAATCAATCGCTACAGCAATATGGCACAAGAAAAAATAAACCCCAGTATGTTTGGGCACAGGCGTACAGTGGTTTATACAGTGTTGGTAGCATCCGGTGGGTCGTGAAATTCGGTGAGTGCGGAACAAATCAGACTCCAGCTCTCTAGTTCAGCATCGCGATGTCTGGGTGTTTCATTTACTGCTCTGGAGCCGCTGTGTCGCAGCAGGGAGCAACCTCGGCTTTACAGTTCTGTGGCGCAGCACCTCGTTGAAGGACAGTTTACATGAGTGGGCGCGAGCATCGGGGAGACGAGATATTGGAAGACAACTGTCCAACTTGTAGGTCAGCACTCCCCCCGTCGTTACATCTGCCCCTTCATTAGTTTTCTTCTCTCCCGTGGCTGCCATTCTCCGACCCAATCACAGGTGCCACAGCGTCAACCTCTCCTCTCCCCTCTCAGCTGTCAGCGTTTGAAAAGAGAACAGAGGAGGAGGGGGAAAAGGACCGCAGCCTCCTCGTGTGCCGCGATTTGCAATCACGTCAACGCTGCCTCATAATTGCGTTATGATTGCAAATCATCTACGCCGTTGTTCTTTTACGGCGGTGATGAAGATGAGAAAGGAGATGCCGGAAGAGTGACAAATGACGAGACTAATGACACGGAGGGCTGACTCTAGATCAGCCGGAGCCTTTTTATGGTCGGACAGGACACGCACAGACACAGATAAAGAACGCATTTTCTCGCAGTGGTAATGGATAGATTTCCTTTTGCCACTTGCCCTGGTCTTCTAATGTAGCAGTCAGGTCGTTCAGGCTTTTAACACGAAAATTTGTCTCATCCGTCTTGTCGAACTTCCAATGGAAAGCATTTTCTCCTAGTCCTACTTTTCTATGGATTCCAAGCTGATGAAGATTGGCTGGAGGCGCATTAACCCTGCGTTTCCAGCCAATGAGAAAATGTGACAAATTTGAGGAGTGTCTACTTCAGGCTTCTCTGAAAAACCACTGACCAAACCCAGAGAGCTACTAAGTTTTGTCAACAATGACTGGTATTAAAGAGAGTAGCGGGATGTTGCGATAGTGGCAGTTTTACTGAAAGATCATGAATTTGGTTGAGAACGTGGAAGCAAAGGCTTTTTTTCATGGATGTCATGTCTTCACTTTATTTAGCTTCCACAAAAGTCAAATGAAACATAGCAGCTAGCCGCAAGATGGTGATGTGAGGCGATGTAGCCTTTAGCCTTGGCTAAAATAGCTGCAACAAAATCTTATAGAAAAAGCGATTCACTCAATCACCCTCTAAGTTTTGCCTTCTATTTACAAACTACTTGATGGATGCGTGAGGCAAAATCCAAAACATTTGGGAAGTATTTCACACATACTCATCGACCACAGTTCAGAAACTCAAATCCTATAATCCTGCGCGCACTGGGGCTCTCATTTTCGTGTACATCAGGGTGAATTCATTTTCTGTTTTTTGAGCTCCTCGCTGCATCACTACATGACCCTCAGCTGGCCTGAGCACAGTGACTGGACCCACTGCACCGACACAGCGACAGCTAATGGCTCCAGCCGCCAGCCACAATTATCCCAGCTCCAGCCTGCGCTGATTTATTGAAAGACAACGACCTCTGGTTCCACTGAGTCGGCGGCCTGGCCCGCCTCCCAATGCATGTATTGTTTTTCCATTTTAGTGCCACATATTGCCATGGCGAGACACTGTAACCCTGAGCTGGGGGGGGTCCCTATCATTGGCAAAGACGTGTCTGCTTGTGCTGTTAATAGAGCGCTCACAATAAATGATGGTGGACCTCCTTAGCCTGGCTTGCGTTAACGTTGGAGAAATTGGTAGTGCGAGCTTTAAATTGATGTAAATTTTCATTTCACGTATTAGGATGGACTTGTGTTATTTACTGGGCACAATTTCAGTCCAGCATTTATACACCACTGAGGTAATTTGTCAGTGTTGTTGGTTGAATTTCCTTTGATTGATTGCGACCACTTAAATAAAATGCAATTATTCCAATTATTCCACTTGATGGCAACCAGATATAGCACTGTGGTAAATCATGCAAGTGGCGAGCAAGAGTGATTTTAGGACAAATAAATCAGCCACCAGTCAAATCTTTGTTCCTCTTGTGCTCTATTTCACTTTATCTCACCAAAAAGCATTTTAAAAAGGCAATCATGTCTGTCAAAGCCAAAAGGTGCTTCTTTAATGCGGACCCTCGTGGAGGGAGAAATCACTGCCAGGAGTAGCCATGCTGATGAAATAATGTGGCTCCAGGCAAACGATGGGAATTAAATTGCAAGGACGAAGGTACGCCGTTAAAATTCGAACACATACAAGAGAGAAAAGCGGAGAAAGTGGATTGTTCCTGCTCTGTTCAGGCGATCAGGCAATGTCTGCAGGACAGAGATAAGAGCAGGCAGGAAAAATAGGAACAGGGTGCCTGAGAGGCGAACAGAGATCAAAATATTTACCTCTATATATCTGAAGCATCTTTTCATTGCACTCATTCTTCTTCAAAATGTGTTAATATCGCAGGTTGGAGGTATTAATAAAGTTGTCTCATTTTGGCTTTCTAAGATTTCCATGAAATCAAAAGCAAATTGTCAGGTTCAAGGCGCTTAATACAGTTAGTGAAAGACACATACTGTAGCACTGTCTTGTGCTCAGGGTCAGAGTAGCGCTGGCCCACCTGTCATGTGGTGCAGGCGGGGTACATGCATCACCGCCACGTCGACCAACACATGAATCAATGAGGCGCACAATTAAAGCGAGGTTGAAAACAGGAAGACTCTCAATCAGAAATTGATAAAAATAGGACACATGAAATTCTGTCACGGCGTCAGACAGGAACAAGAGGAAAAGCTACGGAAATAGGAGGACGCAGAGACGATACAGTCAAAGGGAAGGCACGCAAAGCAGCCGGGCACTGTGGGTAATAACAGGAGGGGGGAACAAAGGCAGCGAGTGGAGGATGTGGAACAACAGGGGGATACACATAAAACAGGAAGTAAGGGACACAAACAAAATATGCAGGTAATAAAACAGGGAAAATGGGGGAACTGGACAGGTGACACGAGTGGATGTACCAGGAGTGAGTCAATATTTATCAAGCACTTGCAGACGGTGGACAAAATATGGCCACATGCTCACACACACACAGCAAAACGACCTTGTTTTTCGGGGGTTTGGAGCGTCCTTGTGGACCTGCGACGCGTCAGCGTGATGCAAGCTTGACATTTCACCGCAGCCTCTCTCCTCCCGGCTTTTCCAGTCATTTTAAGCTCCGAGGGCTCAGAGGTCACGCAGCCAAGCGTCACGGCAGGGGTCCTCACTCGACCCCTTCCCCCCAAAATCAAAACAAAGTCAGTCCGGGGGAACATCAGAGGACGATGACATCATCCCGCCTCATTAATCCCGCGAGACCCTCCGACCCCGCGCAGTTTCCGTGACTGTGCCCGACTCACTCAGGGGCCACCTCGGGTAAATGACGAAAAAGGAAATTAATATGGCAGTCTTCCAGCACCCGGCGGAACCTTAAATAACTCCACTCCTCCGCTGCTACTCTGCGGGAATTATTTATTGCTTTATGGCTCACCAAACAGAGGGATGAGAAAGGCTGGCGAATGCTTTGGGAAGAGGGAGACGAGGCGGCGGGAAGGAGGGAGGGTGAAAAAAAGAAAAAGAAAATCCCTCTGTCGGCTCGCATATCAAGGTGATGTTCCCCATCGCTGGCTTTGAGGGATTGGGGGAAAAGGAGAGATTCAGTCTGGTAGGCACAGAAACCAAGCAGGGTGACACCAATACACACACACACACAAACACCATCAACTCACACCTGCACTTATTTTTTGCCGCTGCCCTTCCCAGTTTTTCCGCCGTGCTTCACCTCTCGCCCAGCCTCTCAGTGCTCCCCACTGACTCCACCTCCACCGCACCTCAACTGCTCACATTTATATATTTATTTTGCATACCTCACACGCTCCGCACTTCCTCCGGCTGACGGTTACGGCGTTTTTTTCTCGTTCGCAGACAAACAACGACGACGACGACGCGCCCGGGAGGGTGGGGGTTCGGCGTCTGCGTTGCCTGTTTTTTCCTTGGCAGGCTGTTTGGTGAAAGAGTGACAGGGTGACGGGCGAGCCGAGTGGAGCTTCACAGGTTCATTACCGCCTGGCAGAGTCGGAGCACTGCGGGGCAAAGCAGTTGAAGGTGCCGCCACGGGGGCCCCTCATCAACATCCTGTCACATCCGTTTTTCATACGACGAAGGCTGACACGGCGGCTGGCTTCCCTCCTCCGAGCAAAACTGTTTTCCTCAACGAGGAGTCAGCGGCGATGAGCAAGGAGGAGTGTTGTTGTTTGTTTGTTTGGAAACAGAGAAAATAGAGAGGAGGCGCTGTCAGCTGACTTTAATTTGGAGACTGTTGGTCTTGTGTTTGCGTAGAAAACTTTTCACCATGTTTCACTCATTGTTTAAAGTGGGAAAATAAGACTGAATATTTTTGATAGTTTGATAGTTTTTCTGAGAGTTTCCAGTTGGAAACTCTCAGAAAGTCATGAATTCTTGCTAAGGTTTCATTTTAGACTCATTTTCCTCCTGCATGCACCCACTTCTTGTATGATTTAGGAGCAGGACTCAGGAACAGGATTTGGTGCTACTGCTCTCTGTCTCATCTCAGTGTCTTGCTGTTGGCTCTTCAAACATTAATCCATTAGAGAAACCAGTAGGAATTTCCAGTAAGTTCAGTAAGTATCTGCCTTCTTCGATTGAAAGCCAAGGTTTAAACTTCAACTCACCAGACCTATGAAACATTTCCAAAATCCTCTGGGTTTATGTCAGGAATCCACCTCTGGAAGGAGGTGTTTAGAATAGGGAAAGGTGACTGGACCTTGTCTGAATTGAAGCAGTTCAATCTGATGTTTTTTCTTACATCCAGGTGAGTCTGAAACTCAGAGCTTCCTGTTGGTGCGAGCTGTCATCAAACACATGTTGAAGGCCAGGATGAGCTGCATTGTGCAATTTGAAAGTGCCATCCTGATTGCTCAAACTACTGTGACATGTACAGTAAATGAAACAGGCCTGATTTTGAGATGATGATGGTTCAGTTTTTTTCAGTGCAACTGGTCATAGATTCTTTTAGGAAAGCTGAAAAACAACCAAAAAGATTAATTTCACATCTATACTATTAATAACAGATATCCTATAAACTTCTGCAGTGATGTTGCGCCCCAACTTCTTGTTATCAGTCAGACAAACTGGCACTTCTTAATTTCAAAGCACAATCAAAGGGAGGATTTCGCTGGGCTTAACTTGTGAGTTTCGGAGAAGTTTCCCCCCCTACCCCCCAGGAGACGATCGCAGCGCAGCATGAGTGTACTTTCCACTGTTATCTTCCGGTGGGGGAGGGAGGTGGGAGGAGGAGGAAGTCATGCAATATCAGTGGGCAATATGTTTAGCTGAGGTGAAGAAATAGCCAGGCTTGTAATTGCTTTGGGACAGGCGAGGGTGGCTCCTCTGGCAGGAGATTTTTTCCTGTGGTCAACCATGAGGGCAATAAGACAGATAAGAAAGAAGGAGGCAGGCGGGCAGAGAGAGAGAGAGAAGGAGAGAGAGAGAGGGGAAGTGGGGGGAGATTTTTTTCAGATTTGAAGTGCATTTGAGGTTACAGTGGGGAAAAAAAAAACAGACTTTGTTGCCTTTTCCGAAGTCTAAAGTTTGGGAGAAAGAAGCACATAAGCCTGATTTCTGCTTGATGGCTGCGCCAACCAGTCAGAAGTCAGCAGTCAGGAAGCCCTCGCAGGAATCGTTGTGGGTTTTCAGTGTTAATATTAACAGCGATACTCTCAATGACTGGAGTTTTGTTCCTCCCTGGGCCATCAAGGCATAAAGAGAGGGGAAGTGAGGGAGAGGAGCACCTGGAGCCACATCACTTATCCTGTCTGTCAGCACCGAGCCTGTTTACCGTCTCTGAGGTGGCTTCTTTGATTAATAGCCCTGGGCTCTTCCTCCCCGTTGTCACTGTCAGTGAGTTTACTAAGGCTAATCATTATACACTCTGCTCCCCTGACGCCAGAGACAGTGACCTCCCCTCAGAAGCTGTTGATGGATATTTAAAGCACTTTTACCACTGTGCTCGATTTGAATTTGAACTTCATGTGGAGTGCCTGCTGCTTGACTCGCTTCTGTAAGATGGAGACTAATTTGGTCAAACAGGTTATTGGTTTATCTGGCCGTTGACAATGAGTAGTTTCAATTAAACTTATCTGACAAGCTGCAAAATATGATACATAAAATAGCATTTAGATATTTCCACAAATCCAGCAAATTTCAGTCCTGTGCACATCAGGAAATATTCATGATCAATATGTCGTTGCACAGTTGCATCATCTGCCTTCATGGCCTTTTGTGATCTATAAAAGTCAAAGGTCAAGCCAAAAAAGGCAAAATTCCATTTATCACTGCTTTCTAATATGAGTGTCTATGCAATCAGTGAAACCAGAAGCTGTTAAAGTTCACTCTTTATTTTCCAAGTGCCCAAGTACAAATTCATTCAATCCTGTGGTTGGCTTGTCATGTTTTTTTTTTTCCATTTCCTAACGTGGAAAAAGCTGGAGGCCAAAACAGCACTTTTATGGGAGGCTGTAAACAGAAGGTTAAATATGTTTTAAACATGTTTCATGGAGTTCTTGTGCTAATGTTAAAATGTTATCAACGCAGCCTCAGCCTCAGTACTCAAAATTGACAGAGTGCAGGAAAAGCTTGAGAAGCAAGTCAAAGATGCTGTTGTTTTGTTTTTTGTTTTTTTTAGTCATCGCTTGGGGAGAAAAAATGTAAAATCACCTCGTACAGCATGCAGAGGAGAAACTGACACACTGAACAGGGGACTGTCACAAAACAAACTGGAGGGAAATTTGCAGTGAGTTACATCAACTGTCACTTTTGTTTTTCATGTTTTTAAATATTGTGCACTGTCAAGTTTTGCTCATCTGCACTCTTCTTCATCTGGAAGAAAAACATCATCATCAATCCATATAAACAAGTGCAGATTTTTAAATTCACATTATTTTTCATTTAGAAAAAACAGAGTGATGGATTGTGTGTGTGTGTGTGTTGTGTCATCTGTTTACAAATCAGCAAAACTTTCTTACAAACTTGACAAGCTCCTCCTCGACACTCCTCAGAGGAGCTGCCAAAAGGGTTTGAGGAGAATGGAGTATTATTTTCTGCTAGGTCCAAACTTCAAAATTTCTGCAAAAAAAAACATACAAAAAAATTCTGTTATACTAAGTTTCGGTCAGAGAGGATCATTGATATTTGAAAGAGAAAAACCCTTTTCAGTGTTTGCCTCTAATGTCCTCCAGCTGCTCTGCCTCAACTTTTCAGTGATTTATGGAGTTTTCCTGATGAGCAGATGGCTTCACTTGTTGCTGAACTAAATGCTAAGCGATGCCAACTGGTCTGGGCTCAGGAGCCTGAAAAAAAGAAAAAAAAAAGCCAACCAAATGCAATGGCTGAGATTAGCTTGAGCCAGAGCGGGGAGGGTTTGCAGAGATTACTGATGAGCGTGAGAGAAGCCGTTTCCTCTCTGCCGTTACGACCGTTAGCTCTGAGACAGAAGCCGATGCTAAACGTTGAAACTCATCCGCTTCGCAATACGGAAGGGACGCAGATCCGTATCAGTCAATGATTGATTGTTGAGAATGGAACCTGTCCTCTTTTGCTTTGCCAGTCTTGCTGGTTGCAGAACAGCCATCTGAAAAACAGGCATCTCATTACGTCGCCTTCAGGTCCTCACGCAGCGCCGGCTTTCAATCTTACCTCGAGCTCTGTTTAGTCGTGTCAGTCATTAAAACCAAACGGCCCGAACATTTAGTTTGCCTCACTCCAGCAAATCACAGCAACCACTAAATCCTCTTTCCCCCTGTTTTTTATTCTTCTGCGCCTTATTTCCCCAAACACTCATTTACAACTCGGGCAGCTGATGGAAACTGGTGATGGGTGTAAAGTCGCGGGGTCCTTCAGACACAGCTGCTTGCTCGCGGTCACGTGACATAACCCAGATTAGATTTAGATTAGAACCTTGAACCTTGACTTTTATCAATGTATTCATGGGCTGTATGTTAAGCTTTTACTAAGCCATATTTTAACTAAAGCTGGGAAGTAAAGGCGATGCGCCTGCTGTGTAACTGGTGCTGTGGGACGCTGCGTTGCCTCGTTGACGGCCTCAATCATCCACTCCAAACCTATGAGGTCAGGTGTGACACTCGGGGTGCTTAAGGAGAGGCGTTTGATAGTCTGAACACAACCAACGGTCCTCCTGTGGAGACACGATGCAGTGGGAATGAAACGGCACCGCAGTGTATAAAAACCTGCACTTCTTCTTTTACAAGCCAAGTGTTTCATCGCTGACAGTCCATCCCTTTTATCATGGCGCCACTTCTCAAATATTCATTGTTCGCGGTCATCGACTGAGGAGGTTTTTTGTGTTTTTTTCCCCCCAGCCCTCCATCTCAGCCTGTGCAAAGAATGATGCTGCGTCCGGGCCGACCTTGCCGATGACATGGATGGCGGCTTTAAAAATAGCCCTGGCTGTGCGCCTTTCCCTCCTCGCTCCTCACAGCGCGCCGCCGTCAGCGTGTCGCACCTGCTGCGCCCAGACCGTTGCGTAACCGTCTCCGCTCGCGCGGAAGATCGCCGCCTCGCGTCGTGCCCCTCGTGTGCCTGTGCGTCTGTTTTGTGCGTTCGATGGCTCGCAGAAGGACACAGAAGTGGCCGTCTCTGCAAACAGGACAGTGTTTTCTTCAGGGCATGCCCGCCCATGTTGCAGTGAGCGGCTCGCTTTTGATGCACCGTTGTGTAACGTCTGCACAAGCAGTTTTGTTGTGAAAGCCACGTGTTGTTTTTGTTTGTTTGTTTTTGCTGGAAAATGCTGAACTGAACAGCAAATAATCTATAAGCCATCTCCTAATTATAGACTTGTTACTCTTGTAAGTTCATAGAGTGGAACAACAGAGCAGCTTGGAAGAAGGGAATCAATTAAATTGACAATCACATGTAACAAAGTGATTGTTTTGGAATCAAAAGCTTTAATCTCGAGACAGAATCAACAAACATGAAGACAGACTGATCATCACCGCAACCCCAGACCTGATGAAGGACATGTTGGTTTGTCTCAGGATTTTATTCCACTGATGATGAAAGCCACTGGACACTGCATGCTGGGGAAATAGATTGTATATTCAAGACATTGAAAACAGTCAAAGATTCCAACAGTTTCCATCCCTCAATGAAAAAGAAGTCAAAGTTTTCAAAGATGACATTGCGCTATTGTTGTTATTTCACTCCATGTGTGTCCTGTATGTAACATGTGAAGGCCCCCCTGCAGCTGTTCTGTGCCAAACAAGAATTGGGAGTAAATGTTAATATTTAGGATCAGGTAGACATTTACCATTTAGTTCAAACCAAAGCTCTCGTCTCTAGTGCTTCGGTTTAAAATCAACTTGGACCTTGGAAAGAGGAGAGAAATTAGATGACGTCACACAAATATTGTGGCAAATATTGAAGTTTAAAGTGAAAAGCTGTGATTGTATTGATAGACAGATGCTAAAAGTGAAACTTGTTTAAAGTTGATCTTGAATGAGGGCTGTGCAACAGCCTCATGTTCACATTTGTGAAACACAGGGGGGAGATGGTTATTGCTCCTGAATCTACATCTCTACGCTCGTTAGATTGATGGCAGCCGCTTTATTTGTTTTACTGGCTGATCCTGTAATTAGATAAAATAGAGAAAATAATCCAACAGTCCGCTGCTGTGGAAAATTTGCAATAAAACCGCAATAAAAGCGGAGAGCCAAATAAAACGGTCTTGCGTTTTAGGCGAACCTGCCCATGACTTTTAAAGCCTGCTTTGATTGCGCTGATTTACCAAGTTAACTTATCAATAAAACACCCAGATGTGGCCTGAAAACAACGTATTGATTCTGTTTATTTTCGTATAGCCGGCAGACACTTAGAATGGCTAAATGCTAAATGTGCCTTTTTATAGTGGCGCTGGGAAGCACACGGAGCTGTTCTTGCAGCTGTTTGCAGACTCCTGTTTCCTTAATCTACCATTAATCAGCATCAGAACATGAACCATGGGAGGGGAAAAACGGGGCAGACAAAAATCAAGACTAGAAATTCATCTGGTAGATTACAGCATCAATTTTGTTTAGTCCGGTATTAAAAAGAAATATTAACAATGTTTTGTTTTGCCACATTTTTAATTTGGAATTATTGTTTAAATTAAACTCTTCCAATTTTAATAATTTTCCCATCAATGACATCACAATATGAGGTGTAACTGATAAATATGCTGTTGTTTGGCTGCATAACAATGGATTTTATTCTAATCTATTTTTGGAACTGACTCCATGGCGACGGGCTTTTAAGGCTCAAACAAATTCTCAGCATGAGTGTGATTTATTGGGCCAGTGTGGGCACAACAGTGGTGTTCAGGTGTGAACATAAAAGTGGAAAGTGTGTAGTGGGCGGCATCGACACTCCTCAACCTTGACATACTTTTACAACTAAACAGGGTGAATGAATGTTTTTGGTCTTACTGCAGTATACTTCTTTATGTTCCACACCACAAAACACATTGTTTTTAATCAGTTATTAGTGAGAACTTTGATCAACACTGTGTGTTGATTGTGCATCTGGTGAGGTTCAGAGGGACGAATCTGATCCTGCTGTGGAAATATTTTGATATGCTCTCGGCATTCTGAGTGTGGGGACACATCGTTTCACAGCCACAGCTGAGTTTCTTATTTGCGAGGAGTAAGTGAGAAAAGCTGGATATGTATAAAATGTATAATGCCCAGGTTAGTGACAACACCTTTGGCAGGTGTTGACTCACACCGCTGAGACCACCTTCTTTCTGTCCACTTCCAAACATGCGGAATGTCCAACCAGGCATCAGTGTTGTTGGAACATTGGCAGGAGGCTCCAAACCAGAGGGCCACAGTCTTCTTCGCTCTATCATTGAAGTTTTTGGATGATAGATTGTGTGAGGCTGCTCCACTATGATGGTGGACGTAACATGAGATCTTTAATCCAAACCTTGACAGCAGATCACAAATGCTCCGAAATAATCAGTGGGTGCGAGAAGAGAGACAGTCCCAGGTTTGAGTCCCTGTGAGTGTGATCACCTGGACAGTGTCTGTTCCAGCAGCTCCGGCAGACCTCTGAGTCACACTCACGGCTCACTGTCTGGCCGATCAGGTCGAGGGATTCTGCCCTCTCCACCGCAGCCTGTGAACATCTGCGAATGAGATCTTCTCTGCCATTTCCAGTCTTGGAGAGGGTTATCAATGCCTCCTCTTCATCCCTCTGACTGCGCCGACCTCAAGTCAGAGTTTGTTCTCGTGTCTGGAGGTAAATGTCACAACAACACGACCCATAACTTTAAGTTAGTCATAACAGACTCCGATTTTTTTTTTCCTTTTTCTTTTCTTTTATTCATTGGGTTCAAAGCTGCCAACAGTTAAGTTGGTTTGCAACACACGGCACCAGTTAAACTTTTAGCAGTCGTTGCAATGATTCCCCAAGTCATGTGATAATCAGTGGGACTTTGATATCACAATACACCACAGTCTTGCTCCACTTCCTTGCGGTGCTGTGGGACACAAAAATCGTTTTATTTAGACTGAAGCAATTCTCGTCACTAAAGATAAACCAGGGAACTGTTGCATTTATGAAAGCGGCACAACATGACAGGCACTTGCCCTCCCACCTCTTCCCCAAAACTCCCCAATTTCATTCTTTGTTAATATCTTTATTTAGTCTTCATAATTTGAGAAGACTTATTTTGGAGCTTTAATTCCGACATGTTCACGTGTAATAACACGGCGCGGCAAAACCTGGAGTATCCGTCCCTCCAACACAACACATGACGTCAGTTTCTCAGGGTGCATCATTAATCGGCTCCGTCCGGAGCCCAGCGGCCCTAAACAGGCACAGCTGCACTTCCTCATCAGCCCTCAATAACTCATCGATCATTTGCCGCCGTTAGACAGCGGCGCGCGCAGATGGCCATTTGATGGTCTGCGTCTGTGTCATCCCGTCGTGGCTGTAATTGGACCTGCCTGCCAATCACTGTCGGCTTTGTTGATGCTGAGACGTGCTCAGACGTGTGTGTGTGTGTGTGTGTGTGTGTGTGTGTGTGTGTGTGTCGGGGGGTGTCCAGTTCTTGCGCTCCTACTGGATGAAGGTCGGTGCAAAGTGGGACTGCTGGTCAGTGAGGGAAGGAGGGGCCAACATTCTGCTGATGAAGGAGGTTTCATTATGGATTAACAGTGGCCTCATTACAGTTAATGGGCCTCTTGTTTTTCTCCAGGGAACCAATCATGCTGTCAAAAGAATTAGTTGGCAATACGATTAATATGAACGCAACAGGCATTGCGGCAGTGATGTACTGAACCCTCCATTCTCTTTGGGCTTTGCATGTTTCAGGATAAAAGAGCAACTAATCATTCATTCATTCATTCATCTTCTATACCCGCTTATTCCTTTTTTCAGGGTCACGGGGTCTGCTGGAGCCTATCCCAGCTGTCTTAGGGCGAAGGCAGGGTGACACCCTGGACAAGTCGCCAGTTCATCGCAGGGCCACATAGAGACAAACAACCATTCACACTCACATGCACACCTACGGACAATTTACAGTGTTCAATTGACCTCACATGCATGTTTTTGGAGTGTGGGAGGAAGCCGGAGAACCCGGAGAGAACCCACGCAGACACGGGGAGAACATGCAAACTCCACACAGAAAGGTCCCAGGACCCCGGAATCGAACCCACGACCTTCTTGCTGTGAGGCGGCAGCGCTAACCACTGCGCCACCGTGTCGCCCCGAGCAACTAATCATGTAGCAAAATATTTAACAGTTTAAAAACCAATGTGAAGAGTGAAATCATGAACCAGCAGCAAATCCATGTTCTGGGCTGCAGCATATTTGTGATGGCACAGTGTGCCTGCCTCCTTGGCAGGTGCACCTGACCTCTGACCTGACCTTGCAGTACTTATGTTCTGTACAGATCATTGGTGTGAATATTTCATGCCAAGGGATTCCTTTAAATGTTGTGTTGACTTTAAAGTGCTTAATATTATTTCAACACAAACCTGGACTGCTGCACTGCAGCATGACATCATTAGCCCGAAACGAACCCCAAATAGAGCCCCTGCTGTTCCTCCCGACTTTATTTTCATCTCTTTTCTCATCTATCTGCTCCTCATCTTCCTCTGCATCACTCTCCACCAAAACTAATGCTAACAGGCATGGAGCCAGAACTGCAGAACACTCCCACTGCTCTTATTCCCTTTGCTGTGCTGTAAAGCTGCTGTTATCTGAGGGCAGTGCCAGCAGTGCTGCTATCTGAGCTGCAGTCAGGAAGTTGTGGAGATAAGATCCCATCAGCTCCTTTAAGGAACACTTGCTTGCTCGCTGCATGGATGAATGCTTACTTAGTTTCATTCAAGACCAGACTGGAGTTCACAAGTGAACTCAGGAAAAGACTTGGCCGTATTTTGCTGCACTGCCTTGTAATTTTCTTTTCTGTTGATGGGTTTTTTGTTGTTTTGTTCTTTTTGTTTTAAAATGCCATTTTCGGTTTGGTGGAAAAGACAGTTCTGTTCTGACTTCTGTTAAATGTAATATTTGTGTTATGAAAGACTGACCTTAGTTCATCTCCGAAGTTGGAAAACCAAACACAATAGGTCAGTATTTTGCTGCCTGGAAGTAAATTGACAATTTCAAAACGGAACTACTTCTGCATAAAACTGTGATTTGACAGGAAAGAGTGAAGCAAAGTAAAAAGGACTGCACAATGTTGATAATGAAAGGACTAAGAACCTGTAAAGATTTAAGCCACCCTTTCTAAAATACTAGAGCCTTTGTTTAACCCTTCCACAACAACAGAGAGGCGTTAACCACGACAGCACCGGAATAGCAAAAAACTACTGATTAACATGTAGTCAGAGTCCAACCTTGAAGACAGGCAAACACTGTCATTCTTCACCCGACAACACTTCTGAAGCAGGTCACCTTGTAAAAAAGTTTAGCATTTGTTCTGTTCAGGTTTACTGACTTTTTTTTCTACATATCTATCGATCTATTTATCTATCCTTGGCAATTCTTTCACGTCTCCCAATTGAGTTCTTCTTGCTGTACTAAAAATCTTCCACTGGACTTTTAATGTCTCAAAATCTAGGGCCTGACGACGGCTGCAGCTCAACAGGTTGCCGAGTTTGGCTATAAAAGTCAACGCACAGACAACATATACTTCTCTTGTAACGCAAGGTACACTACGTACGCGTGCTTCACTTCTTTTGACGTCAGAGACGGAACTATTTCTGACCCATGCATGAAAGAACATCGAGCCCATTAAAAGACGTGCAGCCTGCTCTGCAGTGGTTTCCACGGTAACTAAACACGCTCGCCGTGTCCTTTCAGAAAAGTAGGCTTTCACTTTCTAAATCTTTAATTAACAGGATGTGTGGAGAAAGGACGAAGGTGGCAAACAGGTGACTAGAGGGTTTCTATAATCACTGCAGAGGTGTCATTCCGGCCGTGCCGTTGAAATAGATCTGCGTGTGTGTTGACGTCAACGGAACCTTGGGGAGGCTTCTAGTTCTCCAGATTGCTGACCTGCTACACCAGAAGGAAGATTTCCTGAATCTTTTCAGTTTGTCCCAAGTGTCCACCTGGGGAGGAGCCCTTAAAAATATTTGGGAAGCTTGAGAAAAACTTCGCTATGATGATTGGATGCACCTTTTGTTGTTTACATTCACGTCGATCACAGACAAAAGCCTTTTGCGCTTTGTTTTCAAAATGTTCTACGGTGCAGTGGTTAGCACTGTCAACTGACAGCAAGAAGGTCACAGGTTCGATCTTTCTGTGTGGGGTTTGCATGTTGGGTCTGGGTCTGTGTGGATTTTCTCCTGGTACTCCAGCTTCTAACCACAGCCCAAAGAAATGCCTGTGAGGCAAGTTAACCCTAAATAGGTCTGTAGGAGTGAATGTGAGTGTCAACGGTTCTTGGTCTTCCTAGCCCTGCGATAAACTGCCGACGTGTCCAGGGTGTGCACCATCTTCGCCCCGGCCAGCTGGCATGGACTCCTGCAAGCCCTACCACCCGTTGAGTGAGGGGAAAATGTCCCACGTCATTAGTGGTGCAGTGGTGAGCACTGCCGTCTCACAGCTGCAACGCTAATGCCCAGGTTCCCCAGGCGGCCGACCACCCAGGATCTTTCTGTGTAGAGTTCACATGTCCTGTCTCGGTTCTTCTCCCTGGGCAATTCAGTTTTCTCCCACCATCATCTAAAAACCATGTCACATTTGGCCGCAAGTGGCAATGTGAAATTGCAGTACGGTTCTAATGCTATGCTAATTTTTTTAGTACTGGCCACTGTTGACAACTTTGCCATACATTTTTCTTGTACTTCTTCTGTGGTTTCTCTGCTATCTTGCTATCTTGTCACCTTGTACCTCCGACCACATTGACAGGAGTGAGGAAGGAAAAATACACCGACGCAATTCAACAGAACGAAAGAGAGAGCGAGCTTGTCGCCTGGAGGGGATCTTTATCACGACGCATGATCAGGCAGTCAGAGGGGTAATAACAATACTAGTAAAACATACAGAAAAATATGAGCCACAGGGACCCCGTGCAGAGATAATGCAATGGATTGTGAAATCCATAGTCTCATACTGACCGGCAATCTTTCTCCACTGGCTGTAATTTTTCCCTCCCTGACCAGAGGCCTGGTGTGCATAATGTCCTCTAATTGCGAGTAAAGATCACTTCCCTGTGCTCAAAGACGAGGATGTTCTTTGTGTACTGCTGATGGAGTTAAACATGCCAGAGAGATGTGAGTCTCTGTTGTTGTGTTTCACATCATATAATCGTAGCAGCTGCACAGGGACGTGGGTCACTGCGGAAAGCCATGCATGTTACAAATACTCCAACTGTCGGAAGACACAAACAACCACAAATGAGAGCATGCCAGACCTTGACGTGTTTTCCTGGCTGTGGCGTCACTTTATGTGCTTGGATTATGTGAGTGTGACGGTTGAGCTGTCTTTTGGGTGAAAAGGAAAAGGGGAAAGGGGGAGGAAGCAGGGAGGAGCCTCGGGCAAAGGACACAAACACTGGCGCACTTTCGTGTTAAGTTTTCTGTCCAGATTCTTTCGCTGGCTAAAGGCATTGAACTCAACCTTATTTTTTCGCAGTTCTGTGAAGGTCGACTGGACTCCTGTTTCAATTTTCCTGGGGAGAAACGATTTGCTCTCTGCCGCTGCCTCTCTCTGACAATGGCAATTTCACTTAAGGGAGTGGAATCTCCAGCTTTAGGGTTACTTGAGATCTGACTTGGTTTGATCTTCTTCGGGACCGCTTTGTCTTCCTTTATTAATGCAAATAGTTTTCCTGCCCTTTACGCCCGATGTGCCCACAGCCAGACTCAGCTTCCCGCTTTCCGTTCCATTGGCATGTATAATGAAAAAGAGGTGGGACGTGAATGCCTCGCAGCGTTCGACTTCATTCTGTGTTTGCACGAGTCAGAGGACAGAGACGCGTGTAACATCTGGTCATTGGCTTCTCCTTTTAAAAAGACGAATCCAAATTCAGGAAACAGCCAGTTTCCCTCCTTTTTTCCATGTAAATGGAAGCATGCATTAAAAGAGGTGTTTGGAAATTAGTTTTTCTGTAGCTGTGATACAGTAGTAGTAATATGTAACATATATTATTTGTTTGTTTTTAACTGTCATTGATATTTTTCCTCCTTGTTTTTTTTGTATCTCACTGTAAATTGCATACGTTGCAATTGATTTTGACAAGTATTCAAACAAGTGGAAATAATTCACTTCCTGTTAGTCAAAATTCAAAAATTAGAGTTGCGTCGACAGGTGTCGTTGGGGGGCGTGTATATATACACGTAGGTCATGATGTCAACAGTGCTACATTTATTAGAATTTTGACTGCCAACAGAGTGTTGGTTCAAAAGTTTGCAGTTTGAGAAGACTAAATTCAAACTGTATACCATGCTGTAGTTACTGTTGCTTTTCATTAATGCCAGAATTCATTTAAAGTGTTTAGGAGATCCAAATCTTTGCATTCGTGGAAGGATTAGGGCATTTCATTTATATGCAAAGCCCAAACATGCATGATGTTTTTCTAAGTAGTTCAGACTAAAGAGCAGAAAAACAAAACAGCCTTCCAACGTTTCAGACGTCTTGAATTAGCCCTAGAGGTGTTGTTGCTGTTGTTGTTGTTTTTGTTTGAAATGCAAGAGAAAAGTTATTTTGATCTCCAACTTTGGCTTTGCTGATTACTATTGGACGTCCTTCAACAACTTTCTTACTGCTAATGCCTCCTTGATGCCTGCGCTGGCCCCAAAGTTCCTTTCGTTTGGACATAAATGTGCCAGTTACACATTTGACAGCTCACTAGGTTTGTCAACCAGTACTCTTCTTCTTGCTGCATCTGATACCATTGTCATTGGTGCCGGGTGTTCTCGTTCAGGACGACCAATCACACCAAACCTGTCTACTCTACCTGTTTGATCACCGAAAGTAATTCAGCCTTTGTTCTCTGGCTGTAAGACATTTTAGTTTTAGATCCCCAATGGGCTACACTAGCCATAATTATCTTACTTTTTTATTCTTACTTCTTCCAACGGTTTGGGCATTCAGCATGTCAGCGCGCTCACTGATGTTCTTTCAAGGTCATTTGGAAACTCCTCCCTCCATCACACCTGGATTCTTGTCACCTGCTGACAGTCAGGCTATAAATGGCCCTCGCTAGCGCCACCCACTATCTCTGTCACACACTGCAGCCTGGAACAGCAGCAGGGCTTCCAACCAACCGTGTTATGCCCCTTTTACACCTCATAAAGGTTATTTTGTTGTTGTTGAACACTGTGTGTTGCCTTCAGAGTCCTTCCTCCTCTGACTCACATCCCTCCCAAACAGCATAATTAGTTTTTCCTCCAGCCTGCCAGAAACTCACTGCTACTTCTTGGGTTTCGACCCCAGTTGAGAGGTTTCTGCTTTCTGTTTTAATGCTTGTATTGTTTTTAATTATGGTGTTGGCATATGTATCTTCAACACTTAAATCAACCTGGGTTGTTTTTAAAAATGATTAATAGCTACAGTTGAATGGGATTGGTGCCCTGAGAAGAGTAATAATCTTGGATAATGACCCGTGAATCGCTGTCTCTTGTGCCACACAAGATGTGAGTTGTGTACACTGTAAAAAAAACAAAAAGAAAAAAAAAACAAAATCTGATTTTGGATAAAAACAAATCTATTCATGCCCTCCCACAGTTCCAAAGCTACATACATATCTGCAAATTGTCTTTTATTCGATTGCCTCCTAGGGCTGTGGCACATGGCCGACACCAGACACTTTCATTGCGACACGTTTGCTCATTACGGGAGAACGACACGGCGGCTGTGACAGGATTCTTGCTCTTACCCGAGGCGGTATCGACTGGCCTGGTTTCCCCTCTTCAATCACGCAAAACAAATTTTCTTTGAAACAAAGCGGCAAAATAAAAAAGGAAATGGGAAGAAAAACAAAACAAAGGCCGGGGAGAAAAAAAACAGTGTCATGTGAATAAATGGCATAAACACAGCCCTCTGGGACGGAGCCAGTGTATCACTGCGCGATGATCGCTGGTGCACGGCGCGCAGCCCCGCCCCTCTGAAGGACGCTTTCCTTATTGGCCCTGTCTGCATGGCTCCCAGGGAGGATCTCATAAAAATATTGGAGTATTGGCAGTAAGGACAAGGTCGAGGCCTCCAGATTTATATGGAAAAACTGATCTCCATCTCGTCACTTTGGAAAAGATTCTTCTGAAGCACGTGGAAAGAGTAGCATCGTGAAAATAAAAGGTGCCTGGTGCTGAGGGTAATATTCAGCTTTTAAGTTGAATTGCAGAAATACTACAACCTTTTCAGGATATTCTAATTTTCTGGGTAGTACTGTAGAGCACATACAATATTCCCAAAGATTTTTTTCTGTCAAAAGTCCCAAAGTGAAATCAATTTTCGGCCCATTAAAAAGGCACACTGTCGGTGGGGTGTAAAACAGTCAAGAAGCAACCAAGATCAGAGGGCTAGTCAATAAAAAGCATAAAAACCAATAACAGCAATGACAAGGATAGAATGAAGGAGAGTAAACATCAGACAAACTCATCAAAGGTTTAGGAATGTTGTGTTTAACTTTTAAAGGTGTTGTTGTCAGTGAAACATCCACTAGTATTTAATTTAAAACAACTGATGAACTGATTGGATTTCAGTTGTCTTTGATTTTTACATCCTGCAGCCTTTCCTATAAGTCAGCTGACGGCTACTGGTGCTGCACCCAAACACATGCCTTGGCTGTATGAGAGACCGTAGCTGCAGCCAGTCATTTGTCAGAACTAGAGCTCCAATCAAATGCTAATACTAATAGCTCTCACAAGAGAGCCACAATTTGCTATGTTAACGGTGAGCCACTGTGCCTGCTCAAAACCTGTGGCTGCGTTCACTGCACAAAGAAACACCTACATAATTCATCACACTTCACATCGAAGGGCCACTATGTGTAATGTCAGGTGGCATAGTAAACTCTTTACTGGGCAACACGATTGGCTGCCACATGTTAAGCAGATGCAGCATCAGTGGTCAATGGGGAAGCCTTTGACCAACTCTTCTGTTCTGATATGTCACAAATTAAACTCACTTGGGTTAAAATTCCTGACTTCAAGTCTTTGATTTAAACCACAATAACAAGTGGGGGAAAATGTGCAATTATCTCAGAAATATAGCTATTGTACAGCAAAACAAAAAGATGCATAAAATGAACAATTTAAAGCCTTTATGATGGCAATAAGTCTGTTTTATTGGTTTTGCTTTCAGAAAAACACAAACACAACCCCAAACAAGTTAATAAAACACCGGCGGGGAACAGGAAACTGTTGATGGCCTTTTTCATTTTTATGGAAATTCACGAATTAAAGAATATAATAACTTACGAAAATATATTGGTAGATATACTGTTGAAAAATTACTGTAGAACGGAAATAAATCTGTTTTGTTCTCAGTGACATCACTGGTGGCCACTGTGAGGTCCACTATCAGACCTGTGAGATAACCAGCTGTCACACCAACACATTGGCAGACGTTGAGTCAACTTAAAGAGATGTATAACTGTGTATATCCTGAAGTTTTTGAAAAACACCAAGAACACGTTTTTTTTAAAGGCTTTGTAGAATAAATCAGTGTTTACCTTCAACCCCTCAGTGTTGAGTTTTATTGGTTGGAAAAAGTTTGGAGGGTTTTATTTTCCCTTTTTACTGCATTTCTAAATCCATACAACAAACAGCCAGACAAACATAATACCTCTTTGTTTACATTTTTTTTTAAATTGTATTTTTTTTAAAAAGACACTTTAATATAAATGATAATGCTAAAGATTATTCAAATTTATACAATGTTACTTTCAATCCAAGGGGATTGGAGAAAGTTGCAGTTTTAATTAGGTACCGTTTTTCTGATCGTCTCAGCATCATTTTTCTTAAACAGCTCAATAAGAATCCTTGATGGAATTGGAGAGCTTTTCTCATTAAAAGTGACTGTGTTCGATTATTCTCAACATTTCTTGAGCTCCAACCAGCAGGGAAGGACCCTGTAATCACAGGGATTACTGTTCAATTAGAATCAAAGAACTATTTTCACAAAATCTTCAGCATTTAATATATATATATATGTCTAATTCTATTAGTAATCCCTGTGAGGAAGTAATCAGATTATGAGGCGCCTCTGTCTCCTTTCAGCCTCTAACATATTTGGACATGTCCAGGAAAATCAGGTCTCCCCTTCCACCTCTGGGCCCGTAGAGCTTTCATCCTATTGTCTGAAGAAACACAAAGCATCAAAAAGCTAAGATGCTTTTCCGTCAGACGGGAAACTGATTTTTAAAAAAGGGAAAAGTTTCTTTATTATGTGTCGACCAGCACTGGCGCACAAAAGAAACACACCTGTGTTGAGAGATGTTCAATTTCTCTGCTGCCGGAGGGAAGCAAATTTGAATGAAGCCGAGTGAGCATAATCCAATTACACAGAGGCAGAATTTGTTCTGTATCTTTCCATTTATCTCTGCCTCACAGGTACGCAGGACCATTTAGCGGACACATGCGCCGATAACCATTTTATTTATCTGTGTTTAATGTCAGGGGGCCTCACTGTTGCTCTCCAGAGAAGATAAAAGTCCTAATGTTCCCTGTGGGTTCCAACACATTGCGGTCTGAGAGATGCCATATCGAATCTGCTTGATGGGGCTGATGGGCAGCACGGTCGTCCCGAGCACTAATGGAGCAATGCATTCATGAGGTAATTTGGTTAACATCCCAAGTTTGATGTCTGCTGCAGATTCCAGCTGCTAGTTCACCGACGGATGAACAAAAAGTCTATTCTTCTTGTCTGACTGCTGGTTCAGCGGCACATGTATTCAGTATTGTGGGCCAAGACTTAGAATGCAGAGGTGTTTTTTCCAATTTGCTCTTATTTGCACGTTTTCAGTTTATTGTGTTTTACAATGACTCTTTTCCATGGACAGTGGCGCTAAAAAATCCATATCAATCCAAAATGATTATGGCAATATTCGATTCATATGCAGCAGGAAGGTTAGCTCATTTCCATTAGACCAGCAAGAACTCGCACAAATGCATTTGCAATACACGGAAAGTTATTTATGATCATGAGGACAAAAAACAGATGTGGAAGATCACACAGTATTAGTGATGTGACAAGCAGGTTGCCAATCCATCAACGAAGCAAAAGTTTTTGGAAAGAAAGACAAAAGAAGAATATAACAATGTTTATCCCACAAAATTTCAGTGTCAGCAGCATATAAAATACATACAGAAGCAGACAGAAAGAATCACAGAGAGTAAAAAATAGGATATTAATAACATTACAATTGGATAAAATACAAACTTCACAATGCTGTGCTGCGCATAAGTGCTGATTGTATGAAGTAGTGGTGTAATTATTGGGATGCTATGTTTGTGGAATTCAAACTCTCCTGATTAGCATCAGGCCGAGTGTTTCGCAACATCCTGCTGCTCGCAGCAGCAGTTGTGGAACTTCTGTTCCCTCCTTTGGCAGTCGGAGTAAACAAACAAACGTCTGACACGGTGCCAAAGGCCCCGCCATCCCTTCCTCCTGTGGCTCCCTCCGTTGCCATGGCTGCTGGCCCTGGCGGCGAAACAATATTTGCTCATTGCATCGGCTGCCTCACCGTCGCCGTGGACTGCGGAGTCAGAACCTCTGGTGCCATTTGAAAGACAAACATTTTGACCCGCTGACTTCCACTTAGTCTAGATTTTGTCCACTTGCTTGACGAGGAAACGGAAGGGACGTCTTCAGTAGGTGTTCGGCAGCATAAACTGGATGGATGATCTGAACACAAGTCACCTCGCTGAACAGACCCGAGCACAGCCACTCGGAGGGGTTGCATCTCGCACGCACGACAACACAGCTGTGCAGTCAGTCGCAAACACCGTGCGGTGGTGACACAATTCAGGCCCGGTGTTTTGCAGTAAGGCGCTAATCAACCTGGGCTCTGGTTGCACGGCAGGGGAGGACAGAGGGCATGTGGAGCGGCCGGACCCCATCGCTGAGGGAGAAGCTGCGCCGCGTCGCTCTCTGTAATTGATGCTTGTACTGCGGCACTGGGACTTTCATCAGCGCGTCTCAGCGTCCATCATCAGTGATCAGAGCGCCATCAGCGTGTAATGATGATGTTGTTGACTGATTGCACCATGAGCAGTTTAGTTTAACAGGACGCTTCTTCTGTTGTGCAGCTACTGATAAATTCCTGCTCTCGTCCGTCACAATGTTGGTTGGTTGGATGGTTGGTTAGTTGGTTGGTTGGTTGGTTATCTGTTGTTATCTGTCAGCAGAAGAGTGTCACCGTATCAGCTCAGCACAACAGACCTTCTCTGTCAGTGAGTGAGCTCAAAACTTTTAGACTTGATTTCCCAGTAATCTCACTCCTCCACAAGGTCGGAAAGACACGTAAATACAATTGCAATGCACTGTGACGTAAACACTCGACACTTTCATTGTAGCCATTGTGCTTTTTGGCGCGGGGAGCACTTTGTGGCAGGGATGTGGTTGTAGCAGCAGCTGCGTGGATCACAGAATGCCCGGCCATCACTCTTATTGAAGCCGAGTGTGAAATGGGCTTTAAATCACTTTTACCCCAAGCAGTACCATTATTGATGGAGGCCTGGGAATCCCATGAAAGAGGCCGTCTTATCGCGTTAGCACAAATGCTGCAAATTAGTCAAGTAATTATTATGGCTTTAGCTTTGTAACTGCAGCTAAGCACAATCCTCTCAAAGACTCGCACGCGCTGAAATTAAATACTTGAAGAAGGTATTAATGATGGAACAGTCCAGAGGGCACTCTGCAAATCTGGCCGCATGTGAAATTTATCTCTTTGTTTCCACAGCGCAAGAACAAAACGCGGTGAGCAGCAATTCATTATGAAAGGAGTCTTTTTGCGTTAGTGTTTCATCAGAGGCAAATAGACGAGGAAGAGAGGGAGACGTGTAACAAAATGCTGATTGTTATTTATGCCTGAAGCGTTCAGACACTGTTTTCTGGCTCAGGGTGTCATGATGACAAAGATCACAAACTTTACTTCGCAAACATGCTGAGCTAGCAGGGATGTAGTTTAGTCTCACTGAGACTGAGACTCAGAGTAGCAATCTAATCTGCTGTAGATCATTTCCTTTAGGAGCAAGTGCACACTGTCTTTGCCTGTGAGAAGCACAGTGAAGCACGGCTGCTTAAAGGGAAAGTTCGACATTTGCCTATTGCCTTATATCACCACAAAGTCTGACATCATAAGATGTCAGCTTCCTCTCAACAAGCGTGTTGTTTTAATGAGAGTTGCTGCCCTATGCATGAATCAGCAGCAGGTGTCGGGGGTCATCAGCAGGTGTCGGGGGTCATCAGCAGGTGTTGGGCGGCATCGCCAGGCGTTGGGGGTGTCGGAAGGTGTCGGGGGTCATCGGTGAGCATCAGTAGGTGGTGGACGTCATCAGCAGGCGGCGGCCCAAAGGCTCAGTCCCGCTAACGCTGCTTGCAGCTTTAATTATCCATTATTATTTCATAGTGCGGTAAATGTGCTGATCAAAAATTGTGCACAAGAGCATTTTTGGGTTGTTAGATTGTGTATTTGATGAGTTTTGAGAGAGGGACACCTGAACCCTTCGCCTCCAGTGTTTCCGCTGAGCAGCCTCCATCTCCGCCATCAAGAAACGACAGCCACAGATAAGACAAGGGAGTGTACCTCCTCATATGACTACAGGGAATTCAGTAGACCTTAAAAGCAGAGTTTGGGATGAATGTCATTCCACTGGTTACACCTCTGCAGCCCACAGACAGCACAGTGCTGTTTAGTGTAGGTTTCCTGCAGCTACAATTCATCTTAGCGGAGTAAATTTCTCTGGGAGATTTAAAAATGTCACTGTTCCCACTCCCATCTCATCCCGTGGTGGCTGTCTCTGGTGTGATGGATCATTTTAACTTGACTTCATCGGTGGAAGGCGGTGAGGGAACACAAGCGCACGTATCCAAGCCTTAATGCACTGTGCTCTCATTTTACAGGACCTTAGACAGTGAATCAAAACAGCCAATATTGCATTTCCTGACTGCTGTAAAAAATGATTGTTGACCCATCGCTGCCCCGTTTTTTACCCAAGGGCTCATAATGATGTAAACATACACTTGCAGGCTCTGTGTCCTCATTGTTTAAGGTAGGAGGTTCTGTAGGTCCTTCTATTTTTCCTGACAGCTGTTGACTTTTTGTGCAGAGATTCAACGAAATGACTAAGTAGGTTTTGATTTTCAGTTTGTTCATTGGACACATGCTAATGGTTTGTCCTGTAAGTAAAAACTGGTTAAAACATTTTAAAACAATATCTACTGCCAGTGTAGTAGCAATGCAACTGTGACATAAAGAAACACAAAATAAACAAAAGAGACAAAGTAGTCTGTGTCACTATCATCAAACTCCTTCCTGATGCAGAGCCTGATGGCCTTGCAGCTGCTCTTTAATAACTTGTTTGATTTTCTCTTTTGTTAGTGTAGACAGCCACAGAGAAGGCTAAAGGTACATCTCCACATTTGCCTCCATTATCCTTTTACAGGTCAAAGTGTTTTGTTTTGTTTTTTTCCCAAATAAAATCTCCATCTTTATTCCTCGCTCCTTAGTGGGCACTTCAGACTAAACGAAATGACTTGCCGTGGGTGGTAATTGTGCAAAATGGATGTGCATGTCACCGTTTTGAGTGCAGCTATGCTCCTGGATTGGTATAGATGTGTAGGCTGCATAAATGAGGACTGCAATTTTGGATCTCTGTATATGGGTGGCAATTTAAAACTTAAAGCCTTCAACCGAAGCGCGACACAAAATTTTGTCACATGTACCAGCCTGCAACCAAACTTAGATTCTACCTCTTTTAAAAACAATGAAGAAACTCAAACACAATTGTTGCTACATGGTTCAATCAATATAATGTAAGGGGGAAAAAAGGTCAAAGCCAGAAAAACAGGCCCAATGTTAATAAAATGATGAGTTTGATGAGGTGCAGTGTTGAGTCACATGGACAGCCCTGTGTATTGATGCCACTGTGTATAAATCTGTTTACAGATATACAACTAAATCAAGTTCAGAGGGTTTAATTCCATAAAGAAGCTGTTGTGTCAGGTGGTGAGGCAGCAAATACACTGTTGCTTTTTAGACAAACCCAAAAAGAAGAAGTGATTAAGATTCAGGTGTGTGTTCACTGAACAAAAACAGGCTTTTAAGCATGAGATGACTGTGGAGTTGATTTGTTTCAGAGCCTGAGTATTGACTTGATATCGTGATTATTAGGCGTGACTTACTACCAAAAGCTGAGAGATTCTGAAAGACACTTTATTCTGCAACATTGTTTTTTTAGGCTCTGACAACAATCAGGTGTGAAATAACTTCACTGTTGGCCGAGCTCATTATCGTCTTCATCAGGTTATTGAAATACGTGGAAGGTTGTGAAAAGAATTTGTCACTTGTGCTTTTCCCAGCAGCTGCAATCAACCAAATAAAACCATCAGAAATAAAATTTCCACAAACAAAGCTCTGATATTCCAACTGCTTGTCCAAAAAAAGGAAAAAGTACATTTTCCTTCAAGTTATATGAGGACGCTGGATAAAAATGAAATAAAAAATGTTTCTTTCCTGCCACTGCTTGCTGTGACCTTACTCTCTCAAGGTCACAGGAGTGAATCCCAGCTGTCTTGGTGTGAAGGCGGGTCAAAACCTGGACAAGACACTAGTTCAGTGCAACGCAGGGTCATCCACACTCACATCCACACTCACATCTATGGACATTTTTCAACTTCCAGCCAGTGTGCATGTCTTTGGACCAGGGAGGAGGCCAGAGTACCTGGAGAGAACACAGAGCACAGAGACCTCGGCCCCAGGAATTCACTCAGTCACTCAGTCAATATCTCAGACACAGGGATATTTTATTTGTTTAGCGTTGCCTAATCTAATCAGGTAAAGCACAAACAGACCTAATAGCTGAGTGCATCTTGTGTGGGCAGGGGCTAAATGGAAGGGAAGAAAGTACTGGAGATGACTTGAGCCAGCTATTGGAGGGTGTTACCACTGAACTACGTAAACTAAAAAAAAATGGTTTGATGTTAATAAATTATCATTAAATTTGAATAAAACAAAATTTATGTTATTTGGGAAAAACGACTTGAACACACAAATAAATATTCATATAGATGGGGTCAACATAGAAAGAGTACAGGAGATTAAATTTCTGGGGACGATTATTGATGAGAAGCTCAGTTGGAAACCACATATAAAACACATATATTTTAAATTGTCCAAAAGCATTGCAATAATTAACAAAGCAAAATATTTCCTGGATCATTACTCACTTAGAATTTTGTACTGTGCACTGGTGTCACCCTATTTAAGTACGCTGCCGAGGTGTGGCGGAAATACTTACAAATCAAACATTAACTCTTTAGTCACTATCCAAAAACGTGCCATTAGAATCATTCACAAAGCTGGGTATCTCCATCATACAATTGCGTTATTTTTACAGTCCAAAATTTTTAAATTTACTGACCTGGTCAACTTCAAAACTGTACAAATACTGTTTCAGGCAAAACATAAGCAGTTACCTCGTAATATACAGAAAATGTTTATGTTAGCTGAAGGGAATTATTGTGTCAGGGGATCATTTAAATTCAAGCATAGAAGAGCTCGTACGAATAGGAAAGGATTTTGTATTTCAGTTTGTGGGGTGAAGCAGTGGAATGGGTTGCATGAGAATCTCAAAGGATGTCCAAACATGAGGCATTTTAAAAAGTTTTACAGGGATATGATTTTTTTAGTATAGAGATAATTTGATTAGAATCCAGGCTGTCCAACTTGCTGTGGAGTATTTGTTATTATTATGACTATTATTGTTGTGTTGTTATTAATTATTATTTTCATCATTACACAATAGTAAATGTTATTAATTCAATCAGATTGGTTGTGTTTCTTTTTCTTTTTTTCTCAGTATGAATGATTAATTAACTTGTCCTTATTGTTGCACAACTTTGCACTGATTTACTTTTTTTACCTGAGGGAAAGGGGGTGAGATTTAATAAGTTTAATAATAAGTTTGGCTTCGTCTCACTCCTTTTCGGATATGCTATATGTGTCAAAATTATTTATTATGATTATTATTTCTTGGGTGTTTGACACTATTCCTTTTGTTATTGCTGTTTTTGATATTTTGTATAAATTGTTTTGTTGATGTGCACAGAAGCTATTCGAAATAAAAAATGAAATGAAATGAAATGAAATGAAAAGAAAAGTGCAAGTAATCACCTATACGGGGCTTTTTCTGCATGAAAATAATTGCGAGTGGCAAGATTAGGTAAAGCACGTCTTATTTCCTGGTGCTGCTGCGTCATCTAAAAACACGACCCGGACGTATAAAAAAAATCTTACACAGGCTCAACTTATTCTTATCGGAATCTGAGAAGATTACAGAGTCATTTGTAGTGGAGCGAGAGAAATAATTCAAGAGCCCTGACAGGATGACTCATCATCACTTGGGATCTAATCACCTCTTCGGTGTGGATAAATCCTAGTCTTTGTCAGACACGTTCTTCTCGGTGAGAAAGTGTTGCGTCGCAGAGGAAAACATACATTTATGTTACACTGGAGCTGCTTCTACAACGTGGCCGCTGGGCGACGACATAATCGTGACGATAAAGCCGGCAAATTGTCACATGATGAACCCGCTGAGTGTCATTAGAAGGTCCGACCTGCCTTTGAAAAGACTGTGTGATATGCCAAGCAACAGAGGAAACCCAGATTCCAACACTGAAGCGTATAAACACGTCTTCTGTCCTTGAATCTGTCGTCTCCTGGGTGCCTGGGTGAGTCTCTGCTGCCAGCAGAGTGTAGGTTCCCTCGCACACAGACTTGAGCGCAGCGAGACAAAGCCAATAACTTTATCGGGCCGGGCTTTATGAGGGAGACGCCGAGGCTTATTAAGAAACTGTGGAAATGTCAGAAGCGAGCAGGGGCCATAAACAGTGCGAGGAGGAATGATGCTGCAGGAGGAGGAGGAAGAAGAAAACAAGTTTACACACTTTTAATCAACTCATCTTCCACTGTCGTTGGAAGAGGGAGGGCAAGCAGAAAGAGAATTTGCAATGTGACGGGGAATTTTTCTAAAAGAAAAAAAAAAGCCAGAGGGACGGCGGCGGCCTCCTGATTGCTTTTGAGTTAAAATTACAGAGAGTTGTCAGATGTGATCAGTCAGGTGGGTTTCCGGGCGCCGCAGCCCCGAGCCATGAAGACGAGCGGCTTTAAAATTGATAAGGATCAAAACACTGCGGTGCCGAGGATCTGAAAACGGGCTTCCTCTGGGGCCGCTTCAGATCTGATGAACAGAGGGCTAATTGCGCGTTTGTCTTTTTTGACTCTTTGAAGTGAACTCAAAAACAGACTAAAAGCAGCTGAATGAAACCAGAGTCGAGTCTCTCGAACGGAGGAACGTCTGTGAGCAGAGCAGCCGATCGGATGCATCCCGGAGCTGAGCTGGGCTCTCGGGCCTCCCATGTGCTTCTCACGCGAGGGGCTTTCAGAACTGGCACGCCCAACCGAAAAACGCACACACGCGCGCACAACCCAGCGCGGCTGTGGCAGCCAGCAGCAACAGATTTCAATGCAGCACCACTTGCACAGATTGAAGTCACGATTCGCCGTCTTGGCTCGGGCTGCTCGCTCGCTCTTAATGAATGGAACACGCATGCGTGGCGAATCCAGCCCACTCCGGGCTCTTTGCATTGCATTGTGGGTATGCATTGTGTTGCATTGTGGCCGTCTGTCTCAGCCGTGGAATCTTTCCATGACGGTTGAATATTAATGCCTCCGCTGAGGGGAGTGATTCCAGAGAGGCGTGGCCAGACTGGCAACACACACACACACACACACACACACGCAGGCGTACGTCAGCGTGCACGCACGCAAACAAAGGGCTGGCCTCCTCACACTGGGAGGGCCGTGTAACGATCGGCATCCGCTTGTCAAAGTCGGGCGAATTAGTCACGAAGGAAGTCAAATTCCAACATCGCACGCGCAGCCTTGTTAGCGACGATGTTTGGATGAGCCTCGTAAACAAACTCGTAGATTATTAATGATGTCAGAGGGGCATGAAGTATTATTGTAGTAATGATACGGTGGAAACGACGGCGCAGGCCGCGCTCCAATTTGCCCGTCAAACGGGAGCGATGGGCGGGGAAACGGGCATCTTTAAAACTGATTGATGAGGCGACATTTCCACGTCACCGAGCCCAGCAAACCTATAATTAGATGCACTGCGGGGGCAGGATAACCAGGGAGTTTGTGGGGGGGAGGCAATGCTCAAAAAATTGTGGTAGAGCTTTAGAGCAAATTCCAGCCTGTTGGGGAGAAAGTACAGAAGGCTGTGATGTAAAGTACAGAGTCCCTCCGCACTGGTGTAATCCAGTTCAGCTCAGACCCCCAGAGTGCGCGCTTGTGTTTCATCACCGCGCTGCCTTCGCTCCCAACATTGTTTTTTTGTCAAACACGCTGTCAGGGCAACATAATCAGAAGAAAGTTTCGCGAGTTTCATCTGAGGATTAAGCCAGGCCCGGGGAAAGTGGAGGTTAAAAACCGCCCAAATTAAGAAGAAGAAAGAGAAGCACTCGAAAACTTTCATCCCCCCGCTATGGCGGGTTACACGAAAATGTTTCCAAGAATAATTGTGTTTGACTAACGCTGTTTTACTGAGGGAGTGGCGGGGGGGAGTGAAACTTCTCCCACCTGTCCTCCGAGAGGAAGTGAGAGGCAGAAGTTTGCCCGAGGTAATCTTGTTTAAGCAGCAAAAGTGAGGCGTATGCATTATTCATCACATGTGGTCAACCTCAAAAGGCCAGATGTAAGCAACTGTAAGGCGGCAGCGCCTCACTGTTATCAGCACGGAGACCTGCAGGGGTCTGTGTTTTCCCATTGCAAATTACCGGGTCAGGTGGTCTCTGCAAGGTATGGCAGTGGGAAAAAAAACACTCCCTAGAGCTTTATTAATATGTGCGCTTCATGTCTACTACGAAAATAATCAATTTTGAAAATGCAAAATCTCAGCGATGCACGTACGGCATCGAATTTAGAGCAAATCAATTTGTGTCGGGAGCCTTGATGGTTTGAAACTAAACAGCAACTGCAGTAATTCTCTGCTGTCAAGTGACTTTGGGTGAGACTTGGGAAGCTGTGACACACTCCTGAAGTGAGCGAAGCGTGTCAGTTAAATATTCAACTCATGGAGCCAGGATCCAATAGCGATAATGCAGTTTGCTCCAACCGAGTCATTTACTTTATGTTAAATAACAGAGTTTGGAATTGTTTAACTTTCTGGATCACTTCAACTCGCTGGTGTTGTGGCACTTACATATTTAGCACAACAGGACCCATGGTGCGACATTCTATTGTTGTGGAGGTGGCATTGTTTGGGATCTATCAGTTGTAGATTGAAAGACAGCATACTGAGGCCTCCACTTTTTGGCAAGACGATTATCTCAGGCAACCACTCTCATCGTGTTGGAGTTGGACTGGGTTCGGCCAACTGCCTCCTTCCACGAACAACTGCCACCACGCTGTCTGTTACATTTCTTCTGTCTTGCACCCCAGCCAGATCTGCACAAGGCAGAATACAGAGAGAGGGACTTGTTAGAATCAGGACAGAAACTACCCTCATCATTCCTGAGTTGATATTTGCTCAGGAAAAAACGTTTGAAGCACTGTTTCTCTCCCCTACTTGTCCAAACGTTGTATTAGAAAACTTTAAACGCTGGTGAGGGACTCACGGTAGAACTATTTCTGAACATGAACCTGAAAGTAAGCTTGATCAAAGTCAGCATGCATTAATTAGTCTTATCGGAGCAAAACCCGCAGTCTGAAAAGGGCCAGTGAGAGTGGGTCCAAACCAGACATGAGGAATTAGATCTGACTCACTGAGCAGTGGACCGAAACAGACAGAAACAGAGAAAACGCCGCGATGATCAACCCATTACAGAGCAGAGCGGAAACACATTTAATATTTCGTTTCACTTGACACTCCGTGTGTTTTTACCGTCAGGCTCGGAGGGGAAAAAAAATTGATGTTTTTCCCATGTCATGACTGATATTATCAGATAATTAGAACTGATAGCCAGGGCTGAGATTTAAAATCCAGATTAAGTTTATTTTTGGAACTATCAGAATAAGAACTGGAACAGTGATTCTGATTCAAACTTGGTAGATTTGACTTGAAAATGGAAATGGGGATGTGGGCTGTTAGAAGAGGAACAAAGTTTTTTTATCAATATTTTCATGCTTAAAATCAGAGCAAGTTGCTGCTTATAAAATAAATTATGTTGTTCCATGATACTTCCATACAAACAACAAAAGAAAGAAGCACTTTCATCTTTTTGCTTTGTGTGGTTTTAGAAACATGGTTTAAAAAAATCTGTCAAATAAAATGTTTATAAGAATTAAAAAGTTGAATGTTCTATAAAATGGTAGAAAAATATAACTTGGGTGGGCAAGGTGTACAATATGCAGGTTGTAGTGGTATTTGTAAAGATTTTGCCTTTGCAACTTTGGTTTGGGCTAATTTACTTCAACATCAAGTCTAACTTAATATCATGGAGGGAAAAATAGCATCTTTTATATTTTGGAGACAACCAGATTGAGGTTAAACTTCAAATTTGATATTTAAACTCACAGAATTTGCTCTAATTAATTAAGTAACTCAACATAGCATTATCTGATCAAAGAAAATAGATCCAGGTATCTAGTTGATGTCTGGGCCAAATAATATATAGAATGAAATAGCAGAATTCTTCTTCCACATTAAAAAAAAAAAAAACTCAGTCTGAATTGGCAAAAACAGGAGAGGAAACAAGGAGCAGACTTGCTAATCCAGCAGAGACACTGCCCCGACACTCGTCGGATAGCAGAAATGGAAAGAGACAGAGGGAGCTGCTGGGTGCAGTTTGTTAGAGTGCACAGACAGCCATCTGATTATTTTCCCTCCAAAAGCTAACGATGACTCCCACAACAACGGGCACACAACAAATATCCAACTGCCCCGGCCTCTCCGCCAGAGCTCTGCGTGCACCTATAAATCACTGAGTGACTAGCAGACCGTATCATTAAGTGCTCTCAGTTTCTCAGGCTGGCGAATACATCATAAAACAAAATATGCACTGCGGATAAAGAAATCTAAATGTGTGCCGTGATGTGTGGATTTAGGAAGGCGCAATGGTGAGGAAACAAATAGACCAAAAAAAAATAAAACATGCCCATGAGTTGGATTTAATTTCACAGAACATAAAGTTAGCCTTTATTATTTTTCCTCTCAGGCACTGAAGTTTACTCCAAAGTCATAGGCCATGAGATGTGGTTTACCTTGAAATTAATTGTTTGTTTATTTTTATTTTTCAAATGATGGCCCTTCTTTAATATCTTGAATTTTTATCACCATCTGCGAGTACATCACTAGTAGAAAAACAAAGCGTCCAGACAGACCGGAAGTTGAAATGCTCCTGACGATGAATTCATCTTTAGGTTTCTGAACTGGTTGTCGCAAACCAATGACGTAAGCATGAATTTGTTCATCTTTGCGGGCAGTCAGTGGCTAAGAGGTACTGTACCTAACTGCTTGTGTCATTTCCAGCTGTTCAGGGCTGGTGGCTAATAGGAGCTGCCTGAGCTTTTCGTGATCGTACCTGAAGCTGTTTGGCAGCTCATATAAGCCTGTCAGCCGTCTCTTCCGAGGAAATATGGAAGCTAATGTTAGTTCAGAGGAGGAGGTGGTAAATTATACAAACATGACGATAGCACCTCTGTTGGAATTGGGTGTCATTTACGATTATTCATTCAATTTTGTGTCTCTTTACCTCCACACAACAATTTGCCATTAGTCAAATCAATCAAAGAAACAGTTAGCTAAGAACTGCTAGCTCACTGAAGTTCAGTTCATGAATGTGGTGTGTGGTATGATTTTATTAGTTCTGTTTCACTAGTATTTATTGTTATCATTTTATTTATTGTTATTTACGTTTGTATAGACCTATGCACCAAAGGAAGGCACTTCTTAAATTTCATTGTACTTAATTGTATTGTGACAATAAAGAAATTCAATTCGGTTATCATGCTAGCTATCAAACGGTGGCGCAATGGTTAGCGCTGCCGCCTCACAGCAAGAAGGTTGTGGGTTCGATTCCGGGGCCCGGGCCTGGGACCTTTCTGTGTGGCGTTTGCATGTTCTCCCTGTGTCTGCGTGGGTTCTCTCCGGGTTCTCCGGCTTCCTCCCACACTCCAAAAACATGCATGTGAGGTCAATTGAATATTCTAAATTGTCCATAGGTGTGCATGTGAGTGTGAATGGTTGTTTGTTTCTATGTGGCCCTGCGATGAACTGGCGACTTGTCCAGTGTGTCACCCTGCCTTCGCCCTAAGACAGCTGGGATAGGCTCCAGCAGACCCCCGTGACCCTGAATAGGAATAAGCGGGTATAGAAGATGGATGGATGATTAACCAACCAAATGAGTGACCGACAAACTTTTCCGATCTGACAGATAAACAGATCTGTGTGCAGTGTGCAGCAGAGGGGAGTAGTTTGCCTTCCGCAATGTCATGTATGCTGATTGTTAACTTAAGTAAAAGCCTTCCAAAAAAAATCCTCTTCATTTCTTGCCCATGATTAATTAAAAATATCAAATCCTGCAATAACATTTCAAAAGGTCAGATGAGAAGAGATTCAAAAAACAACACCTTTCATGAAAACAGTTAACTTTGTGATCCAGGCTTTGTATTGTACAGGTGATTGAACACGTTGATAAGTAGAGGAATGGGCCACTGATGCTAGATGACTGGACAATGGTGTCCCTTCATTTTCCACCTGCTGAAAAATGGGATATGTTTTTAGTCCTGCAACAATCCTGAGCATTCATCTTCCTTGCCTTGAACCATTCCTTTGAGGAAAGATGAGAGTGGGGGGTGAGGGTGGTTGCGGTGGGAACGGCAGTCGGGACGGTTCAATGAAAGAACATTTTTTATGATGCGGTCATATAAAAGGCATCCATACTACGACAACCAGGGTTGGCCTTCGACTTTTGCTTGGTAAGTGAGGAGCGAATGAGAGCCAGCGGCCTCCAAATGATGCATGGACCCCGCGTTAAACCTCAGCGGGGAACAAATGATTTTTTTTTAAAAAAGAGAGAGAGTAAGGGGATGCATAGGTGGTGAAGAAGTATGGAGCGGCGGCAATTCCTCAGGGCAGACATGCTGGCAACACAGATCGCGCGCACACACGCACACACACACACATTCGCAATATAAAATATCCAGAGATTTCGCTCTGTAAATTGTTAAGACAGCAGCTGACATGTAATTAGAAGGACAAGATGTGCTTTAATTGTCTTGGTGTGCGCTTCATTTAGTAGTAAAATGGTTCTTGGTGGATGTACGTGCTGGCTGCCACGATCTCATTATGATTGAGTGTGTTAATTAAGTCCTTGTCCTGACTGACATTTCTGCGCTCGCTCTCTCCACTGACGGGTCGGTCAACATCATCACCCCGGCTCCATGAGGAGCCTGAGAGTAATGAGAGATGACACACAGGAAGTGCCCGGCGCAGCCATATTATATGAACCAGTGCGCTTATTCGCTGCATACGTGGGAGTTGAACATTAAGCGATGAGCACTCAGATAGGATGAGGTCTTAAAATCCAGAGCTTCTCCTGAGCAAACACAAAGAGTGCACTTCCTGGTTCTGAAGAGGCTACATGAGAGTGCACTTCCTGGGCCACGCAAGCCTGCAGCAACACACAGTGTAAAGTGATGCACTATGATGTGTTTCCTCATTAGCTCAAAAACACAGCAAAGAATTAAGACTGGGGACAGAATGAATTTAGCAGGGGTGGATAGATAGATAGATAGATAGATAGATAGATAGATAGATAGATATAGATAGATAGATAGATAGATAGATAGATAGATAGATAGATAGATAGATTAGAATATTATTGGGCTGATTCACAATGACACAAAGAAAGTTGTTTGGTTCTGTCTATACAACTCATTTTGTTCGCCCCTGTGATAATTTCATCCACTCACTTTTTTTTTTATTTCACAGCTTCAATTATGAGCCAAATTAGTAGCACACGCGAAGAGGAGGGTTTTCCGAAATTGCAGACTAGTGTTAACGCACCTCCATGCATTACACTTCAGGGTCACACATTTATTGTGCAGTCGAGAACAAATGTCTTTTTTTTTGGATTGTGTACAAACACACAACCCGTCTCAGCTTTACTAATACATCAAAAATACAATTTAAACAAAAAGAAGAAAAAGGCAGTGAGGAACCAGTGAATGGCGCTAGACTGACACATTCTCTTATTAATTGTGCGGCAAATTTGACACTTATTAATTTCCTCTTCAATTCACCTTCCCTCATTCTCTCTTTGGTGCCGTGCGTATGCTTAATGAAATTGAAATAAGGGGTAAATCTGTCTGACAGTGACAGTCCTCCTACACAGAGACCTCGGTAAGCCTCTTATTGCAGGGCAGGAAGTTGATATGCCGTTGCCTCCCACCCACGCAAATAGACGTCTGCTCGCCTCCCAATCCGCCCGGCGCCAGAATTCTCAATAATCAGCTCTCCCCACCTTGTTCGGGCCCCGACAGAGCCGATAGCTAGCTAACCTTCTGTTCACATGCCGCATGATAATTCAACATGCTCCTGCACGCCTCCAATTGATTTGTCCCTCTCTGCCTACCGCTTTGGTGCAGCTCAGCTCCGTGTGACTGAGGTGCTCCCTAATGAATTCTGGGATGCCAGGTGCTAATGCTGTGTTAAGCGCAGGGGGAGAGAGAAATCCATACAGAACAAGACTTTCCTTGGATAGTAATTGCAACGGCGTGGATGGACCAACGTGGGAAACAGATGTAAACACAATCGCAAGCTGTTTTGTCGCACAATGCGCCCGTGCCATTGTGTCCTCCACTCATTGGTACTATAATCTCGCAGGGACGACCCAGGCAATTATGGCATACCTCGTCTCCACCTCAACCGTGATTGCTGCATCAAATAGTGATTATCAGACGACTCCATCGCGGAGAAATTGGCTGGACGTCCGTAATACGAATCGCCACTCTAGGGATCCTGTTTTACATGGAGAAGCCCTGATGGACACAATGTCACCCCGGCTGTTTGGCGTTAATGGTGAGATGAAATGAGTTGTCTGCCAGGGGGGAGATGGCTGCCATAAAGATGAGGGGGCAGAAAGGCACTTCCCTGCTCATCTGTCCGACAGCGTAATATGTGCTGACACGTTTATTGCTGTGTCCCATCCTTGAACGAGCGGCAATTACTGTGGTAAGAGCTGATATTCGGTTTGGCCATGCCAAAGGAAGTTTATCACATGGGGGGAAGAGGGAAGGTGGGTTCTAAAAATTGCCAGGATCCATGAAGGATGTTGGGATGCATGTTTTTTTAAAGGAAGGTACAGAACGTCAGAGGGAAAACGCAGGTCAGTGCAAAACTGAAGAAGCTTCTCAGATGAGAACACCAAGTCCAGTTGCCTACAACTAAACTCTCTGAGACAACACTGTGGATTAGGCTCTGACTAAATGAGTCTCTCGTTTTTCTAGTGCTTGATCAGCCTTAATTCCCCTTCATTTTCCCGCAATCAGATTGAAACCAGAAGCAGCTTTAGGTTTCAAGCTGAGATAGCAGGTCTCACATCCTTAATCTCCGTTCTCTCCACACAGAGCAGGTCAAACAGTGCTGAATGCTGATATTCCAGAGTAAAATTGCTCTTTCTTATTCCGACAAGGTGACGCTTTCTACAGTTGCTTTTTATTTATGAATGTTAAAACCTAAAAAACATAAAATTATGAGATTCATACAACAATGAAGTAAAATGTAGAGAAATTCAGTTCAGTGCAGTCTGTTGAAATTACATAGAGTACAAAAGCAGAAATAAGGTAATTGGGAGTTGTTACTGAGAGGATTCTCACAGAGTAGGTGTTGTCTGTAGGTTTTTTTTCTTACAAAGTTTTCAGCTCATTCCCTAACTACAAGCAAAGTGAACTGAGTTAAACACAGCTGCGCTTCTGTGGCAGGAAATGAGCTAAAATGAACCGATTCCAACACAACCGAGCTGATGCCTAATGTTCATCAACAACGTTAAATGAATTGGACAAAAGCTGAACGCAAGACAACTGAACTGAACTGACGTTAAATTGAGCAGGAAGATTAGAAGTCGACGAGACGTGCAGCAAACACTAGTATCCCTGTTACCGAGTCCGGTCACACCTCCCCGCAAATTATGCAGCTTATTATCCCTGAGCACTCTATTGTAGCCCTAAATCAGGCTGAATTATGAGTGCGCAGCCTCTGCCTACGACCGAGCAACACTTCCTAGGTTGTGCGACGGCCACAGAGAACATAATCTTGCTTTATTGCCTCTTTCATCCTCTTTGTCTCTTGTGTTGTGTGCCGCTGCATCCCTCCCAGTCAATTTGACTTTACTTCAGTCCCTGCTCACGCTCAAGATCTAATCTCAATATGTCATTTCAATTTCCTTTGACTTTTCTTATATTTCTTTATCTCACCGACTCCAGCCAGTTTTCTTTCCCTGTTTTTTGTTGTATTTTACAACAATGTATTTTTTTTCTTTCTTTCTTTTTTTATATTTTTTGGTGGAAGCCTTCAGACTAGATACCCCATAAGTATTAAGTCTGAATATTTCAAAATATCATATATTCAGCTGTTGTAAGCCAGCAGAGTCACTCCACAGAGAAAAGTTGAATTCTCTTGCATCCATGCAAGGAGCTCGCCACACGAATATAATATACAATGTAAGAATTAGAAGGAAAATAAATTTAAGACAAATGCCTGTTCAAATAATAAGTGGCAAAGTGTATAGTAGTTTTAATATTCCAAAGGATCTGTATGTCCCTTTTAAATGTCTTCATACATATATGAAATGACTTAGAATGCAAACCCAAGAGTCGTCTCTCTAGCTTGCAATATTTATATGTCATATATAAGTCATATGTTCTAGAGTCACTCAAGTTGTCTCTGTCAGGGAAAATGAGAGATGGCAACACTCTGAGTCGGCGTTATGGTTTTGCTCTTGGGAAACTTCCAGCTGCTTCAGTGGCCTACGGCAACAACAAAGAAGACACACAAGCAGTGAAGATCGCAAATGAGCCAGCAGGGGCACTCGGCAGAATTAAAGGCACCCCAGGGTGTGTTGAAAAAGTGTGAAATCAAACCAGGAAGAGGCTCCAGTGAATTAGTTGCTTGTCAGTGAGAGAAGCAAATCTACCTTAAGCACAACACCTGTCTGGCTTCAGAATGGAGGCAACAATGTTTGTCACATATGTCACTCTTCAGTCTGATCGTTGTCGATTTTACCTCAGTGCCCACGTATTTCAAAACAGTGTTGTGGCCCCTTCATCTTAACGTTAAGGATGAAGACAGAAGGATCTGTGCCAAGTGAGTGACAAACGATCTCCAGAAAGTTAACACAACAGAAAAGAAATGCAGATAGAATCATGGAATCTCCAAGGGCTAAATCCCCTCCTTCAGATTTGCATAGTTTTGCAGTTTTCAGAAACTTGACGTGTAGTGCGGAGAAACTGCAGAGTGTTTCCTCGCTCTGGGAAACCAGTTACAACAGGATAAATGTTTGATTAGAGCCCAACAGTTGTCGACTAGCAGCTGCGGCATCCCCAGATGAGCCACATTAAACTTTATGCCGAGTGCAACAGAACTGGATTTCGGTCGATTCACCTCCTTGCTCTAAATTCTGTGTCAGCTGGGTTTGTTTCGTGCCTCTTTTTGGATGTTTTCAAGAAAACTTGCTGACTTGTGAGCGCCTGGCACCAATTGCCAAATCCTGAGAGAACCTCTCTAACAGTGCAGAAGTCCAGAAGTTGCGAGATGTACTGGTTTGTCTCACAATTTATCCAGAGTATTTTTAGAGGCCATGTTGGAGAAGATGCCCTGACTGTCAAGATACAGAACGGCTGTTGGGTCCCTAAAGGGCTGACAGTGTGAAAACCATCACTTTGATCAATGGCCTGGCAAGTGTTTTCTGTAAAATTTGCCGCTTTGCTGAGACTGATGAGTGACACTGTCCACGCTCCCTGTGGTGTAGTTACTTCACTGTGTAAACTCTCGTCGGTCTTTAGAGTGAGTTTAGTCTCAATAGCCCCAGTTTGGCTTTGGTAAAAAGGGAGAAGTCCCCCCTATCAGCCCTCAGAGTTTCTGACACAGACGCTGGGAAGAACAAGGCAGAAGAACACTAAACGTACCAGAAAGCCCGACTGTGGACATTAAAATTAAAATGCTTTGCATAAATTTCTATTATTTATCCTGAACAGTGCCTCGACTATTCAGAGAGCAGCTTTAATTCCAAATTCTTGGAGTCAAAATGCATGAAAAAAAGAATTATGACCCATCCTTCCATCCATTTTTTATCACTGCTCACCCCGTCGTCAAGCTTGCGGGGGTGCTGGAGTCTCTCCCAGCTGTCTCAGTGTGAAGGCGGGGTTGCAAGGTGCCAGTTTATGACAGAGACTTACAACCATCTACACGCACAAAATCAAAACAGACAATTTACTATTGCCAGTTAATCTGGTGTGCATGTCTTTGGACTGTGGGAGGAAGCTTGGAGAGAATCCACACAGAAAGACTCCAGGCCTGGGGAATCAAACCCACAACCTTCCTGCTCACAAGTCACCAGTTTATTGCAGGGCCACATAGAAAGACAAACAACTATTCAAACTGTCACTCACTTCTAGAGACGATTCCAGCATGTTTTTGGACTGCAGGGGGAAGGGGAACCCGGAGAGAACCCACGCAGAGACAGGGAGAACATGCAAACTCAGACAAGGGGATCAAACCTCACAACCTTCTTGCTTTGCTAACCAGTGCGCTTAAAATGGACCTGACTTTCGGCCCATTATGAAACATAAATCAACCTTAAGTGGTATGGACAGGTAGCTTCTTTCCTCATGCTGTCGAAAATAAGAAATGTACCAAACTGTCCATTATGAACACTGTGGTTCAAACTTTGTTTAAGTGAAAACCATGTTACAGGTGATGGGACAAGACACAGAGGTTGGACAGTGTTATAACAGCATCATTGTTTCCGTTTCAGTGACCTATTGATTGCATTGTATCAGAATTCTTGGATGCCTACCACAGCACAGGCATGTATATACATCCACGCTATGTAGCAGCGTTAAGCTCCAGTGACAGCCAATAAATAAACATAAGCTAATTTGGGGAAGAGTGAGAGTGGGCGGGTGAGTTGGGTGAGGCACAGACACAGGATCAATCCCCAGATCACCGTGCTGCATTCCAAAGAGTGTGCACGCCATATGCTTGGTGTTGAAGAAGCAGCTGTCCCAAAGAATCCATTTCGACATTTTTGTCCCTTATTGTTCAGGTGCCAACACATCATAGGCACTCTGTACTCATTACTAATTTGGAACAAGTGGGAAAAGGAATAAGGGGGAGTTAGAGAAAAAGAGGAAACAATATAGCATAAGGTGTAGACTTGAAAAAACCATTCAGAAAGAAACTTTTATGATCTTTCAATTATTACAATACAGGCAGTTTATATAACATGCGATTAAATTGCATTTGCTGATGTAAACGGCCTTTGAATATGGTTTAGATTTAAACAAAATAAACTGAGCCCAGATTTATCATTTCTTTTGCAAACCATCAGAGATGAAGGAAGAACAGAAAGGCTTGAAGCTCCCATTTCAGCAATCCTGCTGTGTATTCTTTTCACTCTGACTAGATTTGCATACCAAATTTTTTTTCTCCATAACTCTTAAATGCAAGTTACTTGGTAGGACCCCCGCTGCTACCAGCAACTGTTAAATTGCAATGAGTGACCCATTTTCACATTATATTAGTGCCATTTCCCAGAGACGGCTCTTTGCAATGAAGTCACAGGTAGCTGTGATTCTCTCTTCAGTGCTGCTCTGATTTAAAACCAAACCCTGAGACCGAGACAGACATTCTGTAGTACCCGCTGATTGTGGTGTGAACTCATGTGTTTACCTCTGCACTTGCTTTATAAAGTTTTTCAGTCCCCCTGTGTTTTCCAGCACCATGCTGGCACTGAACGTTTGTAAGATTTGACATTTAAAACAAACCTACTCTGTCAGCAGCTCACCTGCTGTCAAGAAAAGAGAAATGCAGGTGTAAAAAACAAAGGCACACTTGGGCATCGTTCTTTGAGACTTTAGTCAACAAAAACATTCTACTAAATAATGAGTGAAATTCAAGCAGACCTTCAAAAATTAGCTTTTCAAAATGTTGCATTTCCATTGAGTGAACAGGTGCAAATGAATAAGACGATGTGAAGTTGGGTTATGTTGCCACCCCCCCCCACCCGAAGGTCGAAGAGCGGGAATGTTTTCTTTGTCAGAATTTATTTGGCAAACCTGTTTGTGGAAAGCATGTTACGCATTCTCTCCAACTCTCTAAAAACGACAGAAATGCTAAAAGCCTAACAGACTTGAAAGGCTTCAAACACAGGAATCAAAGAGAAGAGTCATCTAGATTAGATTTTTGACAGGCAACCCAAGAAAGAAACCCAAGGAAGAGTCACAGCCAAAATATTTCTTCACACACTTGTAACCTCTCTTAACTTTCAGCAAGACAAGATGGCATGTAGCATCTCAACCCTTGTCTGAGCAGGAGAACAATAATCAGTGAACTTTATCTAAACCCAGGTAATTATGTACTCTCATCAGGAAACTGGTTATCATTGCCATGACAACCACTAATTCCACTGCAGTGGGTTCTTTCCAGCCAGAAAAGGTCTTCATTAGATGGCAAATAGCCCACTCCAGACACACTGCTGTGACAGCCTCCCTGGTTTATAAGATTCTACCCATTAGAAGCATGTTACTTCAGCTTTACAACGAAGGGATGATCATAAATAAAATTAAACAACAAAAAACAATGTTAAACTTTTATGGGGTGATGAACCATACGGCGTAATAATGAATATGATACATGAGGAGGTTTAAGTCACTCTGTTTCTTGGTTCCACGTGGTGCCTTGCTGAGGTTGTTACACTGCATCATCTACAGGGTGAGGAACTCTATACAGTAACTTATTTGACTCCGATTTTGTATTAAAATTAAACTACATTTTTAAAAATATATCTTTCTATATCCCCTATTAACACTCCAGGATTTAAATATGAAAGTATTTCAGTGAGTACCCGATTAATAATAAACAATTTGAGTTAGAATTGCTACACTTTTTAAAATCAAGTAAAGAAAATTAATTCCACAATTCCACAAACCCACCTGATTTAAAAACACCTATGTGAGACCACTCCATCTCTGCGCTTCCCCTTGCTTCCCTTCACTCTTCCAGACGGAGAACATGAATCCCACCGCGGTATCTTATCAAACAGTGAGTCAAAATCAACATAAATCCAGCAGCTCCAGGCAGCCGACCTTTAGGTCATAAAATCCTGCGTGCCTCTCATCAGAATACCCCTGAGTGTGCTTCACATAAAGTATCAAGGTCAAGCGCCTCTTGTCTCCGGTAAACAGAAACGATACGGACTTGGTGGTGACAGTTTTCGACCAGCTGGAGTTGTAGAGAGACTCCGTGAGGTTACTGGACCTCCACGGCTCAATACCACTTCAGGGATTTAAATCAGGTGTGTGGTGTAGTTGAAAGGTCCCATATGTAAATATAGCTTTAGATCTCTATTCTTTTTTTTAATCCTGTACATCCGTGTAGGAGGCCTGTATGATTTATTATCTGAAACGACCTCCAGTAAACATCATATTTACAGCCTCCCACAAAAATGTTGAGCTTCCTGCTGCAACTGATGCTTTTGTTGGGCCTTTCACATGATTAAAAGTGGGCAAAACAAAGAAGACTCCACATTTGGATTTGTGACTGTAGTCCTAATGCACGCTGTAATACAGTTGGCTACCAAACTTAAGCACCGCCCACAACTTCATGGCCATTTTTAATCAAACTTAGACCAAATCAGACAAAATGCTCATTAAAGCCTATTTACTGAATTGTTTTACAAGTGATTTAGACAAAACAACGAACCAGTTTGTAACATTATGAATTTAGGACTTGTTTCCGTATTGACAGCCAGCCAATTTGAAGTATTTTTGCAACCAACTTTGAGCTGGCCATTTGTTTCTCTCTATATTTTCCTTATGTGATGACAAAAATTGTGACAAAAATTGGTGGAAAGCAGAAGATGTGCAATGACAAGAACAAACTGAGCGACATGTTGGTGGCATTCATCCAGTTTCATCTCTCCTCAACCCCACTGTGACCTCAGCTTCACGTCACTGTAGCCAGAGTTCCAGTGTCTCGATGAATGACCGACCATTTCCAGTAGCGAAGAAGAAGGCACAGTGTTGACTGAAGCACATTGGAAGAAACTCGAATAGTGTTGGAGAAGAAAAGGACAGAAGAAAATGAAACAATAAAAAGAGAAGCACTCCGGCCTTGAGGGACATTTTCTTTTCAGTGGAAGAAAGGCCTCATCCGTTCTCTGCCTGTCTCGCTGTGGGAGTTCTTTGTGGAACCTACTGAATAGGGGGCCCTGCTTGTGGTTCTCCCCAAGTGGACCTGTCAGCCAACCAGCGTTAGACCCTCTCTATCTGCTCATCTATTCAGATCATGCTTTACTATCTCAGAGACATGTTTACTGTTTACTGGAGCCATTCCAGATAGTTACTTCTCTGAGTGAATGTTCTCCCTTATTTTACTGCATCTTGAGTCATTTTTCGCCTCACATACAACAGTAAAAAAAAAAGGAATTAAACAAGTACTGAAGGTAGATGTGGTTTAGACTGAACCTCTGACGGAGAACCTAAGTCACCATTCAGTTAAAGATGAGTTGTTAGTTTCCACAAACCCACTGGTCAGAACTTCAAACTGCATGACTGTGAAAACAATTTTGAATGCTGTGACATAGCTAGCCTGAAACAAAATATTGCTCATAATCAAATTTCTGTTTGTCAAATGTCTATTTTTTTCTGTTGAGAAATGTCTAATAAAAACAAAGCTGTTCTATTAAAAATTCTATCAGATCTCTGAATAACAAAGAACATAATTGGCTAAGGCAGGCACTGAACACATTCAGTTGAGGGAAATGCTGATGTGCTGTTTTTTCTTTTGAGCTGTCTTTGAACTAATTTAAGCAAGAATGAAAATTTATGTGACATAATGTTACCAGAGTATTCCTCTTCTGCCTTTTTTTTTTTTTTTTTTTTTAATTTGTCGTCGCTAATTTGTCCCATGTACTTTTCTAGCTTGCTCCATGGGTCCAAATACATACTCAGTGGGTTAACTGGCAACTATAAGTTGTCTATAGGTGTAAATGTGAGTGTGAATGCTTAATTTTCTCTCTTCGTTTTCCTTGTAATGAACAGACGACTCGTCCGGGACGTAACCGAGCCTTCACCCTCAGACAGCTTGTCCTACACATGACCCTAGCGCAGGATAGGTGGGAATAGATAATGGATGGATATCATCCCTCAAGTCTTTCAGACTCTCCAAATGCGAGGTGAGCTTTGTGTTTCTGCAGCGGTGCCTCTTTTATTGAATAAATCTGAAACACTGACACCAGCCGAAGCAAGTGAGGCCTGTAGTTCTTAAATATAGAAATATGTTGGAAGTACAGCTACTTAAAAAAAAAAATCAAGTAGGACTCAACACCATGTACTCCACCATGGCACTATATGAACTGTAGTTTACAGCAACCCTAATGACAGAAACATGAGAGCCTAATGTATCAGCCTGTCAGAACTTCATGATAATTGCCATAATCATAGTGATAATGTCGTTTAGCTTGAAAGATCTCATTAGATAAAGCCCATGTCCAGCCCTGTAATTACAGCAGGAGTGCACATGAGGAGGTGTGATGTGTCACAGATAGGGATCATAAATATCCAGCCGCTAATAATGACCCCAGTGTGTTCCATGAACGTTGCAGGCTCTCGCTTGGCATGTTTTGAGTTCTCTGCCTGCCCACAATCCGTGGGCTGCTTGAACCATTCATAATCTATGAGCTGCCATGCCTGAATTGAGATAAGGGCAGTGGAGCTGCTCACCGCTCTGCTAGACTCTGTGGCCAACGCCTAAGGACAGCCGAGCCGATGAAGAATTACCGAGGACGGTGGGAGGTGGAAAGGAGAGCGAAGATTAATGCTCTTTAAAAATTCTAAGTATAGCTCAACTTTTTCTCTTCCGTGTTCGACGCAGACCAAAAAGAATCATAGATATAATATCGACCCTTCACGCGATGGCTTAAAGCAGGGCTATTCAACTAAAATTTTGAAAGGGCTGAATTTTTGGAAGGTTGTCCAGCCAACGGGCCACTCAATCGCCATACCACTATTTGGTGTTTGTTGCACGGTAGACACATACAAATAGATGCAAAATTTTAAACAGAACTAATTTATTTGAAAACAGCTTTGTGCAACCAACATTGATGTTGTGCAAAATTAGAGGTAACATCAATAAACATCAATAAAGATGCAATAGCCATGAAAGGCTGTAGTGCAAAAATGTTCAAAGTATCAACAACATTCATGTACAATTGCTACAATTGGCTATTTGCTCAAACAATAAACCACATTGCACAAAACAGAGAACTAGAGTTGGCTCTTAAGGCAAAAAATAATAGTACCAACAAGACCTGGGTACAACCACAGTTGGTTCACAGTGCAAAAAAAAAAAAAAATCAAGTAACAGTACCAACAATACTTAGATGCAATCGGTCCATAGTGCAAAAAAAAAAAAAAATAACTCAATTAAAAGTACCAATAGGACTCAGCTACAACCACACTTGGTTCATAGGTGTGTGTGTGTGTGTGTGAGAGAGAGAGAGAGAGGCTCACTGTGTATGTGTGGGTGTGTATGTGTTGAGCTTCATGGATGTGTGTGTTTGTGTGTGTGCATGTGCATGTGTGTTGTGTGTTTGCGTGTGTGAAAAAAGCTGTACCAACATCTTTTAAATAGGCTGCCTTCTATTGAGCTAAACTAATGAGAAAGATTGCATTTTCTTGACTGAGCTAAGGCAGAAAAGTTAGGCTCATATGATGTCAGGGCTATGCGTAAGCAGTTCTGCAGGTGGTTATCTGACAGTGAGGCACGGTTGGATGTTTTTATGCTGTTCATGTGGGAGAAGCTGGATTCACAGGTGTATGTGGAGCTAAACATTGTTAGAACATAAACAGCTAACTTTCTGATCATAGGGAATTTTTCTGCACTAACACAGTTAACCCAAAACTCTGTGCAACCCTTTCTCTTAAAAGTGTTAGTAAGTTCCCAGGATGCCTGCATGTCAATCATCTCAAGAAGAAGTGGACCTTCTTCAATGTTGTGTATATTGATAAACTCCACTGTTTCCGGGGACAGAGAGTTTGTGCTGATAAATGGATCTCTCACAATATGCAGCAACTCTTTTGGTATGCCAAAATCCTCACATCTCAGTTTGAAGTTGTGCCTCAAATTATCTAAAAAAATCTGACATTACCTTTGTCACACTGGCACCTTGTGTTGACTTGATAAAGTCACTGAGACTGGGAAAGTGGGAAAGTCTGCCATTGAGATCCAATGTGAAGAGATCTAGTTTTCTCTGAAAAGCTGTGATCTTTTCAACTGTATCAATTACTGTTCTGTCCCTGCCCTGAAGGCTCAGATTAAGGCTATTTAAATGATGAAAAACATCACACAGAAAGCACATGTCTGCAACAAAATTAACATCAAGCATTTGTGACAAAAATGCATCAGCTTTTTTGCTCTTGCACTCTCCAAGAAAGGTGATCATCTCAGATCTTAAATCACAGACCCTTTTCAGTGAGTTTGCCAGACTTAGCCATCTTATGTTGTTATGTAAAAGAAGGTCCGTGTGGTCAGCTGACATGTCAGCGAGTAGTTGGCGAAGGAGTCTGTGTTGCAGACTGGATGTCGATCTAATAAAGTTAATGATGGCAGTGACGCATTCCATTGTGTGCTTGAAGTTAACACTCAGCTGGGAACGTAAGACACCCCGGTGAATGAGGCAGTGAAGTGACTGCATTTTCGGAGCAATTGCCGACAGTCGCGCACGCAGTCCTTTACTTTTCCCCGTCATCGAAGGCGCCCCATCCGTAACCAATAGGTTTACTCTCTGCAAGTCAAGTCCGTTGTCTTTGAAAAAAGTGACAATTTTATCGAAAATTATTTCACCCGTGGTGCGCCCTTCAAGTGGAATTAAAGCCAGCAACTCCTCAGTGAAACGGTCTCCGTCAAAAAAAAACAAAAAAAAAACGCACGTACAAACACAGTTGAGCCACATCTGCGTTGTCAGTGGATTCGTCCACAGCGAGAGACATAACTTCAGCAGCCTTCAAACGACTGAGGAGTGTGTCAAAAACTTCGGTCGCCAAAAGTTCCACACGTCTCCCCGTGGTAGTATCAGACAATGGAATTGACTTTATTGAAGTTATGACCTGATCTTTTACTTTCGGATCAGCGACCACTTCTTCGACAGCAGCAAGCATGCACTCTTTCACCGTTTCACTGTCAGTGAATGGTCTCTTCTTTTTGCTCAAGATCCATGCAACACGCAGGGATGCGGCCATTGAGCTTTGACGCATATTGAGCGCACGGAATAACGTTGTCGAACTCCGCTCATAGCTCTGAATAAGTGCTCTTACTTTGGTCTGCCGTGCCGTGGATGTTGGTGGAAACTCGTTGTCAAAAGTTTGGTGCGTCGTCTTGAAATGCCTCCTCAGGTTATATTCTTTATTAACGGAGCATACATCGAAGCACAAAAGGCACATGGGAAGTCCTTGAGCATTTGCTTTATGTACATACTTGTCTGTCCATTCGTCGTTGAATTTTCGATTTTCTGCATCCACCTTACGTCGTTCGGAAAGTGCCATGTTGTTTTGAATGATCGCGCTTGGCGTCTTGACCGAAAGTGTCGCAAATTGCCGAAACTGCCGTTGTCATTTGTTTTCTGCAGATGTGCCGCGGGCCGTACGAAATAGCTTATAGGACCGGCACTGGCCCGCGGGCCGTAAGTTGAATAGCCCTGGCTTAAAGGCTTGTGGTATGAAATTTAGCAGCATCTAGTGGCAAGAAAGCAAACGGCAAAACTGCTGAAGTTCCATCTTTTCATCCTGAATGACAAAAAGCCACATCAACTTCAGCTATCAAAAAACATTTTCAATTAAACCGGTGGGTTGAGTGAGTTGCTGTTAATCCTTCTTTATGTAAATTCTTTATGTAAATACAGCCATTAAAGTTGCCGTAAGCAGCAACTTTAATGCTTTGTAAAACACATAGGATCATGTGTTTTTGGGGATTAACAATGATAACACCGCAACTCACTCTAATACAGTAGATAACAATGCTAATCCTCAAGAGCATATTGCATCTTCCAAAAAAAAAGACAGAGCAGCAGAAGCTTCAATGTGATGGATGTGAAGTGCATCTCAGGAGCTGAAGCCATTAGTAACCTTTTATTTAAAATGCTGGTGCACCGGTGACACACTATAACTGACTCATGGTGTTCCTTAAAAGCCTTGAACTAATTAAATATGAACAGTTTCTCAGAAGTAATATTAGTCAGAAAAAAAGTCTTGTCATCCACAACACGGTGTTCTCTTCAAAGCGCAGCCGCGGCCACCCAGAGCTAAATGTCCTCAACAAGGAACTGATAGAAGGCATCAGTCTTGATAAGCAGCTGCTTTAAAATGAAGAAAGACATGGACTTCAGTCTGCTGTGGAGAGATTCTATGTCTGTAAAAGAAATTAAAAATATGTATGGATAGCATTATGGGTCTTTAGGTATTTGCGTCTACACATATAAAGACTGACTGATGCAGAGTTAATCAGTTAATGCAGTTATCACTAAGTGTGAAATCTTGCAGATGTGTCTTTGAAATTTCCAGTCTGAATTCATTCTCAGCCTGCAGCTGAAAAGACAGTGTCTGGTTGTGACAAGGTTAGAGAGCTTCAGCAAGCTTGTAAACAGTGGCAACTGCAGTGCTGATGCAACAGCCGCTGGTCCCTCACAACTGCAACATTCACATTTTTAAAGACAAATGGAAAAACTACCCCACACCGGCAGTCGTGTAACACCTGTAGGGAATAAATCTGATTGGCCTGTTCTGAATGTGACAAACAAAGGGTTCTACCAATCATTTTTCACGTTTTATTGCAATAAGTTTTTTTTTATTATTATTATTGAATCCTCAATTAATCCTGCCTTCCTCTTGTCGTAACATGGGAGCAAAAAGAAAGAGCAAAGTGGGAATTTTCCTTAACTTAAGGACTGCAGATACAGAAAGAGAATACTAAAGGAACTTTCTCTTGCAACATCCAGCTCAATGAGTCTTATGTATCATAACAGTCGCAGTAAGATTTTACACTGTGAAATGCAGCATGAGCCTTATGATGTTGGACAGAGTGTTCACCAGCTACTGGCACATCAACAAAATGCAAGTACATTTTCTGCCTTGTTTGATCCTTTTTGTCTTTTTCCCCCCATACATACAAACTTGGGACATATTGGGAATAACTAAAGGCAATAAATCATCTCTTGGACGAATCAACAGTAAATTATTTGATTATTTATCCAGCTATATTTTGGAGGAGTGAGGACAGAAGAAAATCCAGCCCTGGTCACCTGTTGACAGCCGCTGCGAACAACCACTGCACTGCTGCAAACATGTCCTGCTTTGATCATTTCTTGACCCTGGTCAGTTTCACGCCCTTCCCCGACGGAGTGAATCACTACTTTATTTTTAACATCGTGAGGAAGGAACATCCCCCCTCACCCACCACCACACACCCACCATCCCCAAGGAATGCCTCGGGTTGCAGTGAGAGAGAAAGGGCTCCTCCCTGTGGTGAGGCTACAGCCATCCATCTCAGTGACGGAGGAAGAGACGCCTCCATAGCAACAGTTCGACATAGCAACAGTCTCTTTGAATGGAGTTAGCCTTGGAAGGCGTTCAAAGACTTCCCTGTACCTTCAGTCCTTAGAAACAGCAGCATTGTGTTATGCGGCGCCAATCATGCTCAATCACGTCAATCTCCTCTGCTTTGTGCCACGGTAGTGCGACTGGACGCGTGTGACGCCGCCGCAGTGTGATAATAATTTCAAGCGTAAGGCTGTGAAATGAGAAGTCGGACGACAACTTCCAATTTCCGCAAGGTGCAGAGAAGGAGAAGCCCGAGTGCGGAGTGGGAAAGTGGGAAATCTAGTCAGAACAGAAGCAGGGGGGGGGCACGGTGTGTTCAAAGACATAAGCGCCGCATTTGAATAACAGCACCTCTCGGCACCGTGGAGTTGAGATGTCTCAAGCAAGACTTTGTCGTTCCCCATTTGAACTTTTCCTCCGTCATTTCCACACTCGCTGTGATGAATCATTCAGAACGCCGGGGCTGGAAATGAGAGCAGACAGGACGGAGACTTGCCTCGCGCTGAGCTCGCCGCGGCCGGCCCAAGTCCAATTTCAGTCCAACAATGGCCCACTTTGATCAGCCGGCACAGCTGATTTGGAGTGTCACTACCAACTGTCTATCACTCCCACACAGGCCCTCCAGGAGCAGCCAAGCCGAGTGCGCTGGCGTTGGGATATGCAAGGAAATCAGGAATGAGTCGATACTAGACAGTTGAAGCAATGCTTCCTCACAAAACTATTAGAAATAAGCCTCAACGTAACAATGTGCTCTTTTATATTTATTATTAACCTAAGACAGACTACAGTGAAAACTCTTATGCTTGAAATAGTCTCAGCCTGCCACGTTTAGCTTCGTTTAAGTAGACTGGCTGGAACCCCTGAGCAACAGGCTAATGTAATAATACATTAAGACTTTGGGCTTGGATGAATAATTGGCCAAAGACTTGAATAAAATGGAAAAACAAAAACATAAACATAAAATCTCTGAGTGACTTTTAAAAAAAAAGTGTCTGTTAATGGTGCAGCTCAATCCAAAGCATTCACCCCACCCCACTGTCACATATTGGCTTTGTCACCCTTTCCTCTCCGTGACCATGATGTGAATAGGACCAGTGCCTGTTCTCTCACGCTTTGATCATCGTTGCCATTCACCCTTCGCCACACAGATCTGTCAAGATCCATTTCGCCAATGTAATTTCACAGAATTTGCTTTGGGAGAGAGAGAGAGAGAGAGAAAAAAATCAAACCACATCTGCAACACCTGTGTAATCTAATGCAATCTCGTGGCAGAGCCCCGCAACATCAAATCTGTTCCAAGACGCTTTTCTGCTTTTGTTCAAGCTGCACAAGAAGCATGACATCAGTTTTGAAAATATAATTAATGCAACTCTGTTCTTAATGAACCAGACTGTTGCGGTATCACATAATAGTTTGTTTTTTGTTTTGTTTTTTAAAAAAAGCATTTGTATTTGTTTTGACATTTTGACACTATGCTTCCTCTTCAGCTTTAACCTTTTATGTTTGTATACATTTTTGTTTCATTTCGAAAAAACAAGGGAAAAAGGTAGAAGAAGATTTTTGAAATTTTAAGGTGTTTGTGTCCTTCATGACCCCAAACACTTATCAACACTTGAATTGTTTAGGTGGGGTCAAGTATAAAACCCTCCCCTCAGAACAAGACTGAGCTTGATTTAAGCTGTGATTTAATCCAATATTTGGGGTCCTGACTGAAGCAGAAACATATCGAGCAAAACGTCTTGCCAAGATTTAGGCCCAACAGCAGCGGTTGCTTTATGGTTTCATATCATTCGACCAAAACGCTTTCTGTCAGAGGTTGACAAAATGCTGAGTGAGTTTTAAGAGGTAAAAATCTCAGCAACCCAGCCGAAGTGCAATGCAATGAGACAACAAATGTAAATGTATCACACTTCAAAGTGAACAAAATGAACTTTTCATATATAAAAAAAAAAGGCAGCACTTACAATCAGCCATTCCTGGGCTTCTTTTGTTGTTTGGCTTGCTGCAGGTTAAGCACGGACACTCTGCCTGCAAACATTAAATTCAGTGTGAAATTGGTTCTCCTCTTGGAACAGAACTCTGATGTATTCATGCAATTCTCTCACCAGCTGATGAAATATGCTACTCCAAATTTCGGTAGAGAGAGCATGTACAGTAGTAATGTGTGTGTGTGTGTGTGTGTGTGTGTGTGTGTGTGTGTGTGTGTGTGTGTGTGTGTGTGTGTGTGTGTGTGTCCAGAATCGTGTAGTTGCTCTTAAGTGGCCTTAAAGTCTTACAGGCTTATTAGGATGCCTGACAGTACCCACGTCCCTGCAGTCTGGGGACACAAAGACAGATTTTAAGACCTGAAAAATTATATTTGTAGCTTTGTTATATTACATAACTCATTTGTATTGAAACCAAGAAGCAATTGATTGTCGTTACATGTGCTTCAAGGAGATATAGAAAAACATATTGTTCAAATAAACCAAAAATAATAAAGCAGAGTACAGCAAATAAACAGAGAAATGTATTAGTGCATCAGGGGATTTTCCCCATCTGATTTCAAGTCTGATGCTAAATAATGTAGAAATGTGCTCCACCCACGCTATACTCTGCTCTGAAAAATGTATGAGGACATCTAAAGTTAAAAAGATCTTCCCAGACCTCTTCAGGATACATTTTTGGCAGAGCCTCAGTGATTTCACTGCTCGATCAGAAACTGCAGAAGCACTGAAGCAGGCTGAAAATGTCTTGACTCCCCTGTGACAGCAGTGATTACAACTTGTTACCAAACCGGTACACATCTAGATAGTGAGTGATGAGAGCACCTACAGGAAATAGGAGTCTGCACACCGTTTCTGTGTTTTTCCAAAGCTCAGACTATCTGATGTCTCTTCAAAATGAACTACAGCTACATATTCTCAGTTGTTGAACACAAATGTCCGCTTTATAGGACAAATTATTTTTTTATTAAAGGGATTTAAAAAAAAAACAAAAAAAAAAACTTCAATACCGAATAAACATCCAATTGATAATTGTATTTAACAGAAAGACAGAATGGCAGAGCCCAGCTGGAGGTTTGGAAACACACCAGTAAAATGTAAAGTTGCTCACGCCTCATTTGCCACAGTGTCATATCTGCTTAAGTAAAAAAAAAAAAAAAAACCCTCACTTTCATGTGAGACACACACTTTGCAGACAGAGCAACATTTTAGTGATGCATTAGTGTTCTACCTCACAGCCTGAGGATGCTTCACACTTCTGAGCCAGTTGAGGACAATGCATCTGAGGGCAGTGTCTGACTTTAAATGCAACCAAAAAAGGGAGGGCAAAATGTTAGCAACATCAACTCAACACAGAACAACTTCACTTTGAATTTTGCTGCAACATTCACTGGTGACATTCATATGGAATTTAACATGTCCCCTCATTCCTCCTGGTACACTGAAACCGTTCCAGACCTTTAGATTATGTCAGCCAGTAGAGTGTCAGTAGCAAGGGTTGTAGCTCTCATTACTTCCTGTGTCCATCAGTAGTACAAATTACATGAAAGGAATAAAAATGTACCTTTAACTTGTGTTATTTTAAAACCAGTACCAGCGTACGTGTATGTGTTTTTTGATAGAAAATGAATGGATGGATGGATAGATGGATAGATAGATACAGGTTTATGAAACATTCTCAGGATACTGTGTATTTAAAAAAAAAAAAAAAAGTTGAGTTTGCAGCCTCGGCTACCAGCCATAATTGCAATGGCAAGTTAAAATGTTAATGGTTCATAATTTTAAAAAACAATAATAATAATAACAACAGAGGGCCACAGGGCATGGTTAACAGTTTTTACTTGATGAATGATCATGGACAGTAACTGATTTGAAAAAAAACTGAAGTTAGGTTGGCGTTGTCCCACATGGAAAATAACAATAAAACCATGAACACAAACACAATAACTGTATGACTGAGTTCCAGAGTTTTTGACCAGCTCCGTCACACCTCCTGCTCAAGAGATTCTTTAAGGCACTGCACAACATTCTCTTGCAACATCATGCAGTGCTTCAAATTCACGAAAGCAGCTTCACAATAAAACCATCCCATAAAGAGGAATTGTAACAACACAGAATGCACCACAACCAGAACGAATCCACCAGTCACACCAGAAATAAAAGCCGTCTGAAAGTTTGGCCTTTGGTTCATCCACCGCAATGAGGTTCACACAAATTGCAAACAGCGTCCCGTGATTGACGTGTGCCACACACACACACACACACACACACACACACACACACACACACACACACACACACACACACACAACACTTAGTCTTTGTACTCTGTGTATTTTTTGGCCGAGCCGTGCACTTTGCTGGCGGGGTACTTCAGCCTGTTGAGGGCCATTTTGCGCAGCACCGCTTGCGGCAGGTCGATGCGGCACTTGTCGGCGAGCTCCACCAGGTAGATCAACACGTCGCTCAGTTCTTGCGCCAGGTTCTCCCGCTCCGTGTCGCTCCAGCCCGGCAGCCCCTCGGCCACCTCTCCCCGCCACTGGAAGAGCTCCGACACCTCGCCCACCTCCCCCACCAAGGCCAGCAGCAGATTACGCGGCTGGTGGAACTGGTTCCAGTTGCGCTCGTCTGTGAACTCAGCCTGCAGCCGCCGAATGTCCTCGATGGTGGGCTCGTGGCTGAAGGTGAAGCCCTCGGCCCTGTCCGCGGCTCCGCTCTGCGACTTTGGCTGAGGCGAAGTTCCGTTTGCCACGAGAGATTTCTTGGGGAAAGTATCGACACCGCCGTTTGAAAACGTGGCGTGTGCGTCGCCATTTGCCTCGCAGGTGTTGCTTCCATTTGTTGCCATCATGATGAAAGAAAATACTGTTTTTTTAAATAAAAAAAAATGGGAGCTCACCGGTGCCTCGACAACTTCAACGTAGAGACGTCCCGCCAGTTTTCAGAGTCAGACAGGAAATGTGGAATTGGCGCTTTATCGTTTCCTGCAACGGAAATCCGCAGAACCGCACCTACTGGGTTGTGATTGGTCACTCTACTTGCCTCTGATTGGTCACTGCTCCTTCCCTCCATATCTGACCTTAATCTCCAACCCCTAACCCAATCAGAAGCAAACAGAGGCGGGACCTCACAAATCTCTGTTGCAGAAAAAGATAAGGCGGAAATGGTGCACCGGTTCCGGAAGTTAGAAGCATGTCAAAACTGGGTCTTGTAGTTCTATCGGGAGCTGCAGACCCGGCAGCACGTTTTAGAAAACTACATCTCCCATATTTCATAGCGAACCCAACATGGCCGCGTCCTGTGTGACAGCAGGAGAGCTGCTGCCCAAAATGAGTAAACAAATATTGATGTTACGTCCAAATGTCTCGAGTTTAATTCGTCGAATATGTTCATCAAGTAAACTGCGCGGAAGTAAACAACAACAGAAAGAAAAATGGTAAGTCAGACTTTAAAGATGGAATATTAAGCTATGACTGAGTTGCTTGGCTATGAAGAACCTCACTGTTAGGGCTGCGGCAAGCTGTGATCAGCTCTGACAGTTTGATTGCATACCAGCTTTGTCTTCATAATGGCTTGTTTCGCCTCCTTTGTCTAATGCTCATGTTATTATATTGTGATCTTAAGATGAACTGTCCGAATCAGAGTGCTTTAATACGGAGAATTGCTTAGAATGTATTGTAAGGGAATATAAACCCACAAAAGATGCAGAATACTTTCCCATATTCTTTACGTTCGGATTTGTAAGCCACTCAACCTTGTTCTCAACCACTTGAAGGCATTTCATCCTTGCATGAAAAAGGCTTTTTCAATTCAAAAAACGGTTTAGCAAATTTCAGCTACTGACTGATGGGAAACACCTTGGATGTGGTGCTGGGGGTTTTACCACGCTATCAATTAAAGGGTTGTTTTGTTATGCTGATAGAGTGAAACCCATTCGAGAGTCATTACCCAACAACCCACTAGTCTAATGCTGTAAATTGTCGGCTCACCTGGTCTGTGGTGTGAGTGAGGTTGAAGTTGTCACGGGAAGGACCTCAGGGCTCACTTGTAAGTGGTAAATTGGTGTCATAGTTCTTCTTCTCTCTTGAACGCTGGCAAAGATGGCTTCTTTCACACGTCGCTTAAGCCATTTGTCCCTCCTGCCCAGGATGTGAGCATTGAAGTCCTCAGTGGAGTGACCTTTTGCCTTAAATGCAGTTACACAGCAGAGTCGTGTCGTCTTAGCTGGGCCTCGAGCTCTCTTCTCAGAAAACTTAACCCTCATTCACACCACAAACCAGGTGAGCCTGTTGACTCGCATGCAGGGGAATGGCCCTTGAAAGGGTGGTTGAGGTCCTGAATGACTTTCTCTCAATCAACATGATAAAACAACCTTTTGTTGAGAAAGTCCAGTCGTCTCCATACTGTCCTGTATGTTTCAATACAGTCCGCATTCTGAAATTCCCCTCCCGCCCCCTGGGCCAAAGACATTGTGAAAAGTGTCTCTTAATTGTACCAATTCTACCTGCTGTGTGCCTTTTTCCAAAAATGTGTTCACTGGTCTGCGATGAACTGGCGACTTGTCCAGGGTGTCACCCTGCCTTCGCCCTAAGACAGCTGGGATAGGCTCCAGCAGACCCCCGTGACCCTGAACAGGAATAAGCGAGTATAGAAGATGAATGAATGAATGAATGTGTTCACTGGTTTAACTGTGAGGGAGGAAATAGTGAGAAACAGCTTTTGTTTCAAATTGCTTTTCATTTAAGAAAAAGAAAAGATACTTATGGAGAACCAGCCTTAGTAAATGGACTGAAGCAGAGCATCGATATAGTTGCCAGGATGGAAAGAAGTGAGTAGTGGGGAGAAATGTATAAACGGAGAAGTCTGTAGCAATAAAAAAGGATAACCATATATTTCAGATTCTGTCAGCATGTCCAGCATGCATATTTTATCAAGTAATCTAGTGGTACGTCACAAAAATATTTTGCAGCAGTTCCTAATTACAGGTCATGATTGTTGGGGGTCATAGAATGAACTAGATGAGTCACAAAGACTGAAATTAGCAGTACATTAAGATAAGAGACTGCATGCTGTTTGCATTTTTAGAATTAGCAAAAACAAAACTTTGTTATAGATATACTCTGACTCTTTTTCCATTAACATTGTTCCCATCTTTGTTAGAACTATAAAAAGTTCACCATGTTATTTTTCTTTTTGGTTAAAAATGAAATCCAACTCTCTCTTGCTGTCGCTGGCCATTTTCAGTTAAGTAAAGCAGCAGCTTTTTAATTAAGAGTATATGCATTTTTTTTTAAATACTTATAAATGTATTTTTTCATAGTCTTGGTTCACCTACATGTCTCTTATCGCTGTCCTCTCTGCCGCAGTGAGTCCCAGCAGCTGGTTGGAGTTGTTGGTTTGGAAATTCACGCCCAGATCAACTCCAACACCAAGCTGTTCTCAGGCTCCTCAGTCGGCTTCTCGGCGCCCCCAAACTCCCTGGTGTCGTTCTTCGACGCCTCGCTACCAGGCACACTACCTGTCAGTTTCATATTTTAGTTCCTGCTGCTGAACCTGAATCTGCTGCTTTTTCTGTAGTAGTAGCTTTCTAATCAGGAAATGTCCCTGCGCCTCCTCAGGTTCTGAACAGACGATGCGTGGAGGCAGCAGTCATGACGGGATTGGCTCTGAGCTGCACCATAAACAAGAAGTCGCTCTTTGACAGGAAGCACTACTTTTACGCTGACCTTCCTGTGAGTTTTCCACTTCCTTCCTCCCTTCCTTTACTTTTTGTGCCACACTTGGACTTGAGGAAGTGTTAGGCAGCGCTGGCACATTATTGTTTTTAACACCAAGCTGTTTTTGGAATCTCCCTCCGGTCCCTCCATCACACTGCCAGCCCTGCTGGCCATAAGCTCTAATTAAAATAGCGAGCGAGTCTTGCTGAAGCAGCAGAAATACCTCCGTTAGCCCCACATCCTGACAAATGACACTAAAAAAAAAAAGCTGTTAACAAAAATCACCAGCTGTTTTTTCACACCCCATCTCATTTCCTTCAATGGACCTTTTCATTTTTTTTTTTTTACCCCAGTCTCCCTTTTAATCCTCACAGCTGTGCTGAAAAATTGAGAACAGCTACATTTTTGCTCATGTAATTGGAGTCATAAAACCCACAGGTAGCACTGTCCAGCCAAATTAATTCATGTGTGAAAGCTTTGGACTTTATGAAATAATTAAAAGATACATAAATTGGACGTTTAATCAAAAATGAACATTTTTCTAAGCTTTGGAAAATTGAGCAGTTAACCGTAATGAACGGTTTCCTCCTCAGAGTGTGCGCTCTCGTTCTTAATTAACTCTGTAAATAGATACCGTTGAGTTCATTTTCTTCTAATGTGGTTTCAATCAAGTATGTTTAAAACATTCACGGGTCAGACACAAACACATTAATAAGTCATTTTGTTATAATATTAATTGGTTATTACAGGCCCCAGTGCCCCCTGTAACCCTGAGTACAGTGTAATAGAAAACAGATGGGGGGGCTTTGTTTTTCTATACTGCCATACTGGTAAATGCACATTCAGTGGAGGCAAAGCAATAGTAGCTTTTATTTGTACCTGTGTATATGATCAATGTTATAATGTTCTTCTTTCGGGTTTATTAAATGCAAAATAGAGACTTTTAACAGGGTTTCTAGATTCTAAATGAAACTATTTTCCCTATGGCCCAGAATAATGGGATATTTGGCAGTCAACCAGGACAGTAAGTAAAGTAATCTGTTGAAAATGGTGTCAGTTTACCTTTATGTTCTGTTTGGCCTGCAGCACACTGTCGTTTTTTTTGGCTGCCTCCATTTAGTCGCAGAGAAAAGCTGTAAGAAAAAAAGGAATCAATGCAAATGGCACAAAGACACAACGGAATAGCAGGTGAACACAGCGAAGCATTGAGACGCGCATAGTTTGAAATTGTTTTGAACATAATTAAAGCTAAATTTATTCAAGCAACTGGCCAGAAACTAACGACAAACCGGCAACAGTGTTGCCTTCAAAACTGCTGAATATCAAAACAAAAAGTAGCGTCTTCACAAAACATAATTATGGCCGAACATATTCCTTTGAAGCCTCAAGTTCTCCCTGCTTATAATAACTGCTGTGAAGCGCCATAGAGTGACGTGTCCTCAAATACACCCTCTGTTGGTAAACTGCAAGCCGTTCTAGTCACTGCTCACTCAAAGAGTTGTCCTTGTTTGTTCTGGTTGGTGTTTTCATCCCACCCTCAGTCCTGTGGAAGAGGCGTCACAACTTGCTGACCACATAATAAAACCTACTGGACTCTCTGCTCATTGTGCTGGGGGATCTTCAGCTGAGCAAACCTCTCCAACAAGCTAATATAAATATGCTGCTGTCATACTTGCACGACGACTACACAGAGAGCGAAGATGCTCAGGAGTCAAATTAATCTCTCCCTTCGGGTGTAAAAACTGATTTTAGGATGAAATGATCAGCCTTTTAGTAGAACTGCTTTTCATCAGTCTCAAGTTGTTTACAAAGCCTTTTGAACACCTACATCTGCACTCAGCCGCCCTGCCCTCAGCTGTCAGTAATGGAGAGGCCTCCCCTCGGAGCCCCCACAGCTAATTCACCGCCATCAGGAGTGACATTTCCAAGCTCGTATGTAAAATGTCAAGGGAACTCAGACATCAGGGACTTCTTTCCTACAAAACTGCCACCAGCTCAAAACAGTCTGAGAGAGTTTTGCTTGTTGGATCTTTAAAGCTGCTCTTTTTGGGCACGGTGTGCTGAGCCAGCGCCAAGATGGTAAAGATGACAGTCTGATCATGATTTGAGAATTGGTATTTCATCACAACTGCCCAAAGTAGCTGCTTGATACGAGAGGACCATGATCTGGTAAAAATTACCACTCGGTGAAACTCAAGTCAGCATTTTCATCCTGCTGTGTGAAGTGGACGTGCTACATTTTGAACTTCTTATCTTTCATTTTCTAATTAGTTTCTGCACTTGCATTTTCAGAGGTTCTGACTAACGCGGCAGGAATTGACATTTTCTCGAGTTTTTTTTTTTTCTAAGTATTGGAGTGAGAGACTCTCTGGATTATCACACAGTTGCAGCAGGAAACATTAAATCAGCATCGTATGGGTGCCTGATGTCCCCAGAAGGTCGGTGCATCTCGGTTTTCCCACAAAATCCCCGCCAGCAGCGGCCGGATTACTTTTGGGGTCCTCATGCTACTCTTGCGTGTTTACCAAAGATTGTGTCCCCTCCCTTGGAAAAACTGCACTGTTGACATGCGCAGGAGCGTGGCAACTGTGTTGTCGTTTTTTTTTCTCTCTCTCTCTCTCACAGCTTGTGCCATCAAGTCGAGCCCTAATCTAAATGATATTTGTATTTAAGTTAACAGTCTTGTAGTTATTACCTGCTGTTGCCTCGGCTAAAGTGATTGAATTTGCATTTGTCCTCTCGGCTGCTTGGGGAAAGAGTGATCCTTCTTGTGGGTGTGTGTGTAGGTGTGTGTGTTAATGTAATGTCTCTTTAATGGTAGAGAAGAAGCAACCTCTGGTGCCATCCTAAAGTTCAACCAAACCTCCAGCAGCGCCGCAATAAAGGAAGAAATTATCTTGCCCCTTTGGAAAACACATTTGTAAATTGCGTTGTACATTATTGATACGGTCCGGAAGAAATCCCTGATTGCATTTTGTGAAACACCGCGGTTGCTCATTAAATGATTAATACGCTGCTTAACCAGCGTTCCCCTCGTCCGGGCGAAACAGCGAGCGAGGCGCCGCGTGTGGGACTTTGACGGCCCTTTAATGAGACACACTGGCAGCTCCACGCTAAGAAAGCAAGTGGCGATGCAGGAGAGGAGTCAGTGAGGCATCATCGCCCTTTGTGACGTCACAACGGGCCTATTTCCTGAGTTGTTTGAGACGCATCATTTAAAAAGTGAAACAAGCGAAAAGAAGTAAAATGAGCTTTTCTCATTTTCTCATTTTCTGACAGTCTGTTAGAAAACATTGGTAAAGTGATTTTTGCATAATATGGACCCTTTTTTTAAAGTGTGTGTGTGTGTGTGTGTGTGTGTGTGTGTGTGTGTGTGTGTGTGTGTGTGTGTGTGTGTGTGTGTGTGTGTGTGTGAGAAATAAGTGAGCATCTGTATCTCTGTAAGGGCTGGGGAGTGACAGCAAGTGTTTGGAGCATCACTGCTCATTAGGGCTCAATCTGCTGACACGGATTAATTGAGGGTAACAACCAAGATCTTATTAAGAGACCGCCTCATCCCTCACTATGCGGCAGTGGCAGCGGCTGATTCATTATGCGACTAATGTTCGCATCCCTCAGCCAGCACCGGAGCGTCCAAACGTACGGCGCCGCTTGTTTTTGCAGCATAAAAAGAGCTGGGAAGGAGAGATGGCGAGATGAGGCGGGTAGCGGAGGATCTCCGGTAACAGCATTTATGAAAGTCGGAAGATTTAGAGATTTCAGAAAGTGGTACAAACTGAAATAAAAAGGGAGAGAAAAGAAATCCAGAATACATCAATGTTGTTTCTCTTTGTCATTGTTTTTTTTGTTTTTTTTTTAAAGGTAGGCGCTCAGGTGATTGATTGCGCTCCACACGAACCCGGTGACTAACAGCGCCGCCACGTCTTCTCCCTCCGCCTCGCTCCTTTCAGCATAAGTGTGATGAATGTCTCGGCCCTAGAATGTGGTTTCCATAGTAACTCTTGTAAAATTAATACTTTAGGGCAGACATTTCTGTTAGGGAATACAGGAGCTGGCAAAATATCTCTCCCAGTCCGCTCTGCGAGGAGAGACGAGAGCGAGACGACGGCCCGCAGCGTGTTGAATGGACTCGGCTACACACACATCAATGGCAGCGACGTCCGCGCGCTGACTGATCGCTTTAATCACCCTGAAGCCGCGACTTTGACATCAAACACTCTGGGAAAGTTTATATTACTGACATAATTCTGTGTCTGCAGAGAGGATATTTCATTTAGACAGAATGACGAACGGTTCCGCTCATTTGCTCGCGTGTTGCTGAAGAATTAACCTGCTGTGTTAGTTTCACTGCATGTCACCGACAGAGGTGAACCAATTACTGTATATAACAACACGCCAACAAGCTGCGCCAAGTCCGGCCAGCCAGTCTGATACATATCGGTTTTCACTTGTTGGGTGAAGTTTAGATGTTATGACACCTCGTGGTCGACTGATGTGGCTCCATCAATAGTGATGGTGTTGAGAGAGCAGCTGATATCCCACTGCTGCTTCAACAATTTACCAACACTACCAGTAAAAGACAATGGTTCAGTAAACATTTTAACTATTTTAACACGTGCAGTGTTTGTCTTCATGATGAAATGCTATCTGTGCTAATTTAAAAAGAAATAACATAAGATGTTGTGCACTTCATGGAAGAATTTAGTGCCTCCTTAAACAAACGGAAATCTGTAAACACGTTGCAAGAAGATGATTCCGTCTACATCCAATAACAGAAAGTCAAAGGGAATTCTTTATAGAAGTCTGAATTAAGAAAGACGGATTAAATTTCTTCAAGAAGGTTTCAGGAAAACAGTATTTTAAGCAAAATGGCTCATTCCGTTAGAGGGGCTTTAGTGGGATTTTATGACAGGGTGGTCTTTAGCATCCTCAGATTCTCCCTCATTCTAGCTGGAAGAAAGTGGCCGCTCTGATGGGACGTTGTGAGAGAACAGCGTCTTCCTCCTCATCTTCTCGACAGTCACTGCACTCAACAGCAGGATTTGATACCTTCACTTTCCCCTGACGCCGCTTGGTTTGTGCCCAAACCTCAGGCCGGCTACCAGATCACCCAGCAGCGGCGGCCCATCGCGGTCGACGGCTCCCTGACTTACAGCCTCCTCGGAGGGAAGAAGGGGAACCAGGTGGTGAGGAGGACGGTCAGCATCAAACAGATCCAGCTGGAGCAGGACAGCGGCAAGAGTCTGCATGACGACGTCAACGGCCAATCACTGATAGACCTCAACAGAGCAGGTAACGCAGCCAGTGTGGCACTGACGGTTCATGCTGATGAAAGTGGCAAAAAATAAGAATAAAATATGATTTGGGCCATTTCTGTTTCTTCTTATGAAGCTGATGGATGTTTTAGTGTTTAAGTTTGGTTGTGGTTTGTTAGTGGATGTTATAAAAGACTAAGGAACTGCACCATTTCACTGCCTTCTTGCTGTGAAAAAGACTGGTTTTAACTGATGTCACTAGTGCAAGAAGCTGCACTTGCAGCCAGTATAGACTGGCCTTGTTTTTGTATTTTTACAGTGAGAGGAAGTGGAGTGGACTCATCCATTGAATATATATTTGAAAGATCTGTCACTTGTTTTAAATACTTCTGCCAGTCCAGAAAGGGGTTTCCTGCCTGTGACACTTGATGGGGACAGCTGTTATACATGTTAATGACTGTTTGGAAGCACTCTGCTTTTTCAGCAGTGCACTTGTCTTCAAAAAGATAAATATAAATTAGGAAAAGGGGAAACCAGAAACGCAGCCGCTCTCCATTATAAAGCGTCAGCAAACAAAGCCAAAGTCTGCTCGGGTCTGTTGCAGGTTAGGTGGTGGATGTTAAAAAAAACACGTCTGTGTTCACATGTGTCAGGTGTGGGTCTAATGGAGCTGGTGATGGAGCCAGACATGAGCTGTGGAGACGAGGCCGCCGCAGCTGTCAGGGAGCTGCAGCTCATCCTGCAGGCCCTCGGCACCTGTCAGGGCAACATGTCTGGTACGGAAACCCGTCTGCGCCTCCGCCCGTCCTCCCACTGCCTGTCAGAGACAGAGTGCTCGCCTATGAACACGAGACTCGTCGGTATGTCCTTTGTCTCACCCCCAACTTTACTCCCAACAGAGGGCCAGCTGAGAGTGGACGCCAACGTGTCGGTGCACCAGCCGGGCGAGCCCCTGGGAGTCAGGGCGGAGGTGAAGAACATCAACAGCATCCGATTCCTGGCCAGGGCCATTGGTAAGACGCGTACAAGCACCCAGAACACGACCGAAGGGGGTGTCGGGGATGATGTCTCACTAGAGGGCTAAGTAGGAAGAGATCACCTTGAACAGTGAAGGCTGCATAAACGCCCAACGCTTCACCAGCCACAGCAACGTGAAGCATAAAACTGAGCACGCAACTCTGGGTTAACCCTGGGATAAATTTGCAAGTTTTTCGTAGAGCCGCGTAGGAAGACAAACAACCAATTTAGAATTCCTAATTCACCTCACGTGCATGTGTTTGGACTGTGGGAGGAAGCCGGAGAACCCAGAGAGAATGCAATCTCCACACAGAAAGACCTCCTAGCTGTGAGGCGACAGTGCTGCTAAGCACTGCACCACTGCAGGTTATTTTTTAACAGGGATGCACTGATACCACTTTTTTCAGAACGAGTAGAGTGCGAGCACTTGCATTTCAGTACCCACCGATACCGAAACTGAGTGCTTAATAAGGCCATTACACATTATAGAAATGACTTTGATTTTTTTTTTCCACAGATGTTATTTGAACAACATTGTTTTTCTAGAACACGACCGTCACAAGTTTCACTGTAGTACAAACACATATTTAACAAAAGTTATTGTATGAGTATGAGTAGAGGACTCAACCTCGGTATCGGTTCATCCCTAATTTTTAAAATGCATTCTATGACACTATTTGTTGATTGTAAGATTGGATTAAAACAACATGGCTACTTTAATAGTTGTCAAGTTGTCATCAACTCCCGATGCAGAAGCTCAGAACTGACAACCAATCACGTGCCGTGTTAGCCATGTGCTCGATGGGTTTCTTTAAGGGTTTAACTCGTAACTCTTGTTTTATTGATCCTTTCCTGAGCCGTGTGTAAATCAAGGGCAGTAGGAATTTCAGCTGTCTGCATTTGCTGTCGTTCCCTCCTGAATGAGTTTCTCAAATTGCTACAGAGGAACGTTGTTTATCGCAGTTACGGCGCCGCTTCCGTCAGAGACCCGACGATTGGCAGTGCGCGGCAGGCAGATGTTTGGTATTTACTGCAAAATTACATCTGGGGTGTCCCAGAGATATTCACCAAGCTGTGTGTGTGTGTGTGTGTGTGTGTGTGTGTGTGTGTGTGTGTGTGTGTGTGTGTGTGTGTGTGTGTGTGTGTGTGTGTGTGTGTGTGTGTGTGTGTGCTGTCTTCCCCCCTGCAATCACCAGACTTTGAGATCCAGAGACAGATGGGTGTGGTGCAGAGTGGGGGCACCGTGCAGAATGAGACCCGAGCCTATGATTCCAACTCAGGGTAAGAGGACGAGACGAGATGCTAACGTGGTGGTAGCCAGAAAACCCCCAGCGAACTGTACCACCCTGAGACTGGGAGCATCGCGTGGCTCATTAGTCCGGAGCCTCGGCGAGAATCAAACCATCGGCGCGATGGTGATGAATTGAGTCATTCCACCACTGCGTGGAATGACACTGGGCCTGTTATCTGTGAGCCATGCAGCGGCTGATTCGGGCGGCTCGCAGCTGAGGCCCCCGTCGTCCTCAGCTGCCGATGTCACCGGGGATACCAGAGGTACACGGGAACGTGTTAAATGTACTGTGGCGGCCTGTGATTGGCTCATTCCTCTTTGTCTCTGTGACCCAGGCCAATAATTCATGGTGGAACATTTCGGAACGTTGCACCATTTTTCTTTTCTGAGTTAATTTTTGTTACCGTACTTACATTACACATAAGTGTTTTTTTTCTAGGAATTTGCTGTATGAAAACAGTTTAGTGTTTTTTTCTTATCACGACTATGTTGTAATAATGCTATTTTTTATCATTCCTTTATTAATGCTGTAGTTCAAGTGAGCAGAGGACCTCTCAATTTATTGCACATTTTTAAATGTTTCCCCATTGTCATTTGTCATGATAAATGATTAAGTTTTGCTTGTTGTTGTATTTTTTCCATCATTAAAACAAATAGTGCCAGGCAGCAGACATTTCAACTGAAGTAGCAGATGGTGGATTATTATTATAAAAACTTAAGATTTAATGTCAAATTAGTCGAGTCCAGTCCATCCTCTCATTCCTACTTCTTGTAGCTGTTATTGTTCCTACCAGTCTTGTGAATCTGCTTAAGGTATCCCAACCTGCTGCTCCTGTGAACCTTCTTCTGGCAGTTTACATGATAATCTTTACGCATGCTTCTTCCCAACAGGGAAACGGTGCCGATGCGAGACAAAGAGGGGCTGCAGGACTACAGGTGAGTGGGTGCCTCATGCCCCCACCTTCATACTCATCCTTTTAGATGCACTCATGATCTTCGTGCATGATATCACTGTCATCGGGCACCCATGGGGAGAAATAAATAGACGATGGTGTGAGCCGCTGTGTGTTCAGCAGAGTGACTTAAGGCTTAACAAAGCCAAATGATTATGGCAGGAAGTGAGGTGCGGCGAGCCCCGGTGTCAAGAGGACTGTTAGTTAGTGGACAGAAGACCACCCTCACCCCTCTCGGCTTATCGCTCCCGCTGACAGAGCAACTCTTGCTCCCTCTCAGATTCATGCCGGAGCCCAACCTGCCGCCGCTGATGGTGTACGAAGACCGCACGTCACTGCCCGCTGGGCTCGACGAGCGCCAGGCGGTGGTGGTGCAGCAGATAAGGAGGAGCCTCCCGGAGCTGCCCGGCGTCAAGAGAGACAGACTGGTGCAGACGTATGGGATCCTGCCCGAGCACAGCTTCACTCTGGTGGTGAGTTCAGGGGTGGCGCTCTGACGTTACCCATTTTTTTCTAGGAGTTATGTTCGTCTGTGTCCTGTTCGTCTGTGTCCTGTCAGTGAACTCCCCAGAAATGAGAAAAGTCCAATCTAGACTTTGTTTGCACATGCCCCTTTTCAATGAGTGTCTGCTAAAACACGAAATGAACCCTTTGTGACATCACAAAGGACATGGATATCCCAGCTTTAGAGTCTGCGTCTTGCTTTCAAATGTATGAAAGCACATTTGCACATCGTCAATTACAGCAGGAAGCTAAAACTGAGCATTTTTACGGGAGGCTGTAAACAGAGGGCAACATGTAAATACATGACTAATAATGTGGGCGGGGGGGTGGGCTTGTGTGTGTTTGTTGTGCTGGCAGAACGAGGACGGACTGGTGGGGTACTTTGAGGCTGTGTTAAGAGAGACCAGGAAGGAGCCCCGGAAGGTGATTGGCTGGGTGGCTAACGAACTCCTGGGTCACCTCAAACTGCAGGACATGAGAGTGAGCCAGAGGTGAGACATGCACTGAAGTTCATCTCCTCAGTGGGAATCTGCATGTAGTAAACAGGCCTGATGTTACTGTTACTTCATGGTTTTCAATGTGGGTTCAAAATTCAGTAGTTCTGAGTCTGTGTATGATGAAAGTCTTGCAATAGTGTGACGCCCCATCAGGGAGAATGTTTTTTTTTTTTTTCATATCCAATTGCCGGTACATGAGTGAGATCATTGCACTTACGAACACGGCTTGGTTTTGAGGTCTGAAGGCCTGTCAGCCACACGGGTTGGACTTCTGCAAATGTTCCAAAAAGATTTGCAAGTGGCTTTTTTTTTTGTTGATGTTTTCATACAAAAGTACGTTGTTGCAGATAGTTTCACATTAGTGCTTCAAAAGCATTTGGAAGAATCCAACTAATTTGACAGACTAATCCTTCCCGTAGCTCTTGGCACTTAAAGACGCTCCCCACCAGACGGCGGTTTATTTTGAGCAATATTTCATAATGGCAGTTTGATATCAGAGAAAATAAAAGACCAAGAGCCGATTTGTATCGGTGAAGCTCAGACTGAAGTAAATTCACCAAATCACAAATTCGAACCCCACTTTGAGTTCAACTTTCATTGTTACAAGTTACTCCCACTTTTGTTCGACTCTTCTCTCACACGGAGGCGAGTTAAAGGCTCGACGTTGGCGCAGATGCTCGGAGCTTTGCTTTATCTGCCGCTCCCAGACTGTTTAGATGGGGACATTTGTGCGAGTGCACCATAAACTAGCTGCTGTTTATTTATGCATAATGCAGCAAATTAATTTGGGATGAAAGGAGAAGAATGAAAGAAAAATAAAGAGTGGCCGGCAGAACTGTCAAAAGCTCCAGGCGCAGAGTAAACTGAGATATTCTGTTGACTGGCAGCCAGGAGGAAACGACTTACAATTAAGCTTCACAAAATATATTTTGTGGAGTTTTTTATAGGATCACGCATTCCTCCATCTGTGTGTGTGTGTGTGTGCGTGCGCGTGTGCGTGCGTGCGTGCGCGAGCACTTTATGTGCTGCATAAAGTTCTCATCCTTCACTCTCAGGCTGCAGACCTTCGAGGGGAATAATTGGAATTAAAAAATTGCTCTCGGTAGAGCTCGTAACTCCACCAAGGCCCCGGCAGACCTCTTATTTAAGCGTTAGCACCAACCGGTGCCGCTGCTTTAGTACATCAGTGAACCTGCTCGGCTGCCCGTGGCTCCATTCGAGGTTGCACTAATTGGTGCTGCACAGCAGCCAGGAAAACATTTTCTATTGTGCCGGTTGAGATTTTTTTATTGGAGTTTGCTCCAAGTCACAGTCCAGTCACAGATTCCTGATCTTTCCATATGCTTTTTTTTTTTTTTTTTAATTACGTACCACTTTATGATTTTATTTATTTTAAATAAAAGCCACATTTGTTACTCAGTATACAAATGTGGCGAAATGTTCCACTTTCTTCCCGATAACCAGTGGCGTTGCAGTGTCATAGGCAAACTGAACGAGGCAACTGAGTGGGACTGCTGAAGTTAAAGTGGCAGGTTCCCAAAGAAGCCTAATTACTTTAGTTCATATTAACAACATAGATTCTACTCTGGCCGCAGGGTGCCCCCGTGACGGACTGTCTTGCCTGTGTGCCACTGAATGAAACATGTCTCCCCCCCTAAATGTATTCCACCACAGTTTCCCTCCCTCACTCCCTCCCTCTTTCCCCGTCGGCTCGCCCGCTCGCCCGAGGAATAAACAAAACCATTGGGAGGACAAAACACGTTCAGTCATTTCCCAAATGTTGATGGACTCTCGTCTTTTCAGCCCTCTGCCGCCGCTCCTCTGCACCCTCCTACCCCCGCTTTCCGCTCAACATCATCAATTTGTCAACCCCCACCCCCACCCATCATTATCCTGTAATGACATTACCCTTTCAATTTATTCCAGCCCTATCTCTCCCTCTGCCCTGGCCGAGCTTCTGGAACTCCAGGAAACGGGCCACATCTCCTCCTCTGTTGCCAAGCAGGTCAGTCAGCCGCAGGCAGCACGCAGTTATCCCACCTCCACCTCCTCTCTCTGCTTCTCACTGGATGCCAGCGGCTCAACGAGCGACCCTAACAGGCCTGTTCCTCCCACCTAAATGTTCCTGCCTGTTCCCCCTCGTGTTTCTCAGGTTTTCCAGGAGATGTGGAAGTCGTCGGGGAAGACGGCCCGGCAGATAATCCAGGAGAAAGATCTGGGCCTCGTTAGCGACGCCGCACAGCTGCACGGCATCTGCCAGAAGGTGGTGGACTCGCATCCGGATGAGGTGAGGCCCGCTCACACTTTCTGCATTTACTTACTTACGCTCTCAATTACTTTCACCACTATCTTTAGGCGTTTTAAAATGCTTTGCCGTGTTTATGTCTCTGTAGGTTCGGGCCATCAGGGGCGGGAACCAGAAAGTTTTGAACAAGCTGATGGGCCTGGTTCAGAAACAGACCAAAGGCAGAGCTGATCCCGTCTTAGTGAGGGCCATTCTCACAGAGAAGACTTCCAAGAAACGCACCTAGAAAGAAGAAAAACATTGTCTTCAAGCAATGGGCTAATGTAAATGCTGATTGTCAGCCATCCTAGGTGTCTGTGACGTCTGTTGTAAATAATATTAAGCAATGTTTTTAACTGAAAGACATGAATTGCCTTCTGCCTTTATGTACAGTTATTATTTATGTTGGTGAAACAAATGAAGCTTTTCAGAGGGGACACCTGCAGCAAGAGTACTTTCAATTTCAATTCAGATGGAATCAAAGACTCCCTAAAATAAAATGTATTCATTTCCAGAGCAGATTGGGTGAGACATTTATTAAGAGGGTTAAATAAAATCTAATTGGCTGCAACGCTTTTTCAACTAAACAAACTTGCGGGTTCCTTGTGAAATTGGTATCTTTCCTTAATGTTTTTTGGCAGTTCATCCTGAAATAACCCCTGAATTTCCTGCAGAGTAAATTGGAAGTGACTTTGTGACAGATCCAACCAACGTCAGAGGTATATTAAGGATCCTTGACAGACATCTGGCCAGTTCAACAGCCATAGAGCTCCCTCTAGCGGTTGAATGACACTCTGTCCTTTTGTGTCTTTCATATTATGATAAAAGGTCAATTATAGCAGATCTTTATCGTATAGAAACTGTTTCAGTCCTCCAGCACAATTTGTCCTCTAGTGGAACCTCATAAATACTAAGGGATTTCAAATAGACTTTAATGTTGTTTTGATATTTACCGGCCCCATCCAGTTGATTCTTCACTCGCCTCACTCCAGGCTGTGTTGAACTTTCGACACCCCGTTTTAAAGTGTAGCCTGCTGCGTACCTTCAATAAATGCAAATAGGGGTCCTGAGTCCTTTAGTTTGGATTGTATACATAATGGGTCGCTTTATTCCCAATGGACCAAAAAATATAAAAACTGGTCAGCACCTCGGGCGGTGTCCTCCGGAGTTGCTAACTGGTCGCGGCTGTCTGTCCAGAAGGTGGCGTTAGCAGGAGAGCACACTCACGGTGGAGTTTGGGATTCTAACCCTAATTCTGAACTCCCAGGTTGGCTCAGGGCGCCTTTCAAGTTGGCATACGTCCGGGCGAAGATTGTGGGGTTAGCTGGGCTAGCTGAAAGCCACTCGCATCCCGTCCACCGCTAGTTAACCACTCGCTAGGCTAACGAGTTGCTCCCTGAGTTACAGTCCGATAAACGTCGGGCAGACGTTCTAGTCTGTAAGTCCCATTTATAGGTCCTCGTAGATTAACTTGCAATAAATTATGAGCCTTAGTAGCAAGTTTTTTCCTCCACAGCTGCGGACGTCATCACCACGCTCCCTCATTACCTGCACACCTGGGCACATCCCCACCACAATCTTCTCCTTCCTCTTCTTCTTCTCTCCCTTATATGCATACACACGCATACCAATTGATAACAAAACCTAAATAGACTTTTCCCAAATTAGATGAAATAACACACAGGCAATCTTAACATTTTTAACATTCATTATTTTTAACTCAAGAAATAACAAACATACATTTGAACATTTTAAATCTTTTGTACCCGATTTATTTAAATTTTCATCTGAGCTACATTTCCTCTTAAAAAAAGGGGGTCGGGGGGGCATCTGAACATCGACACCTCTGTCCAGAAGGGTGGAATCCCTGGAGTGCCTGGCTGCTTGGAACACACTGGTGTGGTAACACAACTCCTCAGGGAGGCACGTTAAGGGAAAGGGGACCTCGCTGTGCTATGGCTTGATCTCGCCAATGCATATGGCTCCATCCCACACAAGCTTGTTGAGCTCGCCCTCCATCGACATCATGTTCCCAGCAAAGTGTCACACCTTATTCTGGATTACTACAGCAATTTCAGGCTGAGAGTCACCGCTGGATCAGGTACATCAGATTGGCATCGGCTTGAGAAAGGCATTATAACCAGCTGCACCATCTCGGTCATCCTTTTTGCCCTCGCCATGAACATGATCGTCAAGTCAGCTGAGGTAGAGTGCAGGGGCCCCTTGACAACATCAGGAGTACGCCAGCCCCCAATAAGAGCCTTCATGGATGACCTGACTGTCACCACTACATCCGTACCAGGCAGCAGGTGGATTCTCCAAGGCCTAGAGAAACTTATCGCCTGGGCAAGGATGAGTTTTAAGCCAGCAACATCAAGGTCTCTAGTGCTGAAGAGAGGGAAAGTAGTGGACAGGTTCCGCTTCTCACTGGCTGGAGCCACCATCCCTTCCATCACAGAGAAGCCAGTTAAGAGCCTCGGGAAGTACTTTGACTGTAGCCTCAAAGACTCTGCCTCCATCCAGAGAACCAGCAATGAACTTGAGGACTGGCTTAGCCGGGCTGATAAAAGTGGTCTGCCAGGGAGGTTCAAGGCCTGGATTTACCAGCATTCCATCCTGCCCCGGATCCTGTGGCCCCTGCTAGTGTACACAGTACCTATAACAGTCGAGGGCATGGAGAGAAAGATCAGCAGCTACCTGCGAAGATGGCTCGGTCTACCACGCAGCCTAAGCAGCTCTGCTCTGTATGGCACCAGCAACATCCTGCAGCTCCCAATCAGTGGCCTCAATGAAGAGTTCATGGTGTCCAGAACACGGGAAGCATTGCAATACAGAGAATCCAGAGATCCAAAGGTGGCATCAGCTGGTATCCAGGTACGAACAGGCAGGAAATGGAGTGCAGGCAAAGCCCTGGTCGTAGCTGAGTCTTGGCTGAGGCAGAAAGAACTGGTGGGGCCCATTGCGACAGGGTGTGCAAGCATTGGCTACTTCCCGTCGACCAGGGTTGATAAGGCCCAGGGCAAGGAGCGCCAACATCTGATCCAGGAGGAAGTGTGGGCAGGCGTGGAGGAAGGACGAGCCAGCAGGATGGTGGGAATGGGGCAACAAGGAGCATGGACTAGATGGGAGAATGTTCTGCAACGGAAAATCACCTGGTCCAACATCTGGAAAGCAGACTTCCATCGCACCAGGTTTTTAGTTCAGGCTGTTTATGATGTCCTTCCAAGCCCAGCAAACCTCCATGTCTGGGGCACGCTGGGTCCACGCTGCTCAGGACGGGGCTCTCTGGAACACCTACTCAGCAGCTGCCCAAAAGCCCTTGGAGACGGGCGCTATCGCTGCCGCGACCAGGTGCTTAGGGCAGTTGCTGACAGCATCGCCACCGCCATCAACACCAGCAAAGGCCAACACAGACCACAAACCATCACATTCCACAGAGCTGGAGAGAGCCCAACATACCACCACGGGCAAAGTCTGGCCTCCTCACCTCCGCTAATGACTGGCAACTGGAAGTGGACCTGGGCAGACAGCTGAAGTTCCCTCCCAGGATAACATCAAGCAGGCTTCGCCCAGACATGATCATTGAAGTTTTTAGTCTGTTTACCTGTGACCACTCAAATGTTTGTATATATTATTCCCCTCCAATTGATCACAAATTAAGAATATACACATTTACTTACCTGACCTAATTTCTTAGGTCATGCAAAGGAATAACATGATGTTCTCAGTCACGTTTTACTTGATCTTTTCTTCAACTTCATTGTCTTTGAAAATGAATGGAGCATGCAAGATCTCTCACTTAATTATGAAGAAGATCTGTGTCTGAAAAAAGTCAACAAATGTTAAACATTACAGAATTTATTGACCAAACACACTTAAGGGAGAACAAAAACATTTCTGATTTGAAACAACAGTTACTTTTTTTTTCTTTTGTGTGTATGTGTACACGTATTAGCCAGATTATGACGTGGCTAATTAAAAAATATATGATTTTGTAGGATTACAATATTCACTTACCTTTGCATCTCCCATTTTGCTTATAATGTTCTTTGTTTGTTTGTAATCAAGTAATATTAGTTTTATGAAGCAGCCAACAATTTGAGTTTGGATGTTTTCATACAGTTTTGTGTTGTACAAATACAGTATGAATTAGAATACAAAAATATGACAAATTACTATCAGAAATTGTGATATTCAGGTTAGAATAGGTACAAAGCTACAAATCAGGCACTGATTTACTTTTTGCGCAACATGTCTGGACTAAAGTAAAGGCCACATCAAGCTGTTTGCCCTTGGTAACTTACAATAAGAGATTTTTTCAATAGATAGAGAAATATGAATAATGACAAATGAAAAAAAACAACCCCAAACAATCCCCAACTAAAGTGACAAACCAAAAATATCCACTCTCCAGTACACCCTTGTGGAAAACATATTGCAATAGAAACTCTCATGAAAGCATAAATACCCCTTCCCAAGTGTGAACATGTCCAAAGCTCAAAAACACCTAAAAAAAAAAAAAAAAACATTCTTGATTTGCATAAAGTTCTGTCATAAGGACGTCTTTCTCGGCACTATTTTGTGCAAAGTTACTCAATTTAAGGCAAATTAAATACAGATGTCTTGTTTTGGTGATTTGTGAGAGAAGGAGAAACAAATTCAAGAAAAAAAACAAGTGCAGAGTGGAAAAATGTACTCACCTAAAGATTGTCGTCTTAAAGATTGTCGCTTAAAGAACAGAACCGACCACTTTCTAAAGAAAAAGAAAAGTCTCCTGAGGTACCGTCAAGACATATCAGAAACATGTTAAATTGAATGTACAAACATACAGACTTTTTTTTTGCAGTGTGTAAAGTTTCAAGACAAAGCTGCAATTTACACAAGAAGTTTGGATGAGCGACGCCTTCTTCCAGTCAGCTACATCAGCTTTCCGCAAGGGACACCCGCTGCGGTGACAGCAGCAGAGGCGTTGTGCCGAGCTTAAGTCTTAAAACCCCATGAAAGAGAGGCGACGACATTTCAGAAAGGCCACTGAGTGTTTGACAGATCCACGGCTGAACAGCCAGCGTGAGACATTCAGAAAGAAGGCGGAACCCTGACGTGCGCTGCTTTTCTTTAAAACCACCACTTTGCAGTCTTTGGTCGGTGAACCAGGAGCTTGCTCTCTTGCTGGGTAGGGGAACAATGGCTGAAGGGTAGCATCTTTGAATTGTTGAAGTGAAAAACTAAAACTCTGACAGAAAAGGGCTTTAAAATCGATTATCTTCGCTGGGAAACAAAAAATAAATACTCTATAACAGTAATAAAATATTTTTTTGTGGATTTGAAAGTTCTCTCGCGGTTTGTCCAGATAAACTGAGCGATGAAGGAGTCACCAAAGGCCTCAGTCACTCCTCCATTGGAATGTAGGACAGGATGGAGTGCTCCTGGGCGATGGCAGACAGTTCTTTGAGGAACTCGGTGAAGAGGACGGCGGCAAAGACTTCTGTCCGGTCCAGAGAGATGGCTTTGGGTTTGGGCGGAGGAGAACTCTGCAGAATCCTCCCGGTCTCTCCGAGGGCAGCAAGCCGGCTCTTGTCTGAGGACACAAATTAAGACAATATGTGAATCCAGGGCGAGTTACATTTCTGTTTAGAAGAAGCCAAACACCCTCACCTTCAGAAAAAATGGAGCATACACAAGAAAGGAAATAATTTAAAATATTCCCTTTAAATTTCCCATCTAAGAAAACACTTGTTCTTATCTTTCTGCAAACATTTTTTTTTGGGAGTGTGTACAACCCTTAAAAACAGCAGGAGTCGAGTTCAAAAAGCAGCTCAAAGCCAAAGGATTTAGTTGTAGCATGACGGCGAAGACAGAACATGGCGAAATCAAGAGGAATTTATTCCCGGTCCCAACAGGAGCTCAATCGCAGCGGATAATGAACCCTCGCTTGACGTTTTGAACTCTGTTGGCTGTTTTTTTCCACAGCGAGTCAGAGAAAGTGAGTGTTCCAGTTTTTAAAATATACTTTTAAAATTAATGAGAAGTATGCATTACAAGCCTCGTCGTTAAAAAATATCTGGTAAACATGTACTTTGAAAGTTTAGAACTTGGCGAGTGTTCGCAGCTTGCAACTTTTGAAAGTAGAACTCCTCCTCTGTCATAGATCTACACTATGAAGATATCAATAGATAAAGATATTTTTCATCATTATGATTCTTTTAGATTCCAACACTACCTGCTGCTATGAAGGTGGTCTCCCTGGCCAACAGCCAGTGTTGGGCAGCAGTGATCATTTCAGGGAAGTCTGCTCTGGAGGCAGCCAGGTGTTCTATCTGCTGCTTCACGGTGGCCAGTACCTGCAGGGAGACGGGGGTGGGGGGGCACTTAATCAACACTTCTTTCTGCAGCCCTTACGCTAATGTAGGTGACTATATATGAATCCGAATAGAACCGAGATTCTCAGCTTGAATGTAACGACCCAGAAAAGACATTTTTTTGTCTCAGATTTACGCAACATATCCATCTGGCGAAGAGCCCAGAGAAAGTGTTTACCTGAAAGGAAAGTGGGCAATCATTTTTTCCACAGCCAACCGAGCCATTCGTTTATCTCCTTCCTCTTATTCTTCCTCTTACTGTGCGGTTTAAGGGGCAGCTAGCTGCTATCACCGTGACTAAAAAGGACGCTGATTGGCTGCCGCATGCCAACCCAGAAAAGCGTTAAATTGGAGCTTTTCAACGCAGCTTGGCTGTATTTCTGACTGGAAATCTGAGCTACACTGCAAGGTTGAAGAGGAAGAAGAAGAAAAAAAAACAGTGCCTCTTTCTTGACTGTAAACATGCCTCAGGCTTAGAGGAGCAGACAGCAGACAGCCGGCGCGCCTCACAATGTTCACAAGTTCAGCAGCAGACGGGTCTTTGTTACCTGGTAGAGGGAGCGCACGGTGGGCTGGAAAACCAGGTTGGTGTTGAGGAGGAAGGAGCGCAGCAGGGGCTGGGGGTAGGCGGCCAGCTGGGCCAGGATGCCCGTCAGCAGCAGGTTGACGTGGAGCGGGTTGGACAGCATGTTCTCCATGCGAGACAGCAGCACGCTCACGAAGGGGCCTGCAGGGAGGAGAGCCGTTTTCTTTACAACCCAGACCCTGTGATTCATTTTTTATTTTTCTCCCTCTCACTCTTACTGAAACTCACCTGTGAAAGGCACCGAATGTCCTCTGCCGGCGTTCCCGCCAAGGAACTTCCCGAAAGGCGAGTGCGCTTTCTCCGACTCCGGCGTCTCGGCGGAGAAGGAGGTGAAATCCATCTCGTCTTCCTCCGCCTCCTCCTCCTCTTCCTCCACCTCCATCTCCGCCTCCTCCTCCGCCCTGCCCGCGACGGCCTTCTTTGACTCTCCGCCGCCCCCTCTGGCCGACTTGGCTCCTGACTGGCTATCCAGCGTGCGGATGAGCTCCTCATACTGGGACAGCAGGTCCTCCCCGATGCCGGCGGCCGTGTTGCTCTGGGGGTTGCTGACCTTGCAGTCTGACTGCCCTTTGACCTTCGACTCTAGACTTCTGTGGGACGCTGGGAGGTTGAGTCCGTTCTTCGGGCTTTGGGCGTTTCCGGCCTCGGCCCGGCTCGGCTTAGCCTGAGCCTGGCCGCCGTCTCTGCTGTCCTTCTTGGCCACGAGGTCGTACGCCATGATGTCATCCTGGAAGTCGTTCTCCTCCACGTACAGTCCTTTGACCAGCATGATGGCCGTCTTCCTCATCTCCTGGATGTGCCTGGGGGGCTCGTCGGGAGGCTGCGGCTGCGGCAGTGGCTTGCTCTCTTCCTGTCCGTCCGTCTGCACCGGGCACGCGTCGTAGCTGTCGTCCCACTCCAGCTCCAACTGCTGGATGGAGGGCTGCTCAGCGCCGGGGGGCTGCCGTGGGTGAGGGTGCAACGCCAGCGGCCGGGGGCGTCTCCTGGCAGCCGCCTGGGTCTGCTGACTCTTCACGCCCGGCTCCTCGAGGACACCGGTCGGCTGGTATTTCTCCGGGGGCGGGTCTTCGCCGTCATACAGCGCCGACCAGACCCTGCAGGCCCGGAGGCAGCCGCTGATGCACAGGCGGGCGTCGTAGAGGTAGTGGAGGTAGCTGACGTCCAGGTAGATCTCTGAGCCGATGGTGCAGGAGTTCCCCGAGTCGTCGCCCTCCCCTCCGAGGGCCTGGCTCGTCCCTGGGAACAGGTGGGGAAAGATTAGAGGTGGCACTCACACACACAATGCAGAGGCAATGAGTCAGAGACTGCAGGCAGGGCGAAGTGATGCAGCACAGATATATTCAATATTCACAGATATATACAGTAGATATATTCAAATATTCCTGCTCCATTTCAGGCAAATGCTGACTGAAAATTTTGTAGAATGAATCTATACAAAAAATTTTGTTTCGTTTTCTCCACCATGCTGCATTAAATATTTCCGCGCGCTCATTAGCAAGGTCGTAAGCACGCCACGCACACGCCGGCTGGGCCGACCAACAGTCAGTCAGGTCTGGAAGCGGAGTTATTGCCTCACATACACTTTGAGAGCAGCGGAAAGAGAGAGCTTCTGTCTGTGACAACTACAGATGCAGCTGGAAAACAGTTGGAAGCGTCGTTTCATTTTGATCTGCTGCACATTCCAAGATGTAACCTGCAGCCTCAGAGCGCATCATACAAACCTCCAGGCTTTATAGTCTGCTAAAACATGATGGGAAGTCATCTGCACAAAAAGGTATGAATGGCTATGACTTATGCCCAGCATCCGATTTCCATCTGCAGTGTTTGTTGAACTAATTAAAATTTTACTTAAGGGAATCATTTCAGAAAAAAAAACAGAAGGGCAGAAATGTGCAAAAATAAATTGTCAAATTGTTTTCAGATTCCAAGTTTTAATGCATTTAGAGGGGCGGTATTAGGGATTATTATCAGTAGCGTGTGATAATGCCTCTGCTTTGATGTTCCACTGCAGTATCCACTGCTTTACAGTCTGTACAATAAAATTAGCATTGCTGTTTTTCCTTCCCACCATCTCATAAAGTGCTGCTGCTACTTTACTCAGATCTAAAAGGAGACTAACAGACTCTGTTACATGTAAAAAAAAAGTAGGCATGCTGCAGCATGTTTCGTCTACGTATTTTTCCCCGCCCCTCCCCCAGGCACCTGCGCCGCCAGGGGTCTCCGGCCCCTTGGAGAAGAGGATGGAGTCCAGCTGGCGGAGAGGCGGGGGGCTGCGATCCGGAGAGCAGCAGGACGGCGTTAATGCCAGGATCTTGGACGCTGACACCGAGTAGAAGTCCCTCTCCCTCACCACGCGCCTCTGACTCAACATCATGTGATTACAGGGGATCAGGTACCTGTGAAGGCAGAGGGGAACAGATCTGGTTAGGAGAGACCAGGGCATGAGGAGGAGGAGGAGGAGGAGGAGGAGGAGGAGGAGGAGGAGGAGGAGTGAGCAGGCACATGCAACGCCAAGTCTCATTGGTACGTGTGTGTGTGTGTGTGTGTGTGTGTGTGTGTGTGTGTGTGTGTGTGTGCGTGCGTGCGTGCACGCCACTCACCTCAATACGAGCTGCAGCATCACGTCTTCACAGTATAAGCCAATGAGTGTGCGAAATAGTGCCAGGGACACGTTGCCCAGCTGAGGAGAAATTCAAAAGGACACATTACAACTACTGCTAATAAGATTCAGTGGGTCACATGTGAGGCCCAGTGTGAGAGATTTAGCAGCATCTAGTGGTGATAAACCATACTGCACAACTCACTGGAGCCATCATTTTTCTCATCTTTTCTTGCTGTTGCCTCGCTAGCAGGAAGAGGTTTGATGAGATGTGTGGAGTTTGCATGTTCTCCCTGTGTCTATGTGGTTCTATACAGTTACTCTGACATGCACATGAGACAAACTGGGAACTTTAAATTGACCGTAAATTTGAGTGTGAATGGCTGTTTGTCTTTGTGGCACCGTGATGCACGATTGAATCTGCATGTAAATTGCAATGTGTCATTTGGTTGGAGTTTGAATATGTAGTGAAAAATTTTTGTTTTGTTGTTTTGTTTTTCACTAATGCAACAGAAGGTAACTATTTGAGGAACACAGAGAGAGAGACGGGAGGGGAACATCACTTAGTTCAGCTGCAAATTTGGGGGAGCAAAAAAAAATATTCAAAGATGCAAAATGTGTCATATTTGCAATTAACATGTGTGGTGTGTTCATTGCCTTCGGTCTCTACCTGGAAGGGCGTGTTGATTCGGCTGACTAGAGTGTCTAAGATGTGCACGCTCTCGTGCTGGTGGAGGAGGATGAAGGAGAGGAAGGTCTGCAGCAGAGCCGGCTCGGTCACGCTCCTTAGGAAGAGGTCGAGGTACGCCGTGGTGGTCATCACCTCCTCCAGGGTGAGCTTCACAGAGAGGAGGGTGGACAGAGTGGGTGGTCACAATGTGGAGCTGGTTTTGGTCCAATTACAGTGCAGCATATAAATTCTTGAGTACGTTTATTAGATTACAGCCCTTTGGCTCTCAAGCCTACAAAGAATCTTGATGAATTGCTTATGTGGAAAATCTTCTGTGAGGTTTTGGGGAATATAATGATCTCCAGAATGGACAGAGAAGTAGAAACACTGAACTGAATCAGATCTGAGGAGTTTTTGAAGAACGGGATGCAGACATTAAAAGACCTGGAGCAGCTACAACGTCGAGCTAGCGGTTAACCGTTGTTCCAAGGATTTATGCTGCAACTTAAACACAAGCCAAAAGGCTGAACTGATCCTCTGAGACTTCATTACTGCTTATACAGTAATATTAATGTCTCACGTATAGACACAGTTAATGCGCGCCACACAATGTTGAAAAAAAACAAACATTTATGAATCAAAGAGAAAGAAGTCTAACGAGTTATTTAGAACAATGGCTTGAATTTGAGAGAAGCAGGGGTCAAAATTCCAGCTTCTCCCAGAACTCTGTAATCTCTGTACACTCGTCCACATGTCACAACAGGAGGTTCAGGGTAGGAGACAGTAGAACAAGAACCTTGTGGAGAGCTGGAGCAAGCACAGGCACGAGGAACCCATTGTAGATGTAGCCGACGAGCTGGTCTCTGATGTCAGGATGCGCCACCTGCAAACAGGAAGGTAGACATCAGTCGTCAGTCAAGCCATCAGTTGCACCAGCAGATATACAAACGCTGCGTATCACTCAAGCACATTATTTGTTTGTTTAACCTGTATCACAGCGTTGCAGAACTCCAGGGAGTTGAGGAACTGGACCAGGGCCGGCATCCACAACCAGTCCTCCCTGTGCAGGCAGTGCCACTCCTCACTGGGAACCTCCAGTTTGGTGGGCAGGGACGAGTACAGGCCGCTCAGCCCTGTGGCCAGCACCTGCACAGGGGCAAAGTTTCAACATCAGTTATACGAGATAAGGCTGTTACATTCATACAATTCATTGTTTTATTGATTTCTGATCTTTGCGACTGCGAGTCGAAGTATTTACTACTCCTGCAAAGTCAACATCGGTGCTTTAATCTCTAATGAGGTTAGAGTGCAGAAAATTCAGGAAGTCAACAAGTCCACTGTGTGTTCAAGGCTACGTCTTTGCAGGTTTAGTTTGTTAAAACGCATGAGAATGGGCTCAGTCAGAGCCAACTCAAGTGGAAAAAAAAATTATCCTCTTTTTGCTGAAGCAGAAAATAACTTTCACAACGCATGATTGACTTCTCCTCTGCCCTTTTGAGACAAACATGCCCAGAATGGTCAGACAACTTTGCACAAGAAGAGAAGAGAGAGCAACTCGAGAGGGCCACAATTCACTTTTAATGGGATTGATTTTTAATGATTAGAGAGCCTTAAAGTTTGAAGCGTTTTTAGAACCTGCTGTTGTGTAGTTCTAAACTCTTTCTGTATAGCGCTTTCACCACGGCAGGAATCCTCTGAGGCAAACTGTCAAATCCCGCTTTCATTTTCACGAAACAGACTTGCAGCAAAGTCTCGCTGCTTCGCATCAATCAGACGCTCTGATGCGACGCAGATGTGAATGCAGAGTTCTGCAGATCCTCCTCCCCGCCTGGCGCCGCATGGCAGCAACGGCAGCGCCTCCTGCTGCTTGCTGTTCAAAGTTCAAGAGGTTTTGTGGCTCCGCATCGAGCGATAAGAGCGACGGCACTAATTAACGCATTCACTTCTTCCCACATCGGATTCCAGTATTAATGGCGGCGCTTTACGGCGCAGTCACTTAAAACCACAAAAGAAATCAGAGGCACTGTGGTCTGACTCAAGTGTTTGATGAGCGCATCGTTAGTGTGTACGTGCATTCTCTCTGCAGAAACAGCGCTGTGGCGTGCCAGCAGAACCAATTAAAACTAAACTGCTGTTGCATCAAAACCTGCTGAGGTTTTTTTTGTTTTGCTTTTTTTAAAAAGCCGTTGAGCTCCAGTCCGTATTTACCCAGGATTAGTTTGCAACCTTGATCTTCCGAAGGCCTGACATTTGTGACACTCGTTCCACGAGGTGTTTCACCTTTAGCAGAGTGGCTGCATCTTTTCACTTGAAACGCTTGATGACGCAGAGTTACATTCGAGAGAACAGGAATGTATAAATCCGGAGAAGATTTTTCAGAAACCCCCCACACACACACACACACACACACAAAACTAGCTAGCAAAGTCCAATGCAGTTGGTGAGGAGGACTGACCGGACAGAAGTAGGTGTTCTCCGCCACGTGTTTGGCGACGCGCTGGTTCTCTGCCGACAGCGACATGATGAGCAGCAGCGCGTCCCTGGCCTGCTGGCCCACAGTGCCCTCCCTGTGGATGAAGGGGATAAGCAGGGAGAAGATGAGGAAGTTGGTGGCTCCCTGATCCTCACTGGTGTGGAAAAACAACTCCAGGATGGAGGGGTCCTTAGCCAGGACGCAGCACAGCTGGTTGAGCAGCAGCACCAGCTCGGCCTCCACCGGCGGCGCGGCCGTCCCTGAGCAGGACGACAGCAGCATCATGAGCGGCCGCAGGACGGGCTTGTGGTGCAGCAGCGGCTGTCGCGCCTGACCCACCAGCATCTCGTACAACTTCAGCTGCTCCAGCTTCATGTCGTCGGTGAACTGCCTGCGCAGGCTCCACACAAACAGCCGCTCCATCACGTTCTCCATCACCACAAACTCCAGGATGGGGCCCATGGCGCCCACCTGGCCGCTCTCCTCCTCGATCAGCAGGAAGAGCATGTGCTCCACGTAATTCTGCACCGCGTTGGCCTCATCGCCCGGGATGGGCGCGAATCGGCCTGAGCTGGCGCTTAGGTTGAGGACACTTAAGGGGGTTGAGGCGGAGCTGCTGCGGAGGGGGTCGTGTTTTTCTAGAATCTTCACCACCTGCAACACAAACACAAGAGGTACATTAAACTTAACCACAACGGGTTTACTATGCAAGAACTGCAAGGTTAACAAAGCGTTAAGTATTTATTTCTGAGCTGTCTTTGAGAGGACTGAAATCCAGTCCTCTCAAAGACATCAGCAGAACTAAATCTCTTAAACCTATCTTAAAAAAACAGTAAATACAACTAGTTTAATGCAATACATCTCAATTATCCAGCTGCATTGGAAGGAAGTGACATACAAACAGTGGTGGAAAAAAGTTTTTGGACACCTCATTCATTTGTGATGTACTGTATTAGACTAAGAATCAGTCTTAAGTCTCTCTGTGCAGTTTACATTTACCTACATGCTGCATGTGCACTGTTCGGTCCTACTCAGAACTGGATGCTTCAGCAAGATGACGTCCCTTTGCAACACATCCAGAGCACACGAGTAAAATACCACAAGAATTTCTTTTTTAATTTTGTCAAATCAACAATAACCAACAAAATAATTTCCACTTGTTTATGTGCCTCTGATGCAGCCAAACCTTTTGAAACAGGAAAACACATACACTCTGGCAAACATTTAATGACAAAAATCGAGATTGAGTAACGTTTTAAGGGTGTCCGGAAACCTTTTTCCATTACAGTATCATGGGCCAAAGAGATCACAGGGTAATGTTTAAAAGGTCAGAGAACCCCACCTTAAAAATGATGTGAATTTGAGGCATAGAAAAAAAAAGTATGCAGTACGCCGCTGTGGTGTCCTAATGTGTGAATGGAGTTTTTTCTCAAAGTCATGTGACAGAGGACAGCTCATCCTCTCTTTTTGTGGGCTTTCCTCACCCAATAAACAGCACAGCTCCTTGTAGCAGCTTTTCCACTGGGAAAATCCATTTAATTGCCGGGTTGTATGAGTACAAACCCGCTGAATCCATTTTTATTCACGTTGGCACACGTGTGAGTAATGCCATAATCCGCCGCACAGCACAGAGAATCTTACATGGCGCTGCTTGTGTCGGGGTGTGAGACAAACTGGAAGTGCAAGAAGTGGAATCCTTCCTGCCCCACTTCCAGGTAGGAGAAGACGGCATAAACAGACCGGCCCGTATTGACTCCGTCTGGTAGAGAGAAACGGTCCTTTGTGTGCGCCGTCCCTCCCTTGTGTGTCCACTGCGTAGAAACCCAATAATGGGCCCAGTGTCCCCTCGGCCTGTTACTGCTGCCATGACAATCACTGGCTGTGCACTAGAGATCCAGCCGTGTCTCATGGAAACACGAGAACAGGTTTTGTAATGGCTGTCTGAGCCGGACGGGCCTGTTTGGCTCGGAGGACTGAGGCATCGCTCGCATTCAGACTCCCAGGTTGGGAATCAGACCGTCTGACTTCTGGCTGAGCCACGGAGTGGAACCAGTCAGCGACCATGAAGAGCCCCAGTGACCACTGTCTGATGTTTCCCAGCTGGTGGGTCGACAGTTTCGCTTTGCGTCTCACAGCAAACACGACGTCACGCCTGCAGAGCTGCAGATAAGATGCAGCATGTGGACATTAGCCTCCCCAGCCAGTAAAAGAGGCGCGGCTTCCGACAGAGGTACTTACATACACGTTCCTCCACTTTCAAAGTGAAAAATTAAAGTCAAGCGCGTTCATATCAAGCTAGAGATTAACCCGGCGTGGAAATGGGACGTCGCAGCAGGAGCGAAACTGCCAGTTAGCCTGAAGCTAAACAAGCTTTAATCCAGAGCTGAGCTTTTTCCTTTTTTTTTTTTTTGTTGCTGTGATTATGTGGGAGTGACGTTTAGAAAAAAAAGATGATGTAGATTAGGAGTTCAAACATGAGACCTGACTTCATGTTTATTCCAGTCGGAGATCACAAAGTGTCGCTCCTGTTAAAGCAGTCTGTCCGGTCCCGCTGACCTACTATCACTGCTTTGTTTGTATTCAAAACACACAGCACACTAACCTGATGTGAAATCAACACCCGAATCAGCTGCAGGCATCGCTGAGCTACACAGGACTCAGTCGCACTGACTGTAAACTGTCCACACTGACTGGGTCTCACCTTAATACATCTTTAGCCCTGTTATTGTGATCACTGCTCAGTTCTCCTCCACAGCTGAGCTTCAAGCACCGTTGAACACTACTGAAAGATGAGTAACCATCTACTTGTCATTTATGCTGAAAACATATTTCAAAACTAAGCTTTTGCACTTAGACACGTTTCTGCTTGCATCTTTTCTAAGTAAAACATGCTAATTTCACAACAAGCCAAGTGGAGCTGTTCAAACTTCGAAACAGCGCATGCAATCTTTCCCCCTTTGGCGGAAAAAAAGTTTGGTTAAAAAAAAGTTTCTTTTCCACCTTAGTGGTTTAATTTCTGAACCAAAGTGTGTGCTGCTGACCTCAGATGACTGGATTCATATTAATTAGAAGGTTCTTTAAGTACCAAGTTGTTGAATGCACATAATGCATATTAAAAGGTTAATCAATCAAAGAATGTAATAATACCAAGAGTGCATGAAATTCCCAGGCCTTCTGTCTGAATGACAGAGTTAATCCCCTCAGGCTTAATAACTAATTGCCAGTTCATTAGAGGCCAGTGGGGTTGGGTGGAAGACGTTGTGACCTCCGTCACTGTCAGAGGTGACCAGACTCCACAAGGAGAGCGCAGACATGAAAGCAGCAGCGGACACGACTTAAATCTCCTCAGCGTCTGGCCAACGTCACTCTCGGGTCTGAGTGAGTGTTTGTTCTCTCTTCTCTCTGTGGGAGGAGAAGGACTCGCTGGCTTCCAGGAACCACGAGGGTTGGACGGGGACACGGACTGCCGCTGAGAGCCAAGAGTCGGAGGCTAGAAGAGCACCGCAGCCCTGCTCCTGCTGCTGCTGCTGCTGCTGCTGCTGCTCAGACTCCACACTGGACTGGACGCTTTCAGGGCGGGACAGGTTCAACAGAATTTATGTCCATGTGGTGGTTAGAGTGGTGGTGCCAAGACGGCGGTCAGGCTTTCTCATCTGGTCAACAAGTTTGCACGCTTTTTATAGAAATATATCAGACAGTTGAGAAAACAATATTTCAGACTCTTAACAGGTCGCAAGAGTCTGAGCCTGAGAATTTCACATGTTAGCTTGAGGCCTGGATGGGATGTTCACAGCCAGGCAGGCGATCAGCAAAGTGGATCCGAATGTCATGGTTTGTTTTCTAAGATTCTAAGATTCTAAGATTCCTAGTGTTTCAAATCGCACTCCTCTGTATTGCCCACTGATTTTTAATAGTGTCGACTCGCAGACTAACACACTGCAAGCTGTGGTGGTGGCACATATCAGGTGTTAATGTTGTCGCTTGAGTTGGTTGTTGTGTGATACAATGCCAATCTAACCCCCCTTTCATACTGAAGAAAAAACACTTTGAGGTGACACTGCTGCACAACACAATAAGTGTGCCACTTTGAAGCGGAAGTTTGCTACTACAAACCCAACAGCAGTTGTGACCATGTGGGATCTCTTCAGTTTGGACTTTTTTTCCCCAAAAGAGATGCAAATGGCATCATTATGAATCCGTTTTTTTTTTTTATGATATATGGACCATCGGTAAAATATTCAAACTAGAAATACAGTTCATGTAAAAAGCAGCCGATTTAAAGCAGACTGAGAATTGAAAGAGAAAGAACTCTGAGGTGTTTCACCTGCGCCCAGTGATTCTTGAAAACAATCATGCAGGTCTCTGGATCCACCCCCTTCAGGACCAGAGGCTGCCCGTCTCTGCTTCCATTGGCAACCATGGAGGCCATCGCGGTGAACGGGTCGTGCGTGGGTTAGACCATGTCATGAGGCGCGGGGGGGAAGGACGTTTCGGAGCGCTCGGTGGGTACGACCACAGCCACAGGATGGGGGATGATGACGGAGGACCTGAGGACACAGAAAGGCACACATCATCACACAGGGGCGGGGTAAATATGACGGAATATCGACTGGAGCGGCGCTGCACGGACGAAGAAAGCTGCTCTCTGCCGCTGCCTGAGCGGACAGCAGCTATGACAGGCATGCAGGAGAGAGAACAATAACAGAGTCAGGCGACTCTGAGGAGGAGAGAAGGAGACACAACTATGCACTCTGGACTTTGGACCAAGCTGCCAAACTGCTCTCCTGAATACCTCAGGACTGGAGTGGATTCTTGCAGGGCTCCTTAGTATCACTCTCATTACAGAACCATCCTCTGACACCAACAGGTCAACAGCAACAGTGTGTGAATAATTTCCATGCTGCCTATCCTTGTTTTTCTGTCCCCAATTTCAAAACAATCTTTTGGCAATTGATATTTTAAGTTTAAAGTACCATAAGACTGAAAAAAGTTACTGGCTGATATCAGATCAATTTCGTCTTCATGCGTCTTCTCACCTTAATTTGGCCTGTTCTTGTTCATGTTTTTGTTGAAACTACAGTAACTCCGTTTTTTTTATTATTATTATTATCGAGTGGAAGCTCCTTGGATGAGACTTCAGTTCGGGACGTTGGCTGTGGGAGACAATTTGACGTCTGCCTAGCTTACGACTGCATGTCGTCCATGTAAAATATGTTTCTGCTTTAGCTGAAAATAGCCCAGGGGCAGCTTTGCAAACTGTTCCAGCTCACACTGGCTCAGTGGAAATCTGGAAGATGCCAATTTTTTTTTTTTGCCCCACAAAGGAAGATATTTGTTGTTTTCCTTGGAGACGACGCTTCTGGAAAGACTGATTCAGGCAAACAGGAGGGAGGTTTTTGTTTGGCAACACGGAGGACAGAAAGAGGATGGGATATCCTGCCATCCTGGACAAGGTTATAAGTAGAATAGAATAGAATAAGTTCATTAAGCCCCCAAACGGGAAATGCAAGTGATACAGGATACAATCAAGACTCACAATGGGTCATAGCAGGTCCGCATGTGCAATATTGTCAATAAATACAATAAATCTGCTGTGCAGTTTGATGACTCATGGTTGAGCATGCAGGGCGAATTTCTCCTTCTTTGCTTACAAATTCACAAGTCAAGGTGCTCGACGAGAATCATTTTTCAAACCTCTGCCAGAACACTTCACCAGGCTGCTGCCAGACTAGCTGTTGCTGCTGCTCCGCGCTATGTCATTTATTTTTTCTTTCTTTCTTTTTTCTAAATAAACATAATACACACCAGCAGCTGTAGTGTGGTGGAGTGAAGTAGTTTAGAAGCTTGCATGAACAATAAATAACTGCAATAATGGTTTAGTGAGACGTGAACAAATCAAACATGCCTCAAAGTTTGACCAGAGCATGTCATGGTTTTCTGTCATGTTCATGTTTAATTTTCGTTTCTTCCCTGAAGGCATCACCACCTCTCTGCACCCAGGTCAATCAGCATTAACTCTCTGCACCCAGGTCAATTGAGCATTAACTCTCTTCAACCTGCTCTCCTGCCAGACTATTTAGTTTGAATGATGAGCTCCTCCCTGCCAGATTGTTTTCTGCCATGCACGACGCTGCATCACGGAAAGAAAACGGACTGACTCACCGTACTGACCTTGCCTGTTCTGGTTTTCGAGCCTTCATGAAATTCTTCGCCTGAGTGAGTTTGGTGTTTTGACCTGTTTCTCCCAAGAGGAGGATCCTTTTTGCCCTTGGCCCTTATTCCCCTCTGTTCGAGATGACCAGCCGCTTTCCCGCAAGAAATAAAGCTGTGCCTTCTTTTTGAACCGTCCAAACTTGTAAAGTGTGAATCTGGCAAAACATGGGTCCTTTAACCGACAGAGACACTTGCCCAGTTTGAAGTGAGTACAATCTGGCCAGAAGTTTATGGACCCAGCACACACACCCAAGAACCGCTTTGAGCAGATTGAAGGATTCTCCAGCAGCACGAGACTGTTCTGGCCTCCGCTGCAGCTGAGGCAAGACAAACCGCAGCCACCCAGGAACAGAGCCTCTCCACCCTAATCAACCAGGTGCAACAGCTAGCTGCGACCGTGGCCCAGATAACCCCTATTAGCGCTACCCCAGAGCCCGCACAGGTCACGACTTCCTTCTCCCCGCAAGGTCAGTTTCGAGCCACGCATAGGAGCCCCTGAACGATGCAGCGGAGCCTGAGGGTGCAACCTGCTTTTTGACCAATTGTTCTATTTTTTTTTCCTTACAACCCCTCACCTTTGCCACGGAGGAAGCGAAGGTGGCATTCACAGTGAATCAACTTACCGGTAGAGCGAGACTGTGGGGGACTGCTGAGTGGGATAAGAGGACCACGGCCTGCGCTTCTTTGGGGAATTCTCAGCTGAACTGCGTAAGGTCTTCGCCAGGGCGCCCACTCAACTGTTGCCAGCGGCCTTCTGAAGGTACATCAGGGAAACCGGTCAGTCTCTGACTTCGCCATTGACTTCCGTACGAAGGCCCGCCAAAGCGACTGGAACGAGGGGGCTCTTCGTGACGCCTTCCTGCACGGGTTAGCTGATTACATTAAGGATGAGCTAGTGTCCCATGTCCTTCCCACCTCTCTCGATGGCGCCATTGCCCTCGCTTCAACCATCGACCTCCGCATCCTGACTCGCCGGAGGGAGAGACGGCCGATGCTCACCACCCGGGTTCCGGCTCCATCGCCTCGAAGCTATGCCCGGGGGTCGACCGCCCCCCTTGCAGCCAGTACCGAATCCTCACACAGCAACGTGGAACCCATGCAAGTGGGTCGCACCAGCCTGTCCCCAGAGGAACGGGAGCGCGCCGCAAGGCAGATCTCTGTCTCTACTGTGGTCGGCCTGGCCACTTCATCCGGAACTGTCCAGTAAAGGGGAGCTCATCAGCAGGTGAGGAGCTACTGGTGAGTCCATCCTCTTTAATGCCTCCTCCGTATCTGACCGCCCACTGTTTCTCGTCAAGCTCCTTCTGCCTGAAACTTCTGAACTCCTGTCTTGTTTGATTGACTCTGGTGCGGATGCAAACCTCATTGATGAAGGACTAGCCCGTCAACTGGGTATTGATTGCCTGCCCCTGCCTAAACCTGTGCCTGCCCGGGCCCTAGATGGCCATCTGCTGGGAACGGTCACTCACCAGACAGAGCCGGTTAAACTACTGATGTCCGGAAATCATCATGAAGCCATCCAGTTTTTTGTCCTGCCTTCACACCGTGTCCCTCTGATCCTGGGCTACCCCTGGCTCCGTCGCCACAACCCACTCGTCGACTGGTCGGCAGGAGCAATCCGTGGTTGGAGCCCTTTTTGCCATCAAGTTTGCCTCAAACAGGCAGCCGCACCAGCATGCTGCCCTCTCCGAGACCCGCCTGACCTTTCCAGAGTTCCTCCAGAGTACCATGATCTAGGAGAGGTTTTTGTAAAACCAAGGCAAAGTCTCTGCCTCCTCACCGCCATATGACTGTGCGATCGACCTCCTTTCTGGTACCTCTCCGCCCAAGGCGCGCCTCTACTCTATTTCAGGTCCTGAGAGGGAGGCTATGGAGACGTGACATCAACGACTCCCTGGCGGCAGGCATTATACGACCCTCGTCCCTCTCCTGCGGGTGCCGGCTTCTTTTTCGTGAGACAAGAAGGACAAGACTCTCAGACCGTGCATCGACTACAGGGCCTCAACGACATAACGGTAAAGAACCGATACCCGCTGCCTCTCATGACCACTGCATTTGAACTTCTCCAAGGGGCCAGTGTCTTCACCAAGCTTAGACCTCCGAAACGCTTACCATTTGGTTCGCATTAGGGAAGGAGACGAGTGGAAGACGGCATTCAACACCCCAACAGGACATTACGAGTACCTGGTAATGCCTTTCGGTTTAACCAATGCCCTGCAGTATTTCAGACTCTGGTTAATGACGTCCTCCGAGACATGCTCAACCGTTATGTTTTCGCCTCACTTGGATGACATCCTGATCTTCTCCAGGTCAAAGGAGGAACACACCCTTCACGTTAAGGCTGTCCTGCAGCGGCTTCTCGAGAACTCTCTTTTTGTCAAGGCTGAGAAATGTGAATTCCATGTATCATCAGTTTCTTTCCTAGGCTACATTGTCGCTCAGGGGAGCCTTCAAATGGACCCTGCAAAGGTCTCTGCGGTCTCCTCCTGGCCCGTCCCTGAGACCAGGAAACAGCTGCAACGTTTCCTCGGTTTTGCCAACTTTTACCGCCGATTTATTCGAGGCTACAGCACTCTGGCTGCTCCTCTCACAGCCCTCACCTCCCCCAAGGTAATGTTCTCCTGGAACCCGTCTGCCAGTCGGGCCTTTGAAACTCTGAAGACCCGTTTTACCACAGCCCCAATCCTCCAGTTGCCCGATCCCGACCAACAGTTTGTGGTGGAGGTGGACGCCTGACATTGGAGTAGGAGCTGTGCTGTCTCAGCGTTCTGCGTCCGACCAGAAGCTACACCCATGTGCGTTCTTCTCTCGCCGCCTGAATCCCGCAGAACAGAACTACGACATCGGGAACCGAGAACTACTGGCGGTGAAGCTGGCCTTGGAGGAGTGGCGACACTGGCTAGAAGGTACAAAGGTTCCGCCTCGCCTGGACTGATCACAAGAACCTCGAATACATTCGCACCGCTTAAACGCCTGAACTCACGCTGCTCGCTGGTCTCTGTTTTTCACTCGCCTCAATTTTTCTTTCCTATCGCCCTGGGTCCCGTAATGTGAAACCTGATGCCCTGTCACGCCAGTTTGTCAAGGAGAGCTCGCCTTCAGATTCTGTTCCTGTTTTGCCTCCCTCGTGTCTGGTGGCTCCCCTCTTTTGGGACATTGAGGAGAAACTCAAAGCCGCTTCCGCTGACCAGCCAGGACCTAGCGCATGCCCCTCTAACCGATTGTTTGTGCCTGCTCCACTCAGGTCTGAAGTGCTGCAATGGGCTCATTCCTCCAAACTCACCTGTCATCCAGGCACACTCAGAACCAGGGAGTTCCTGCAACGACGATTTTGGTGGCCCTCCATGGAAGCAGACGTGCGGCAATTCATCAAAGCCTGTCCAACCTGCAATCGCCACAAACCGTCTCATCAGGCTCCTGCTGGTCATCTCCATCCCCTACCTATTCCTGGTCGTCCCTGGTCCCATATTTCCTGGATTTTGTCACTGGACTTCCCCTCGAGGGAAATACTGCTATCCTCACCTTAGTGGACAGGTTTAGCAAGATGGCACACTTTGTTCCCTTCCGAAGCTCCCATCGGCAAAGGAGACTGCTGAGCTGATCCTCCTACACGCTGTCCGCCTCACGGAATCCCAGTTGATGTCGCCTCAGACCGGGGTCCCCAGTTCACCTCCGCTTTCTGGCGGGAGTTCTGCTCGCTATTGGGAGCCTCCGTTAGCCTGTCCTCAGGTTTCCACCCTCAGTCGAACGGCCAGAGTGAAAGGAAGAACCAGGACATGGAGACCTCTCTACGTTGTTTGGTATCATCCAATCCTTCATCCTGGTCCCAACAACTGATTTGGGTAGAATATGCCCATAACACCCTTATCAGCTCAGCCACAGGCCTCTCCCCCTTCCAGTGTGCCTACGGATATCAGCCTCCACTGTTTCCAGCCCTCGAGAAGGACGCCTCCTGCCCATCGGTGCAAGCCTTCATGCGACGCTGTCAGCGCACCTGGAGACAAGCCCGCAAAGCCCTCCAACGGTCCACCGACCGTTATTCCAGGTCTGCCAATCGTCCGCCTCTCAAGCTCCAGCATACAAGGTGGGACAGAAGGTTTGGCTGTCCACCAAGGACCTCCCTCTCCGCGTTGAGAGCAACAAGTTGGCTCCCAGGTTTATTGGGCCATTCCCCATTCAGAAGATGATCAACCCGGTTGCAGTTAGACTTAAGCTCCCTAGGTCGATGCGTGTTCATCCCACATTTCATGTCTCCAAGATCAAACCTGCTCCGGAAAGCCCTCTGGTACCCCATGCAACTCCGCCCCCTCCCCCCCGCATGGTTGAAGGCGGTCCTGTTTTTCTGTCCAGCGTCCCTCCGCTTCTCGCCGCCGAGGGCGGGGCGTTCAATATCTGGTAGACTGGGAGGGCTACGGTCCGGAAGAACGCCAGTGGGTCCCCGCTAGCTTCATCGTCGACCCCCAGCTTGTGACCGACTTCCACCACGACAACCCAGATCAGCCCTGCCCTCCGTCCTCTGCGCAACCCGCTTCCCAACGGTCACGCCCCTCCCACCAGTTCCAATGGACGAAGAGGGATGGACTTGGACACACTGGACGGCCAGGATGCCCAGGAGGACATGGATCTGACTGACATCCAAGGTACTCTGGAGGAGCCGAATGATCCTCCCCAGGTTACCTTCTCCTCCGACCACTTCCCCGACATGGAAGTGTCTGCGTCACCCGAGTATTAGCCCTCTGTCTGTTGCCGCCTGTTCTCTTTTTTTTGGGACGTCAGGAGCCGCCCCTTGGGGGGGGGGTTCTGTCATGGTTTTCTGTCATGTTCATGTTTAATTTTCGTTTCTTCCCTGAAGGCATCACCACCTCTCTGCACCCAGGTCAATCAGCATTAACTCTCTGCACCCAGGTCAATCAGCATTAACTCTCTTCACCTGCTCTCCCTGCCAGACTATTTAGCCGCCCTGCTCCCGCCTCCCTGCCAGATTGTTTTCTGCCATGCACGACGCTGCATCACGGAACCCCGGACTGACTCACCGGCTACTGACCTTGCCTGTTCTGGTTTTCGCCTCCAGCCTTCCCCTGAAATTCGACGCCTGAGTGAGTTTGGTGTTTTGACCTGTTTCTCCCAAGAGGAGGATCCTTTTTGCCCTTGGCCCCTTTTCCCCCTCTGTTCGACTGACCAGCCGCTTTCCCGCAAGAAATAAAGCTGTGCCTTCTTTTTGAACCGTCCAAACCTTGTCCGTGTGTTGCATTTGGGTCCACAATAGACACCCCCCGTTTCAGAGCAAGCTAGCACTTGCTAATTAGCAGGCCTGTGATTCACTAAAAGAAGAAGATGGAGTTGTTGCACTGTTTACGGATCTTATACCTCCAACTAAAGACAAAGCTATTTTGATTCGTCATCAAAAAACTATCAACATGTTTTTGGACCAATGTGTTTGAATGATGAGCTCATTATTCAAGCCATCATTCATGCACATGTATTTGGAGACAAGGAAAGAAAACGCTAGTAAAGTGACTGAATGAGATTCATTGTGTCTTCATAAGATATATGCGATTATTTGCATTTTCATTTATAACAGACACTTGACTATTCATCTTCAAAGATGACAGCTAAAATAGTCACATATCTATAATCGTATATACAGTAACTAGTAAAGTGAATCTGGCAAAACATGGGTCCTTTAAGTAAGTCCGACAGAAACAAAAAAAAATGCAGACTTGCAAAAATTCAGTATGAAGTGAGATTCCATGAGCTAATTCTTCCAACAGATGTTTAAAGTTGACCTGCCAACCGACTGCCAACAAAAGAGGGGCCTCGCCAGCAGCCTGTGTATCGCTAAAAACTAAATCAAAATCAACCTTTGGCTGTTGCATAAAGCACACAATCAGTTATTGCTGTTTGTATGTGTGTGTGTGTGTGTGTGTGTGTGTGGGGGCGGGGGGTAAAACAGGTGGCAATATCGTGCCACAATAACAACCACAGTTAAAACCTCCAGACCTCGCCCTTCAAGTGCCTCACAGCCAATCAGAGCGCACCCCCCTCCCTTGATTCCTCTCGATTTTAGTAGCACAGAAACACGCCGGCCAACCAGCGGGACGTTCGGGCGTCAACACGGCACACATTCAAAACTTTCACCATCTGCTTTCAGTTAGGAGGAGTGTCGGCTGCCTGGAATTTCCAGGAGGAATGTGAGAGCAACGCTGTGTCAAAGACTCAGTGAGCCGCGCGGGTGCGTGCATGTGTGTGTGTGTGTGTGTGTGTGTGTGTGTGTGTGTGTGGCTCCTTACCTTCGCTGGACCATCTTTAGCAGGCGCAGATCGCAGACAAGAACTTCATTCTTGCTCACTGTTGTCAAAGAAAGAGGGGAAAAAATAAAAGGGTGAGCGTGAGAGAGAGTTGAGGAGGCAAGACGTCAAAGCAGCGGCAGGAAGTGTGCGACCGTGTGAGAGGACAGGCGTGGTGGGAAGTGACTGGACATGAGTAAGCTGCTCGGAGCGTAACTTGGATGGAGATGAGGAGGAGGAGGAGAAGCATGGGTAGGAGGAGGAGGAGGAGAAGGAGGTTACATGGAGGGAGGTAGGAAGGGAGGGAAGAACAGTAGAGGGAGGGAGTTAAAAAACAAGCTGTCATGAGAGAGAATTTGTGTGACTTATTTACTGAAAAACAGAAAATTGTGATTTTGACTGATTGCAGCCCAGCCTGCTCCTTTAATTGAAGGAGTGACATTAGGAGCGTCCCGATGAAGTGGTGTGGTCAGCAGCATCACGTGTGGGAGGTGCCGTCCTCACCAACCCTGCCACCACCTCCACCCGTGGGAAACACACCGACCGGTCTTCACTCCCGACTCTGTAATCGCTCAGCAGATTACCCGTCTATAATCTGCCCGTGATGTTTAGGCCTTTTTCAGAGGGCCTTTTTTTAAAATGTGGGCTCCTCGGCAAACATGCAATCTGCGCTGCGAGCGTGATGTCACATCGACACGGCGGCTGCGAAAGAGGCAGACGGAGACGTGCGTGGGTGAGCGCGTACAGTCGAGTCATCCGGACGAATCTTTCTGCTGCTCTGAAGCTTTTTTGAGGGGCATTTTTCAGTCCAGTGTTGGTTTCATAAAAGTGTATATACCAGATGAGCTCATAAGATAAGGAATTATCTTGTGACGTATTGGCCTCAACACAGCTGACTAATAATCAAATATAAACCATGTTAATTATTCCATTTTTATTCAGTCAATTACTGCTCCGTTTTCTATGACGTGCCAATGCACAGTGATCAATAAACCTAGAATCGTATCTAAATATGTTATTGGTATTCCTTTGAAAACAAAAAAGCAACTAATTGTCCTTTAAATTGCTGTATCTAAATGTGATCCGGCTCACTGGTCTTCAGGGTGAAGTCAGAAATTATTCAAGCATAACATTCAACCAATAAGAGTATTTTTTCGCTCTGGAATGCTAGTAAATAATTGTAATTCAACACACTTAATCAAGTTTTACATTTTTTAATTTTTTTGTAAAATAGTAAATTATAACAATGTTAATTATATGTTTTAGTATTAAAAACACCATTTGAGCTAAAGTCTCTGATGTAACAAATTATAGAAACCCTTAAAAATACATTTTTAAGAACCCCCCGAGAAAAAGTGAATTAGTCATTTAAATCATCAGTATTCCAATAAATCAAGCTCACTACAACAAACACAAGCCTGGAGGAGGCAACAGCGGACAGGCTGTAGTTATGGTAACACACCTGTCACGGATCATTAGCAGAGCATGACCAGGAAATAGCGACAGCATCTGCATTTAGACCTGTTCCATATAAATCTCTCGTCACACAGTTTCTCATTTTAATCAGCCGCTGAGAACATAAAGTTCTGTGTTAATGACGACTGGCTGCTGATCCAGACAGACTTGGAAGCCTTGCGACATTTTTTTTATTTGATTTGAAGACCCCGATAGCAGACTACACAAATAATTAGAGTCATTATTTTTCTGTTGCATTGCTGACAACTGCAGCTGGAAGGAAAGGAAAAGTGACTTCCAAACAGCGGCACTTTTGCTGCTAATAAAACTGTGGAGGACGTCTGTTTCCACTTTGAGTCTCTGCTACTCTTCTGGTAAGTTCTGCAGAATGAAGAATGCTGAAGGAACATTTTAAAACATAACTTAAATGAGGTTGCTGTTGTTTTCTCTAGTTTAATAAGTGAGGCTGCTACAGTCCCACAGTCCTTAACAATCATTGGCAATTGAGTGCAATGATTTCCAACACGGAAACGATTCAAATGCTAATAAACTAGCCAAGGCGGAAACATTTGGTGAGCATGACTTTAGGGACCAGAAAAAAGAACTCAGATCTGCAGAGAGGGATGCAGGACAACACAGATCTTCGCTTGTTATTCCTGGAAAACGTGTTTTTCAGAGAGGGCTCATCAAACTCTGTGCTCCCGACACAGAAGGACAGCCCACAGATGACACAGCTCTGCTTGCTCAAAATAGCCAGAAGTGCAGGCGAAGTCTGAAACGTGATGAGCAGAGCGCACGCCAAAATATAGGTTGTTAAAAATACATCTTTAGTGCACGCTAGATCTGAATCGGTTTCTGGAAAATCCAAATTGTGCCCAACTGCTGCTGGTCTCATGTGCCACACAGACCTTCCTGATTTGGAAAATTTCAGTTCTGCAATTATGGCAATTTGATAATTACGCGTATTTGTTGCTTCAACTTGTCTGCAGTCAGTGGCCATCAACATAGAAGAGGGATTTCTGGCAGCGTCCAACTGCTCTCTTTGTTTCACTTAATTGGTTAATTCTTAAATCCATTTGTTGCATGTTGAAAGTTTAAGTCGCGCCATAGTTAAAAAAAAAAAAAAACAAACTGGATCATCTTTAGACAGAGCGGCAAATTGTGACATGCATCAATTAAATTTGCCACTGAGGAAACATGAAAAGTAACTCTTCTAGAATTGCTGGGAGAGCAATTCGTAATTCAATTTTCCTATTGTAAGTAACCTTGACGTCAAAGGCTTCTTACATAATATGAAAAGTAAATGTAATAGTCGTTTGTTAATAATTGTTTTTAGATAAAGGGAGCAAAACAACAAGTAGATTGTTAAAGTTTAGAATTTCGAGAACAGAAGAAACCTCTGTGCTGAAACTCTATAGCCATGTTGCTTAACGCTGAAAAGTAGGTGGAAGAGCCTCCAGGGGTGTCACAGCAGGGGAGGAGGGACAGTTTCTTCCTCTTCCTCACTCCTAAGGTAAGCACCAGGGCAGTGACAACATGAGCACCAGCCGTGTTTCACTTCCGGTGGTACAACAGACACACAAAAGTACAAAAGAACACCAGGCTAACGAGAGCGAACGCAGACCTAATGTTAAAAAGGAAAGAGGTGTACTTTTTCTTCCTGCCATCTCATTGGTTGTCATGCACACAGGTGCGGCTTAGACAAATAGCCCAAGGACAGGAGGACACACCCTTTACTCAGCCTGAGGATCAGCTCTCACGCTAACCAGGACAACACACACAAAAAAGTGGGTCTTTTAACAAAAATTTTGTTGAACGAGAGTAGGTTCTATGCCAATGTGTTTTTATGCTTTTTTTTTAGCTCGCTAGAAATTTACAGCCATGGCAGCACAGTGACAGAAAGGCCCATTACTGTGACGGCAGCGGCTAAAATGTTCAGGAATGCAGGTAAAGCCCCTGAAGAGTGAGATAGCGGCTGCTGCCGGGGGACTGTTTATGACCCGCAATGTCCTCGTCCAATCAACAATCCCCTCGAGAAGAAAAAGGCCGTCTATTTCCTTATCGTCGTGCCCATTATCACGCTCAGCGGCCAGGGCCACCACAGCGATGGAACATTTATCACTGGGAGCGACAGATCCAGGTTACATCACGTCTGTTAAACGTAAACCAGGGCGCTCTTAAAGGATGGCACGTGAATTGTTGCTATAAGTCAGATTACAGAGGAATGGACAGGCGGGTACTTTAGGTGTTAATAATGCCTCCGTTTTTACTATATTTTCAAATAGTCTATCGAAGTAGAGGTGGGGTTACCGGCACCTCATTCAGGGAGTAACCCCACTTTCCCACCAAGACAGCTGGGACACACTCAAGCAACTCTGAATGCAGGATAAGCAGTAAAAGATGGATGGATGGATGGACGGATGGATGGTGTTTCCATAAAGAGCAGGTCCTAGTATTAAAGAGGCAGCCATGACAGGCAGTTGGACCATTGATCTGTTTGGGTTTTCGATATTTATCCCGACAACACAGCTGACATAAGAAATATGGGAAGTCATGTAGGGAATCGGAATTAACATTTAAGTTGTTCTCAGTATGCTTCCTAATTAATAGCAAGTATTTCCTTTTTTGTGGGGGATTGATTAAAAAGAGTTCCACATATTTGCCATCGAATTAAGTAGATATTTCCATATAAAGTATCCGTACACAATCCCATCTGTTTCTAAGTAGCACAACACAGTGCTGACACGACAGGTGTCCACTGTGTCTGGCTTATGAGATAATGCTGTGATTATGTAAGCAGATCTGCACTGCAAGCCTGCGTCCGCCTGCACAGGGGCGGCTGGGCATTGGATGCCGTTTCTGTCTGGAACTGGTTTCAAGGTGTTGCTGACGTCACGAGATCAGATTCACTTGAACGTTCACATACACACAAACACAGCACAGGTGAGTTACACAGGTGTGGATAACACAGCAAATAGTAGTCAATAGTGAAGACAGACACCGGAGAGAAATGACACACTGATCCAGACGCTGTTATTTCAGAGGTGTTTCAGTGTGTTCCGCTGTCAGGATCAAAGACATGTGGATAACTTCATATATGCTTCAACTCCTTCCTGTTGTCAAGAGAGAACACAAAGAAAGTCTCTCCATTATGGACGAGGACAGATGCAGCGGCCTCCTGCTTGCTGATGCTGCTAACCCGTGTGCGCAGGAGTCACTGCAGCCTCATTATCCCTCTATTGACTTTTCCTCAACACCCACGGAGCAAGACACAGTTTCAAATAAAAAACTGTAGAGGACTGCAGGAGATAACTCAAAGCCGCATTGCAGTCTGCAGTTTGATTACAAAAACTCCTTATTCTTTATATGTGCGACAGCGTGTCCTAAAACCAGAGGGATCGGCCAACATGAGGGTCCAAAAGAAGCAAGTACTGGATTATCTGAGTGAAATATTGAAATATCGTTGCTGGAATTGTTGTTGACAGCGAAAAGCACCTCTGACAAACCACATATTTAATCAGGCACCACTGGAATATTCTACCTATAGGAAGGCACCTAATTTACATCAAAGTGTTGGAACACCCTTGTGATTATCAGGAACTTCACATCTTCTTACAAAGCAACAATTACAGTAAAGCTGAATTTGTAATTAAATTAAAATTAACTGCAGTTGTCTGAAACTATAGTTGCCGCCGCCGTGCCCCAACGCTGTCAGCTGCGATGCATTCCTCTGCCCGCTATCTCCCGAACCTCACAGGCCCGCAGTAATTACCACATTGTAGGGGCACAATGAGGGCGGGTGACATCATTCCTACTTTGATGTGGGTATGAGGCCGCATCCCAACACTTACAAAAGGCCTCTGTCGGTGATAAGAGTGCGCTTAGCGTGGGCATATCCTATCTCTGCTCCTGCCACTTCCTGTCTGGCTTCTTTGCCTCACATGCTGAGATTAAAAAGGAAAAAAAAAAATTTTGCATGTGGGGCAGATGATAAACCTCTGTGAAGTTCAGATGTGCTTATTGAAAAAAAACAGAGAAAAAAGCGTCAGTACTCCAGATTTGTAACCAACCACTGAAGGAACCACTAAAAGTCCTTTAAAAATAGGACATTTATGTCACAGCTCAAACTTGTATGTACAAAGAATGTACTGAATTCCAGCGTACCAGTCTGGTCTGTTTGTGTTTCAAATATTTACTTTGCTATGTCAACTATTTAACAGCGCTGTAATTGACTTTAGAACAAGTTCATCTCAGACATCTCAGCAGTAGAGCTATGCGATGCAAATGTATTCAATTTAGACAAGGGCATGTTTGCTTCTGAACACTGTCTTCTGCCGCAATAATGTTCAGCTCCATGTCTGTGGCTGCCTCTGCCAAGAAGGAGGAGAAATGTCGCACTTCATAAAAACAAGATCTGCTGTCAGTTCACGCCATTCTTCGACAACAGAGTAGAGGTGGTTCAACCCGAGTCAGTTACTCTGTCCTGCTTACAATACTGGCTAGCTGACAAGTGGGTCACAATCACAGATGCTAACGTACATCCGCCACATGCAAACTTCCTAGAATAAGTCAACCTTTCTGTTTTCAAAAATTTCAAGAGATGCTATATTGATGACAATGTTGTTTTCTTACTTTTGGTCATTAAGAAACTTCCTGCAGCTTTTGCAGGAAGTTAAACTCTTTTTCAAACAAATCTCTGAACTCCTGCTGGTTTTTGCCACTCCAAAGACTTCTTGTTGCCTGTTGCTTCCGAGGGTCAACATGAGGCTAATCTGAAGCACGAGACGAAGGTCAGCCAGTTCCATCTGTGCAAAGAAACAGAAACAAACACACAACCACCTGCTGGCATGTGACAACTGCATCTGTTGCGAGAATGTGCAAGACGTCAGTTTCTTTTGCTTAAGCGACAATACTGAACATTTAGTAGAGCTATGAACAGGCCAGGTGAAGCAAATGCATCCGTCATCTTGTGAAACATAGAACTCATGACCCGGACTGCACTTAATCACATTAGTGTAAACATTCTTCACATTCGGGCTGCGACCCAAATCCACATCGATCCTGCTTGAAAAAATGAACGAAAAGGTCTGAGAACCGAACTGAGCCAAACATGACTTGAGTCCCCTCTGAAGGTAATCAGATGTAATCGCTCACATGACTGATCCACATTCCTTGCATTCCCCGTCGCCTGCCACAAACATGAACACTCTGAAGTGGAGGCTGCCCCTGCTTTTCTGTTTCCTGATGCAAGTTGGTTTTTAGAGATAGACAGATAGACAGATAGACAGATATATAGATAGATAGGTAGATAGATAGATAACAGCTCCTTATTTAAGAGAAATATCGACAACACAAACATTGACCTACCTTCTACTGCTACAATCCTAAAAATACTTATTTCACATGGTTTACTTTTACAAAGACCTTTGACTTCAATATAAGACCTTTTCCAAAATCTCTCCACTGGCCTCAAAGTAGCTCCATGAAAGAGCAAACAAGAGACTCTGTGGCTTTGAAGAACTTCCTCTAAGGCCATCACACTAACCACAGCAAACCACAATAGATGGTGACATGCAGACAAGTGGTGAGGACACTTCTCCTCATAAAGAAGTACATGACACAACAAATAACAACTGTGTGCTTAAGTAAGTTCTAACTCGATAATGGTCTAATCCACTTAGGTTCATACATAGGCCTAAAGAGAATGGCGCGGGTATTGTTTTAGATCTTCATTTTCCGCACAGAGAATTTATTCCTTTCACATTGACCCAATTTATACGTGAGGCCAAATGAAAAACTCTGATTTGGCAGGCGGACGAGAACGCCTGCAAAGCAATGACACCGACACAGGAGAGGCAGCCATGAAACATAGATGATGTTTGTTTGCAGGTAACCAAACACCAGCTGCATCCAGCCTCACCTCCCTCCCACAAGACACCTGAGTTCAAAGCTCATGAGAACACAGGGGGGTGAGGTGAGGGAGGAGTGCAGCAGAGAGACTGCCCCTCACACACCTGTGTAAAGGCTGTAAAATTACTTAGTCAGCAATTGCAGACAACTGCACGTGGAACTGACGAACGCTGCTGTCAGCGCTGCAAGATTGCACAAGTGCAAACACACGACGACGGTGTTATTAGAAGGAGGCTTCTTTATTGGCTTTGGTTACAAAATAGCAAACTCGCAGAACAGGGTGGGTCTACTTTGTCTCAAAGTTGAGCATGTCAAGGTACCGTTGTTGCTCAGGTCCCACCTTGTTTTTCCTGGTTGATGTTTAAAGGTCACAGATGATGCAAAATGTCAGTGTTTTCCAAAACCAATGTGTCTCCAGTCAGCCAGTGAATTCCCCTGATGTGACAAAAGTTAATCATGCACTTCCACTTTTCAGGAAGTGTGTGCTTAAACATACACTTCTAGAAATCAGCCCTTGGTGATGTCACACAGAGCATTAATAAATCACTAGTAGGTCTCCCAGCTAGTGAAAACACCCGCACCCAGACCTTAGTTCCACCCTTCTAAAGCCAGCCTGTCACACTCTGTTTTGGTTCCCCTGCCAAGAAAGTTAACACAACGCTAAAACTGGGCGGTTTGTGCTATAAACTGATGACTAAATGCTGTTTTCTGAAAAGCTGCAGACAGACTAAACAAAGAACTGAACACGAGTATAAACATGAAACCCGTAAATAGGAATCCCCCAGTCAGACCAACGGTCCCCCTGGACCCCCCTCAACCCGCGGATGTCACTCACAGACCGCGCAGCTGTCACGGTGGGCAAAACGCGCGCACGCGAGCCGACAACAGCAGACATGTAAGTCACGTTACACTTCGAAACACACACACACACACACACAAACTCACACGAACATTGAGTTTGACGTCCAGCTGCAAAGCAGAACGACAGCCGTCCTTCCGTTCTCTGTCTTACCGTCGGAAGGATCCTCCGCTCGGACGGAAAGTGCGAGAGGCGGCAGTTTGACGTTCACCTTCGCTCAGCCCGTCTTCAACCGTCCAACCACCGAGTTACACCGGGTCAGAACCCTACAAGCTTTCGGTTCCTCTGGAAACCCCCAAACACACGGTGCGGTGCGAGCGAGCTGCTTAACCTGGTCGGCGGTGTGCACACGTAAGGTGAAACTACTCTAATCCCGGTTGGAAGCTCCTCCCACTGAAGTACAGTACCCCACCTCCCCCACACCCAGCCCGGGCCGGGGTTTGTTATGTTCTCCAAACCCCGCCGTCGTCAAGGGAATCAGGACATGGCCACAATAATAATACAGTGTAAAACAGATTTTCAGGTCGAAACTTTAGATTGTTAGAGGATTCTGTAGAACTCGCCTAGCAGAAAATTCTAGCAGTATTTTCAGGCAATTCCACCTTTTCTAAGGGGACGTTTGACTGAGAGTCTCTGCATACAGCTACTAAAGTGGCACCGGTTAGACATCAAAATCAAAGTAAGAAATTAAACAACGTGTGTGTGTGTGTGTGTGTGTGTGTGTGTGTGTGTGTGTGTGTGTGTGTGTGTGCCATCATCTGGTGGAGGCATAAACATGGTACATGAACTGCGAAGGAAATAAAGGAAGAAGCTTTCTCCTCCCTCTCCGAACTCACAGCATACCTCTTATCTGTACACCGGAAATACACAAACAAGTATATACGGCTTTTGCAAAAACAACTGTGTCCCTGACCAACTTTCAAAGCCCTACGTAATAGTCACTTTCCTCGTAAAGTCTGTCTGGCAAAAAAAAAAAAATAAAAAAAAGTCCACTTACAAGCAGACCTACAGTGACATCTAGTGGTTGAAAAGGGCGAAAGCGTTTGTCACCCTTGTTGAAAGTACTCGTTAATGAGTGAGTTAGTTAGTGTAAATTGTTAAAATAAATGAAACCGAAGACAGACAGGTAGAACTGATGGGTGTAGGGTAGGTGATAAATTAAGCTAATTCATTCATTTTCCATACCCGTTTATTCCCGAGGTCAAGGTCACGGGGGTCTGCTGGAGCCTATCCGAGCTGTCTTAGGGCGAAGGCAGGGTACACCCTGGACAAGTCGCCAGTTAAGTTAAGCTAATGTTTCCCAAAAATATTTTCCCCTCGTTTTTCCAGCACTTGCTTTGATGAGATGTTCTTCACAGTAATACCAACTACTAAAAAATGAAGACATACTTAATTTCTATCTCTCTCACACACACACACACTCTTTGAATCAGAGTATGAGTATGCTTCACTTTCCCACAGCCGCTTTGGGACCTGCCGCCGGCTGTTTCACGGGGTGCTGTCTGTCTGTCAGAGGCACCACCTCCATCCACACGGAGACAGAGGGAGTCAGTGAGACAAGCCCAGAGAGGTCGGCGAAGCGATTTGCGGTGCCGGTTGTAAAATGTTACGCAGCCACTAAGGGACTCCTGGTTTTATTAGTCTTTCAATTCCTCGTTTGTATTTTCTTTATTTTCGATGGCCGAAGCCCGGCGTCACGGGCAGGGAGAGGGTACGCGCAGAGACCCCCGTGATGTCCGCACCGGGAGTCAGACATCAGGTAGGCTGCGACATGGAGCAGCGGGACAGCTCTCCTCCGGTGTGCTCACAACTTCTTTTTTTTAAAAAAATCATTAAAAAAAAAAATCATACACTTTTAATTAAATGTGTGCCACCGTTTACCACCGTTAGTTTAATCTGTTTCCTCTGAAAATGTTTTTGGAGTGCACTTCTCTGTTTCAAATGTGTATCTCCATCAATTCACCAGAACTCAGTTAACATCTTTCAACTACATAATTTTTGTGTCATGCGAGTTAAATTAAGAAAAGCGCACCAATGTCAAAACAAATACAAGACAATACACATTTTGGCTTAGCTCACTTATTTATTTTAGCAATAATGCAGCCAAGTCTTCCACAGACTAGTGATACGCTGAAGCAGCCAGTTTGAGCCTTTTTTTATGGAGGCAGAATTTTTTTTTTTTAGAAGAATACTCAAATGTTGTTGTTGTTTGTTTTGTTTTGGTTTTTTTTACCTCAAATGGAATGTTTAAAAATCATATTTACAATTCATTCACTTACTATTAGGAAAACGCACCCAACTTTGCATCAAATATCATCTCATGTTCATCTTTCATCATTCAGATGCATTAAGGAGATAAAACCGGTTGGTGCCTCATTGTGTGACTTGTTGTGTGAAGGGAGCATCTTTGTTTGTGATGTTGCAGAATTCACAGATTTTGTATCTAAAGTCAACAAAAATCTGTGTGTTGAACAAACTCTTTTTTTTAAATGTTGTTTCACCTATTATTTTGTATTTGCCATTTAAAAAAAAAAAGTTACCTTCAACAATTTTCTGTGGCCCTTGCTTTTCTTAGCAAATCAACTGCTGTCTGTATACCGTGTATATCAGCTCAGAACTCATCCACCGACCACCACCAACAACAGCCTGCTAAAACCACACCCCGACCCCCCACCAGCTGTCAGGATGGGACGCGGTGCTCTCTCGCCAATGTACCGCGCTTGTCTCGGCTTCATCTAGTTTCCACAACAATGTTTTCTATCTCTCCCTGTTGTCAACCCCCTGTTTGAGGGGGCGTCCACGACAAAACACTCCTCTGAATTGACGCCATCTAATCACCTCCGACTGAAGGTCTGCGTCACACGGGGCGTTAGTCAGTCCTGGCACCACTACCTGCCCTCTTTAACAAGTGAGGACAAATCTAACCTTGTACAGTCATGGTTATGTCTGCCAGTTCAATATGACACAGCTGAGGTGGAACATCCCCCTCTGTAAAAGTTCAAACAGCCCATTTGGAAAACATTACAATAAGGAATGACACTCTGCTGTATGGAGCCTCTCTGTTGATGGTTGAAGATATGGATATAAGAGATATTCAAGCTAATGTGTTACAACACTCGGAGAAAGAGTGCTTTTCTGCCTGTGCCATTGTCACCGTGCGCTCCACCAGCTGCTCTGACTGTTGCTGCACTGCTGAGTAATGTCACCATGTGTCGGAGTGAGAGTGCGGCTGTGAGGGGAAAACATTCCTGCTGACTTCACAGCTTTCCCGTCTGTGTGTGTGTGTGTGTGTGTGTGTGTGTGTGTGTGTGTGTGTGTGTGTGTGTGTGTGTGTGTTCACCCATGTTAGTGACTGACAAATAGCAAAGGCAGAATCCAAAATCAAAAGTAATTTAATAATATCGTAACTGGTCTATTCAAGACCTTCCTAAAAATGTGAAACCTTCCTGTGAAGTTACATTCTGATAACATTTGATTCCTCTAGTTAAGCAACAGAATAATATTTGGATTGAGTCTGCAGGCCTGCCTCTTCAATCGAGCCGCTCTACCAGTGTCCCTCCCCATCTGTCTCCATTTCGGTTCAATCAGATTTTTTTTTTGTCAGAGATAGTTCACTGGAGTCTCTCAACTGCCAGTCGGTGAGATTGGGGAGGTGCATGTTTGTCTAGATAATATGCCAGCCGCATAACTAACAGACCTTAGGTACTACTGAGCAATTGCGCACCATAAGTTAACCCACGACAGCTGGGATTTGCTCCATCACCTCCACCAACCCTGAGTGCCAGATAAGACATGCATATATTATACCCCCTTTCAGACAACAATGTTCAATGTTGGCTTTCTTACCATGGGCTCCCAAAGGGATTTTCTTTTAAAAAAAAAAAAAAAAAAAAAAAAAAAAAGAAACTAGTCACTCTTAGATTCATGTTGGGAAACAAAATGTTTAATTATTTTTTATATACTACAGTGAGTGTAAATGACTCTTATATTTGTAACAAAAAAAAAGAAAATAAGAAGACAATGATATGGCGTGTCGTGTGTCACAGGCACAACTTCCTGAATGACCACATTCCAGTTCATAAGATTGGCTGAGTAAACACAGGAGAGCTGGGCCATTATAGGTCCCTCCCACTCTCCTGTGTTGTCTGTGGGAGTGTGTGTCTATTTATCACATTCGCTGGATCAGGAGGGAGGTACACACCTGTTGGGAAAAACTCTGGATGCTGAAGGTTTGAGACTTACCCCTTTGATTCCTCACAGGTAGGGATACATACTCATGTGTTGGCACAGTGTATAGAGGGCAAAAGTAGTTTTTGAGTCTCCTGTTCCAGATTTTACCACAGTAGGACCTTAACAAGGAAATGGTGTGTTTATGTGCGCTGCCCAAGATACGTACTTTGTCCGAAAGGTACTAAAACCACCCTTTTACTCCTGGTAAAGCTATAGGAGAGTGTTTTTTTCCTTTCATCCTGTTAAAGAGTAACCTGAAGCAGTAGCAGTGTGGCGGTAAAAGATAACAGGGAACAGGTGTGACAGGTGGGCCTGTCTGGCAACGAGGTCATGGTTTCGGGTTTGACGGTTAACAACAGTATTGACTTTTTAATGTATTCTTATGCCAATGAATTGGAAATGTAAACAAATGAATGCATTGTTTTGTTTTAACATTCTTTTGATTGTTTCCTCTGTATGATTATGAAACTAAAGTTGACACTTCTGCTATGTTATACGGAAAAATCTTGGTCAGTATAAGTGATGGGAAAAAAGTGTGTCAGGTGGATCACATGGTTTCAAAAATACTGAGCCTCATTAATCTGACTGATTTTTTTTAAACGCTTATCAAATAACTCTTAAAGATAGATGGACAGAGTAGTTGTTCATTCAGTGAGATATTCATATCCTTTGTTTGAATATTCATCATTTACTGTAAATTGCTTTAACAACATCCACAAGGCTAACTGGTCTATCAGGATTCTTTCCTTGTCCTGTTAATTGCAGTGTGTCTTCTGTGTAGGAATACAGTCAATTTAACCCTGGAAGGAATTTTTGTTTATTAAGTTAAGGATATTAAATCTTTTCAAATCTTTCCATTGAAAGGCCCCACTCTTAAAGTCTATACCCTCTGATTACTTTGTTTCTATGATCAACAGCAGGCAGCTTATTGTAAACCAGAATCATACCTTTATGGGGGTCATGAAGGTAAAGTGAAAGTAATTCAAATTAGAGTTGCTCATATTGTCAGGTTAAAAATACTTTTTTATACTCAGTGAAGTTATATATATGAAGTGAAGTTGTTATATATGTGAATTTATATATAATGTAGCATGGTGGCTAAATTGGCTGTTTCAGCTAAAAACATTGCGCTGCCACATCTTGGGGACGAGCAGTGAGGGCACATGTTTTTCTGCTGTTGCTCTTTATGTTGGAGCTACCGTAGGTGTCTGTTGAGTGGAACTCTTTCCATGTGAAACCCCAGAATCTGTATATATAAAAAAATATCAACAGAGCTCCCATAGACCTAGTGCTAAGCAACGCATGGGTAAGATTTCAGTTTTCGGGATGCTAACATTGCTTCTTCACCCCATTCTGAACTCTGCTCTCCTCCACAGGTCGTCCTGAGAGAACCAAGTCGGATCCTTTCAATTCGAGGTACGTCAGCCTTTGAAATTACTGCTGGGGTTTGATATGCAGCGCTGCCCTCTGTCTGCTGCTGGGAAACTTGGTGCTGTCTCTTTAACAGTCAGATGTGCTGATGAGGGCGTTGTGAATGGACCAGACAATACACTGATCCTTTCTCATTGACAGTTTGACAGCTTGACAGCAGGTCAACATGGCCACGAGGATGTCACGCCGCGCTATAAATGAAAGTAAATCCTCACTGGGACAGACAAAATGTGTCACAGTCAGTCTCCGTGGATGTTTATGGCCTTCGGATGATGATGCTAATCAACCATAAGAGCTGCGTGTTCTGAAGTAGAGGGCGAGGCAACAGGGTTTTCCCAGAGAGAGTTTACATCAGCCTTCCTGCACTCGGTGCTTAATGAGCAAGGGATGTGTTAAGCGTGAGCCGCCTCTCCTGTCAGGAGAATTCACTGTGGATTGCCGTGGTTTTGGATCTCTACACTTTGAATCAGGAAGAGACAGCAGTTTTTTCTTCATGTTAAAAATTCTTGAAGTTTCTGGACAATGTGGATATTATTCTTAAAAATACGGGGAAAAGGCTGATCTATTGGATAGTTTGTCCTGTGTATATGTAAGGTAGGGTTTGTTTGTTTTCTAGCTGTGGGCATTAGATTTAACAGGCATGTCCTTTCTCAATAGAGCACACTATTTTCTTTTTTATGTACCGGAGGTGTGTTTTTATTCTAAAACCTGTCAAAATACATTAAAGACATAAAATACAAGTTTTGGGTTTTTTTATGTCAAACACATCAGGGTATTGATCCATCAGGTTATATTCATTGTGCATGAATCTAGCCAAACATGTTTTATTGATTTCTTACCCATGATGCCATTTATATTTGTTGTGACGAGATCATAGTCAGTCTGACCTAATTTTACCATTCAGCATTGATGACATAATGTTACAGATTAAAACTTCAAGTGTAATATTTTTCCTGCTTGATCCTGTCTTAGTTATTTCCCCCTTCTATTATATTCTCTTTGTTCTCTACTGTCTCTACTATTTTTTGTCTTATCGGCGGATTATATTAATCCTATTTAAGTTTTAGCATTAGTGGTGCATGTATGGCATGTAATGAGCATATTTCAGTCCTGGGAGCCTGGCAAATTTTTTTAGTAACAGTCAGCACTTAGCTATGAACATGATTGCTGGTATAATGCCCTCATCTCAATGACTTCCTGTTGTCTCTGCTGTCTTTTTCAGCCAAGGGCCTCTGTTTTCCATACGAGCCGCCATCAAACGAAGTAAGTCACGGGAAATAAGTTTTGGTGGTATTTTTTGAGTGTGTCAAAGTCATCAAAATAAAACAACTGTACCTATCTATCATTTTCAGACTGTGGGTGAAAAAGTAAATGAATAACACAATATATCCTTTTATCTTCAGCAAAAACCCCTCAGAGCGAGCCCAGCAGAGAAAGAAGGTAGTGGGAGGATACTTGGAACACAGTCTGAACTAAGAGAAAGGAAAAAACTAGGCACTGATGACTGTCTTTTTGTGGAATGTTTTTCAGACGGCCAGAGATCACCATCGTCTCAGCAGAACCTCTGGCCAGTAACCGCTGGTTCTCAGGAACTTCTGTGATTTTACCTCCTCCACCACCACCACCATCTCAGGCTGGCTGGTCTGCAGGAATTCAGGATGCATCCCAGGTAGGCCATGCTTGACTGGCAGTGAATGACTTTTCTTGATTAATCATGATCTAGAATGACAAAGGGAGTGAATTTTTAATTTGGGGATTTTAAACATGAAGTGACCAAACCAGGAATGTGTTTCTTAAGTAATGAAATATATCAACATGTTCAACAGGTACCAACAACACAATCGCATCACGAATTTGGAAAATAATGTGTATTTGTATGAATGAATCTCTTTTTCATGACTTAGCTCCCACCATCCTATGATCAGGTGATTCATGAGAAGACCCAGGAGGAGCACGTTGTCAGGCCGGTAGCTGCCCCACGTCGCTTCAGCTGGACCAGCAGTGCAACACAGACCGACCCTGTGAGGGTAGACTCACCTGCCAAGAAAAAAACAGCTGGTAAGGTGTAGTAACAGCAATAAATCTGTTAATTCTTTCAAAATACATTTCGATTTCATCTTAGTCCAACCCTTTTTGTCTCAGGTAAAAAGCCTCAAAAACCACCAAGGCCATCTCCACCCAAACCATTGGAGGTCACACAGACTGCTGAAAGTGTTGAACTTGCTGATGAGAAGGTTGAGACAAACATTTCACCGTCAGGCGTTGAGGAACAAAGTGACTGCAAGTCAGGTTTACCCAACCAGACAGGTTCCTGCACCAGATCGGTCACTGTGTACTGGGATCTTCCTTCCGAGCCTCAGCTATCTGTTGTTCGAGAAGACACTCCAACAACTTCCCATGTCAGTCCACGGCCCACTCCACTCCCACGGACAAAATGTCTAAAGAAAGCCAGTGCAGAAGAAACAGAAGTTCAGCCTTTGGTGAAAATCAGTGAAAATTCTGACAGTACTTGCAGTGATCCCAAGGAGGTCCAATCGAATGAGTATTTGAAGGAGTTATTGGAGGCATTTACTGAAGATAACGAGAGGGAGGAGAGCGGCGACCTTCCTGAACAATCGGACGAGGATCTAGAGGGGGGCGATGCTGACGGCGAGATGACAACTAGCCAAAGTCAACGCAACATCAGAGCCAGAATCCAGGCCTTCGAGAGCCAGGCTGAATCAGCCAATGGACCCGAACTGGCCAAACCGGAGCCTCAACCCAGGAAGTCCACCAACAAGCCTCCAGTCGCCGCCAAACCTTCCATTGCGCTAAAACCAACGTTCAACCACACCACCGACGATGACAGTCAGAACGTATTGGTCATAAGCGCAATGCCACAGGGCAAACCGAATGCACCCAAGAAGCCTGCAGCCTCCACCAACAGACTCTCCATTAAAGAGGAGCTAGAGGCTATACACAGCAACAGATCACACCCGCCTGTCCTGACCAGAGCAAACAGCATCTATGAGGAGGAGTCCTCGCTAGTTCTCCCCACACCTCCACCCAAACCTCACAAGGAGCCTCTAAAACCCAACCTCAACATTAACAACCACAACTCGACGTCGGTATTCAGGCAGAACGAGTATACAGACAGCCCAAGTGAGTAGCAGTATTTTCACACTGGATGATTATTAATGATTGTTGCGATTCAAGTTGTTCTCCTGTATTTGTCTATTTTTTTCTGCTGATCTTTGCTCTATTTGTTGGTAGTCAGTGACGTGGTCACATCCAGATTGGATCCAGATTGCTTGTGATCAAAACACGGTGTAATGTAAAACTATATTTTCCCCCCTTTAAGTTGTGTGCAACCCAAACAAATGTTGTATAAGATGGAATATTTTGCCTGTGCAAGCATAAATAATATTCCACTGGAAGTTGGGTTAGCCATTTCTCCCCACTGGAATCCTTTTACCACGCTGAGATAATCAAATCTTGCTCTTCCACACAAAAAACGGAATAACCAGGGAAAGTACAAAAGTGCTGATTAAACACATTTCAGAATCTGAATTATAATAATGTATAACAAGCAAAAACATAAGACTGAAAACATGCAGATGTTTGACATAAAAATATTTATGCTTATTGCAAGTAAGGTTAAAAATGTTATTGATTTCTTGTTTCAAAATTGGCAAATTCTATTCTATCATTTTACTTCCACAGTAGCAAAATCAACCTGCGTAGTTTTTCCAGATGATATTCAGAGTTATTTCACATCAGACAACGTATTGCTCAAGGGCAGCCAATAAATGTGTCATAAATGCCCAACTGTCCAGATGCCATCCAGATTAAACCTGTGCAGAATACAGACAGCGGTGGAGTCTCTTCAACCAGACCAACCGCGACCCGGAGGCCGACCACCATCAGGGTCCCCAGCAAAACAAACTCCTGTAAGTCCAACTTTCTTAAAGCTGCATTGAGTTTCACACTTCTACGGTTTTAACAGATCAATGGTATGTTACACGATGCACAGTTTTCCTTTTGGCAACATGTGGTGTTGTTGTGTTATGCCGAAAAGTCTCTTGTCTTCTCAGTGTCAGATAACTTCGAGGACAAACCCCCTCCTCTCCCGACTCAAAAGCCAGTGGGAGACTTGGGCAGACAAGTTTCTGCCTTCCAGGTGAGATTTTCCTGACTATTGTATGTACGTTTCAAATATTAAGACTTTTTTTCAAACTCAGAAGGGTTGCAGACTTTTAGGAAATGGTTCTCTAAATACCTAAATACCTGCCATTTATACGGACAGGGAAGTTTATCTGTCACAATGCAACCTGAATTTCATGTTGGACATTGGCCTCATGCAAACCAACTGCTGTGTGACTCACCTTTCTTTCCTCATGTATCCACCAACAAAGAAACTATTGTTGACCCATAAACAGGTTTCCTGCCATTGTGCTGATGGTAGTTCAGCAAACCTTGTGCATCTGTAGTCTGGTCCCAAAATGATCTTCTCCTGTGACCTGTGTGGGTGTTTTTAATTTTTGTGCTTATTTGGACTTGTTTCATCCAGCAGGATTCTTTCCATCCTGGCCCAGATTTATCGCTACCACCTCGGTATGTAAAAGAGGAAACAATTGCAGCTGTGAGTTATGCTCGTACCACATGATCAAATGACCTTTCCCTGCTTACCTTTAGGAGGCTGACTAAAACCAAGACCCTTCCGCCACGTCCTCCCCTGGCAAAAACGGGGCCAGGGAGGCCCCCCCCACCCAGCCTTCAGTCAGCAGGTCGATCCCAGTCGTGGAACGCATCACAGAAACAGAAGCTTCCCAGGAAGTGTCCTGTCTTACCTCCAAGACCCAACCCGGGACACCGTCTCTACAACAAGTACACGGTGAGACACGGCCAGAGACTCCCACTGGGTACTGTGATCACATCCTTAATGTTTCTAATTGTGCCTGTTTTTTTCTTTGTCGTTGTTGCACCAGCTTCCACTTCCACACGGGATCGCTGCCATTGACCACAATGGCAGCAGTACAGGAGGGCTGTCCTTCCAGGTATCCAATCGGCTTTTACTCACCACCTGTCTTTATGTCAAAGTGTTGCATCAGTTTCAACTCTGCCATAACCTTTCGTCCTTTTTTCAACAGAAAAATGAGGTGCTCCTGCTGCTGGAGGAGGTTGACCTCAACACGTTTGAGTGTCAGATAGGAGGTACCAGAGGCAGAGCCCAGAAGTCTCACATGAAGATCATAACTCCGCTTGACTCGGCTTCACCAAAGTCCGCGCAACAGGTCAACGTCCTTATTTTGCTGCTATATAATGCCTGAACTCAAAGCCATTCAGTCCTCTCATAACCTCTTGTCATCTTGTAGAGTGCCGCATCAGGAATGACGGTGCAGGCCATATTTGACTTCAGTCCAGGTAAGTTACCAACTGAAAATGTTTTCAGCGTAAATGTAAGATTTAGTTTTTAAAATAAGATATTCAAATACTGCGGACTAAACACTCTCATACAGTTTTTCTTTAAAATACCTGAAATATATTAAATATATTTATATATATTTGAACAATTACAACAATATTACAGTGCTGAATAGCTGACTTCTTTGACACAGAGGGTCCAGGAGAGCTGGCTCTGAGAGCCGGAGATGTCGCGACCATGGTGGAGCAAGTGGACAGTGAATGGTACAGCGGAACCTGTAGGGGAGCCAGTGGCTTTTTTCCTGCCAGTTTTGTCAAAGTGCTGGTAAGTTTCTGTTTTGAAATGGTGACGACGATGATGATTATGATGATTCAGCAGTCTTTATTTTAATATACATAGATTTTAACAGGTTACATTTTATACTTTTTTCAGTCCAATTCACCCAAACCGCTGCCTGAACGAAAACCAAAGCCACCCACCGCTACAGTCAGGTACCGTCTCTGCACCCCAGGTGTCTCACACTGGTCTCACACTTGTTTTACAGATATTCTAATGTTGATGATGTTGTTTTTTTGCCCTCCCAAAGTGGTCCAATGTGTGTGGCGAGGTTCGACTTTGAGGGCGAGCACAGCGACGAGCTGTCTTTTTTTGAGGGGGATGTGATCAAGCTGAAAGCGTATGTTGGACAGGAGTGGGCCCGGGGACAGGTCGGCACCCTCACCGGCATCTTCCCACTCAACTTCGTGGAGATTGTTGAAGATCTGCCTCCACCTGCGAGTGAACAACAGACACAGTCCAGCAGGATCGCTCTGCCTGGTGAGACTGATTCCTTTCCCTGTCGACTGGCTGTCATCGCGCGGCAGGAGTCGGTGCTTCTGTTTATTTTAAACCATCTGTTTACAAAGAGTATTTAAACAGTGAACTTGAGCTGCCTACAGACTCGTGCAACACAGACAATAGCAGGGAGTTAAGAAATATCTTGCGCGGATGCTTTTATGCAATTATTCAGCCTTTGTTAGTTTTCCAGGAAGAGGAAGTATCTTTTTAAAAATCTGTCTAAAGAAACTTCTTTTCACTGCAGGACTAGTTAGCAACTAATTACAAAGGTCTTTTTTCTTTTAAAAAAAATATGATTGGAATTTGCCAACTTATTTATTTCCTTTTCCTGAACAGGGATGGTTGCTTCAACAAGTACACAGCATGAAGATAATGAAAGTGTCCAGGTAATATTTCAGTACCAGGCTGACTACAGTTTTGTGACTGACAGGCTCAATAGATGCCAAGTTTCTTTTTAAATAATCAACCTAATTATTTCTTCTCTTGCGTATGTACCAGGTGTCTCAGTCTGGTGTAGAGTGGGTGGTGGCCCAATATGACTTTGCCGGCAACTCCGACGGTGACCTGTCCTTCCAGCAGGGAGATTATATTCTGATCACTCGGCACATTGACTCTGACTGGAGCTCCGGTCGCCTCAGAGGCAGGGAGGGCATCTTTCCCAGGGCCTTCGTTCAGAGCTGCCCAGGTATTACAGTACATCGAAAAACCGGCCATGGAGATGTAATATAACAGAATAAGTAGTATACAGGGATAATTCAGACACATTTTGAGGGGTAACGTGTTTTAAAAAAAAATGTTTGCCAGTGTGGGTCTTTTGAGTGAGAATTTTAAATTTAAATATTTTCAAGCTTGGCAAGTCCTGTAATAGGACAGACTGTACTGATCTAATCTTAATCATGACAGGACCTCCGGGTCAGTGCACACATAGGGATGAATTAATTCCACCATTAAATCAGTTCTTTTTCAGCTTGTTGCAAAATGTGGTTTTGTTGCAATCATATTTAATTATTAATGCAACTGATTTCCTTCAACAGACCAGCAGTCATCTAGTAACCCTTATATTGCTGCTGCTGCGGCTAGTGCTAGTGGTGGCAGAGCGAGGGCCCTGTTCGACTTTGCATCAGACTGCGAGGAAGAGCTCTCCCTCAAGGTACACTGGCAGTTTCAAATACTTTCTGTGAATTTATTTTCAGATTATAATATTAAATGCCTGCTGTCATTTTACCCTCAGGTTGGAGACGTTATTACTGGTCTGGAGTCTGTCGATGAGGAGTGGTTCCTGGGTGACTTAAGAGGGAACGTGCCTTAGTACCGAAAAACTATCTGCAAGTACTGGAGTAGTTTTGTGGCTGGAGCAAACAGAACAATCAGGATTGAAGAGATTAAGAAGTTCAACAAGATTGCTCAAATCAATCTTAAAATCTGAATTCAATGTTTTTTCCTCAAGTGTGACATCTTTTCACCTTTCTTAAGTTATGAATCGAACTATTGTCTGAGATTAATAAATGCATTAAATCTGGATTGACATTTTGTGGAATTATTTCAAGTAAATTCAGATTCAATAGCTGCATCGCACCACCTAGTGGATGAATTCTAACAGAATCTCAACCAAGTCAAGTTGCCTCAATTTGTCATTAGGTTTCCTGTTTTTAATATTGTACAGTTAAAGTTGTTCAAATGGGATATTTAAAAAAAAATGTTTAAGGTAGGTTTAGGATCTTGATTTCAAGACTCTGCTGCACAAAAACAACCACAGAAGCACTTTGGTCATTTACATTTTTTATTAAATCTGTCAGGGTGTTTTAGACTGTCTCCTGAATGGGTGGCTCATAGCCATCAGCTCTCTCCACCTTGGCTCCAGTGTCATCACCGGTTGCTTTAGCAGCACTGGCACCACCCTCACCATGGAGCTCCATCAGTTTGCCCACTGAAAAAAAGAAGTTAAAACTTTTAGCCTCGTCTTGTCACGTACACAGTACTGTTAGATTATTCCCTCTGTGAGGGAATTGCCAGTTGATCTCAATAGACAGTAATCATGTGATCATACAGGACTCAAACCATTCGTCATCATGTGTGCCCACAAATAGCTATTTAGCTATTTGCACCAAATAATGATCAATCTGGTTTACAGTGAAATACCACCACTTACACTCAAATTTGGGCTTCTTAAGCATCTTGACCTTGCGGACGTAGACATCATGCAGAGGGTAGATGGACTGGCAGGCCTTCTCAATGTCCTTGCCAACACTGTCAGGGATCCTGGAAGCCAACAACACGCAGTGGTTAACGCAAATTACCTCAAATTAATTTGAGGGGGAAAAACCAAAACAAAAAAACTAAGCCCTTAAATTAAAAGACCTCGAAGTCTCCCAGCAGAATTATTTCTAGAACAGCACAGTAACTTAGGACCTTTAACCAGTTATCACAGGTCACATTGATGCCACAAGATTTACTAATCCAAGGATGAAAGGATGGACGCAGGGCAAGAGTTATTGTGATTGCGTACAGAAAAGACACACACCAATCATAAAAGGTATCCAGAGGCCTTGCCATGCAACCAACAGTTAAGAGATGAAATGCTTTGATATTTACAGTTTACAGAACATGACCATCTGAATATTTGTATGAAAATATTGGGATTCACAGCAATGAACTGTAAAAACTCATGACTACTTACAGCTTGTTGACAACTTCCTTCAGGTCGTTGGTCTGAACCTCACGGGTCATGATCTCCATCATCTTCTTGCGAATCTGACGGACCTGCTGGTGCTGGGCGTAAGAGGTCTTTCTGATCTGGTTGGTGCGCTTCTTTGTGAAACCCACGCAGAACAGACGCAGAAGGTAGCCATCGGTGGTTTTCACGTCCACATGTGCTTCAATCATTGTCTGAGGCACACAAATCAATACCGATTAGCCTTCATCCAAAGGTTTCAAGGAACAACATTGTCATTTTAGAAAGAATCTGAATTTTTCCACAATTACAGAGCACAAAGGAATTAATTCAGTTTGGTAATGAATAGCACACAAAAACTTCCATGTGCTTCATTAATTCATGAATTCAGTGATTATAGATGGAGTCTATGTGGTTCATATGATGCTTCAATCCTCGACAAAGCCTTTAACGTGTACAAAGCTACTTCACCAAGTTACTATAATACTTCTACCCTAAAAAAGAAAAAATTAAAAATTAATTGAACGTGGAATTCCTGACATACTGGCTTTATTTTGTTCAATATAGTTAAATATTGCTTAGTTACTTTCTTCAGACTGTTCCTTAAAGCTGATACTTTGAGGGAAAAATGCTAATCAAGAACAAAAAGATGTCAAATCTTAACTATTAACACCAAATGCAAGACAATAGCTGTGGAGACTCGCCTCTATTGACAGTTTACGAACTATAGAATGACACCGTTTAACTGAACCTGTCCACCCTTCTAAATTTTATATCTTGGGGAGGACAAATGTATTTCCACAGATTGCAGCCTCGGGCCAAACCAAACCATAACACATCATTAAAAGCTATTAAAATCTAACAACAGAGCATTGACATAAAACAAATATTAAACATTTAAATTCTATAAAAAAAAGCAAGAAATTAACTCAAATACTTTCTTTCCTACAGTGCAACATGTAGAAGATTAAAGCATATAATTAATTGTAAAATGCACATTACCTGCCACTTCTTGACCATGGAGCACATCTTGTCACGGGTCAGGTCCATGCCGTGGAAGTTAGTGAGGCAGTTCTTTCCCTGAACGTCCTCTGTGATGAGCTTGAATTTGCGGAAAGCGACCTCATCGTTCTGCAGGTCAGCGAGGCTCACCTCAAAAACACGTCCCTTCAGACCGTCTGAGGCGATTCCTTGGTGGAAAGTTAGAAAACAGAAAAGTCTGAGCTCACAGGTCTCATAATGAACGTTGCACATGGTTAACTGAAGAGAAACATTTATGACGTTGCTGTTGTCTTTATCAACCCATCAGAGGCGCCAACCTGCTGTACAAGGTTTCTAACACATGCTTAGGACATAAAATAGACAAGTATTTGACTTACTGGTTCCCTGAGTCCTGGTGACCAAGGTCTTGCCAAGATTGCGGATGTTGAACATAGCTGGTGCCTTGACATCATACCAGTCCTTCTTGGAAAAAGGGTCCACGCTGCAACAAAGTAACAATGAGAAAGAAGTTCACTCCTTTGCACAACTCAAGTACACGTCGGTTTGCGAGAACCTTCCTATCTAGTGCGGCTAGCTAGTGACGTCGCGCAAGTGCTAACATGCTAGCCTCGAAATATGTTCACCATGTACTTTCAACTGAACACCTGACCAATTTATGCCATACACTACACTCACGTAGGGTGTTCTTCCTGCGAAAGCCAACTTGTTCTGAAAGCAACCGTCGCTTAGCTGCCATGCCTCTTATAGCATTGATATTGAGCTTAGCTAACTCATTGCTAAGCATTCACAATGAGCACTTGTCGGACTACTAGAACTGTCCGTGGAATTATACGTTTTAAACTACCGTTGTAATTACTCGTTATTGTGGGTGAAATATTCAAGTTATTTGAACTCGACAACAGCAATTTATTTGAATCTCGTGTAGAGAAACTCCACATTGATCTAATGCCGGAGAGGCCGGCGACGGTGAGAGGAGACTCGGCCGCGGAACATCTGCTAAAAATCGGTTTAATCCTCCTTGCTTTTTACACCGGAGTAACACTGCTAAAAAAGAAAGACTCTTTTTAGTATGTACACGTGTCCATTTGCTACTTACATCTTCTTTTTGGCACCTTTTTTGCCGCCTTTGGTCAGCCTCTTATTCTTGCCGACTGCCATGTTGGCTACAGGGAGTAAAAGAGGAGGAAACACGAAATACCGCGAGAAATAAAGAGACAGACAGTTGCCATGAGATTTGGATAACCTCGCGATCACTTTAACTCACTCTAGCGCCCTCTCTCGGTGGAATACTAGTATTTCATTTGTTGCATGAACTCGCTGGGAAAAATGTAAAAACTAGACGATGATCAAACAATAGTAAATAAATATGTGGTATCATAGAAAAAAATAATAAACATAGAAATAAATACAATCTAAACAGAGGATTTCTATTTTTTGATGTAGTCAAACTGCCTTTGCAAATGAAATAAAAAAAATAAACTTTTACATAAATTCAGATTTATATCAGTAAGACCAACCACTGCTGTGTGTGTTTGATTTACAAACTATTACTAACTTTTAATCTTACTATCTATTTTATTAGACAGAAACAGTATCATTTGTGCAAGAGCTATAAACAATACACTAGATTACAAAACAGGCAGAACCTGTCTTGAGGCGTGTAAACACGTTAAGTTGGTCTGTGAACCGTTGTCCGGCCACACCAGTGTTTACCAGCACTACACACAGTGTGTGCACTGAATTTTAAAAAAGGAAGACGTACTATATGTTATGTACAAAAAGATTAAGTAATGTAAAAGACCTTTCATATATTTATGACATCAGACTCAAACCTGTAAATCATCTGTGACCATAAGACAAGTATGTCTCTGCTGCAGCTAATCCACAATTACAACCTTATTGAAAAGGGAAATCATATCTCAACACACAACTGTGCAGGCATGTTAAGCCATTGAGACTGTTCAGATGAAAAGCTACTTTTGAGGTTTTAGGGATGTTGGGGGATGTTGCTCTCCTGCAGGAGCTGTTGAACCAACATAGGATGTTTTGTGGATATGAATGAATGAGTTTGCAATGCATCCAAGCAGGTTTGGTAGTAACACAAAGAGGCCCGGCTCAATGCCTCTGTAGGCCAGCACATTCATTTCCTATAAATGTGTAGCTCATTGGTGTAGTATTTGTGTTGTCATTTTGTTAAACTGTTTCGATTAAAAACAATTCAGTAGAGTGATATTTAAAGGTGGGAATGCGATTGCAGTTACTCATAGACATGCAATGGATTCTCTCATTATTTCTGCACAGCGTTTTTAGAGTATAAGAATATGGTACAATCTTCAAGTTCAACCCAAAGATCATTGAACCTTTTACAAAGCCTAACCCTGAGAAGCGCTACCTTCAAGCTGCAGTGAACAGGTTTGCTATTTTTTTTCAGGTCATTACACCAGAGATGAGGCCTCTGTCTCAAGGGTTGTGCTGCTGGCTTCCATGACACTCAGGGTCCCTCAGGGCACAGCTACACTCTACTGGGAGGTCAGTGGTGATGGTGACGCCGGCTGCCTCTGTGGCAACAACATTCATAGTTGCTTAGATGTCCCAATGAGAAAATGAAAAGTCACCAGCATGAGCAGAGAAAGCAGAGGGCAATGTTTTTGTTTTTTTATTAAGGGAATCTGAATGTCGATGAAATCATGCTGTATACAAACTATTTAGATTGGCTGTATTTGGATCTAAAAAGGGCACAGAGGCCTCCCTTCAGGGAGCCTCAACTATGTAAACACCTCACAAGACTTGAGTTGTTGGTCGTTATTTGAAAAGGCAAGCAAAGCAGAGCTGTCGCTTTGTTTCAGCGTTAGGTTTCCAGTGCCGCAGGATGCAGACATCTGTCAGTGTGATGTTGTGCTGTAGTGAAACAAAGTTCCTCATACATGTCAAACCCTCTTTCGGTTCCCTCCCATCACAGAGATGAGCTTGTATGACGCTGCTTGGTGAAATCTTTGTATGCATTAATGTGCATTTCTTATGTTCGACTGCAAGATCGGACACATCAAACACTGTTTGAGGCTTAGTATTCCTTAAATTTGCCTCTCCTCATGGGACAAAATAACACATCTCTAGTTACGAGATTCAGTATGAATTTTATTTTTAAATAGCTATCCCGTTGGAGTTTATACAAACATAGGAACTAGGCCATCAAACACCAATGTATTAAGATAAATTGCGTTTCAATTTGCCTTCTTAGCCAAATTCGATAAGCATAGCCTCTGCTGTTGGGTGATTTATGCAAACACTTATTCTATTGAATTAGGGGTAACATATTCTTTTAAACAATTACCTGACATACAAAGTTGACAGACATCACTATGTTGAGGACATGGCAAAAACAAAGCTGATTTGATTTTATTACGTATGAAAATAATTATGCTGACAGGATATGCAAATTAGGCAGATGGCTGAATTCTTCTTGAGCACAACAGTATATAATTACTGCTGTAATTCAGTGCACTACAAAGTCAAAAATAAAAGCAACCGTCCACTATTCCAGTTATATACTTGTCAGAATTGTGAAGTTGTTTTTAAATGACTATGCACTTAAAATCAACTATAAAAAAAAAATCACAATAGTAATTTGCTTTTATTTATGCATACTGGTTTTATTCAGACAAACAAAACAGTCCCATACAATATCCAACATACACTGAGGAGGGCAAAATCGCAGTATGTTGACTGATCATAGCCAATATGTATGTTGAAAAACGCATACAAATCAGTGAAAAAGAGAAAAAAAACCCCACTTGTATTAAGCGTTAGTTGCTGCAACCGAATCCCAGCGAAGAAGCGCAGCGGTTTGTTAGCGCCTCCCCTGCTCTCGGTGTCCGGCGCCGGGGAGCCACCTGAGCCGCTCACCTGCCCGCCGCGCTGAGTTTCACTCAGCTCCCCCACTGCGCATGCGCTACTCACTCAAGGGCTACACTGTCATGGCGCTGGCGAGCTGAAGCTACCGGGGTATATCAGGAAGAGAATACAGCGTAGCTGGGTCGCGGTTGACAATTAGGCAAGTCCGCTGAGTTTGCTGGCTGCGGCTGAGTGGACCTCTCTCCTTCGACGCGACTGGCGGACCTGCCCCCCTCCGGTCTGTGAGTTTTTCGGCTTGTGCCGAGCGCGCTACCTGTCAAGTGTCTGGACTCAATAGCAGCAACTTCCAGTGCTGCGCCGAGATAGAAAAGTCGCCGTATCCCCCTGTTGCCGTTGGACCGACCCGGAGGACGGACCAGGAGCAGGCGGAGGGCGAGCGCTGTCTCACAATTCTCCCCTCGTTTGCTGCAAGCACAGACGGCTCACGTTGTTTTTTTTAATCCATTCGCCCGCTATCAAGTTACGGAGGGACAGAGGGACTAGTTCACCGTGAAGTGGAGCGGTGACATTTCCCGTATCGCGGTGTCAACGGCTAACAAAATTCCGCCTCGCTGCCCACTTTGGGGGCTCGCCCGCTTCAAAATGATTTGAATGGGGAGGAAAACGCTCGCCGTGTGCGTCTGTGGACCGTCAACAACTCCGCTGCGGGGGAGATAGAGCCCTATCTTTCTCTTCTTTCCCCCTCTCCTTCCCTCCCTCCTCCTCCTCCGACACCAGCCGCTCTGACACCGTCGTGGAACAGGTGCCTCACCTGTGAACGCCACCTGTCCCCGTCCTTCCTGCCTTAGCAATGGCTAGCCAGGAGACCGGAGCGGGAGCGGGCGCCGCGCAGCCAGGTGATGAGAAGGACGGAAGATCAGGCCCCATGGCGCTCAACCCCGGAGTACCCATCAGGGGGATAAGGATGAAATTCGCCGTGCTCGCCGGCCTGGTGGAAGTTGGGGAAGTTTCCAACCGAGACATTGTGGAGACTGTGCTCAACCTGGTAAGCTGATTACAGCCGCTTAGAATAGGCCTTTCAGACGGCAGCACTGTCACGGCGCGTTACCGACGTTGACACAGTGACAGTGGCAGCGTTTGTTTAAAGTCTGACATCACTCCTCATCTGCACGCAGAGGCGTTGATGATTCTTTTTCTTTAAGTCGTTAAAGCAGCTGTGATTTCACTGTGTCCTTACACCCATTGTCAACTGTTGTAAATGTAAACTACGCTACTCATGGCATTTTATCAAGTTGAATGAAATGCTTACTAGTGTTAGTTTAAAGTACACAAATTGTGTGAAAAGTACAGTAAGATTATGGCCCCAGATTGTCTCTCTTGGCCATATGTGGTATTTACTCTGGAGTTTGAAACTACTTTAATGCTGAGTACAGACTATTTTTCCCTCATAGTCTTCTTCACACAGTGCTGATTAATAACTGTTCGCAGGATGGAGTGACTATGATGAGGGGTGTGACAGGAATCGTCATGTCACAAACGATTTTGCTGGCTGCTTTTTTCAGTGACAGATCCAGGACAGGCAGAGCGTCTGTGGGGTCTCATGAGTCCACTACCTGTTGGCAAACTTAAAGTCCTACGCTACTTTGTCTGCCAGCACAGCACCTCTGATAGCCCTCAGGTAGCAGCAGTTGTGACATGACGTTTTAGGTCACGCTCAGCAATGAATGAAACTGCCGCCAAAGAGGAAGTGTAGCGTTACGGGTTGGGCAGGCGGGAGGGAGGAAGGAAGGGAGGAGAGGTGAAGGTGAAACCTGCAGAACTGCTTTGTCACTGTGGCAACACAATGGAGGCATTTTTGGGGGAAAATTGAAGCTCATCCTCCATGTTTGTAGTGTCAAAATCTACTCGGACCCCAACCCCCACAGCGTAGACAAGCGGCACTGGAGTAGAGACACCGCTTGTCCTCATGGGGCTGCGGTGCTTCATTGTACCCAGAGCTTCCATCTATGAGGGAAAATTTCAACATGGTAAACTATAATTATTGATAGTTTATAATATTTGTTTAATGGTTGCGGATTCCTTTGTCTTGATTGATTAACATCTTTATTTATTTTAAGCATGTGATTGATATTAATAGAACCAAGTGTTGGATAAAAAGATCACAAAGCAGAATTCTTCAGTCCTGCTTCTTCCATCATCCTTTTTCTTAATCTCATCTCAAAAAAATAGTGGTACAAAAAGGTGACTGTTTGACTGCTAAATTGGCATGCAGAGACTCCACTGTAGTGCCTGGCTTCTGACTCGATCTTGAGCTGCTGCCACGTTCACTTTGCAGACTTGAGAAATGGCACCATTTATTTCCTTTCACCTTCCGCCCCGCACGCCGTCTCTTCTGCCCTTCACATTTTCTGATCTCCCTCTGCTTGGATGATATCATGATTAATTATTCTCGGATAGGCCAGAGTCTTCTGCTAAATCACTGGTGTCTCATTTGCAGATTTCTTCATTCTCACCGTGTTTCCTAAAAGCCTGCACAGTTGCCTCAAGAGAATCCTTGAAAATCTCAATATGACACTGGTCAGTAGTCTTCACCATCAGACCACAAACGTGTAAATTTAACAGTCTTGGCCCTGCTATTGCCGCATGCTTGACGGGCCATCTACAACCAACTTGTTCAATTTGCAAAGCAAACCTATCACAAACCAGAAAAATGACTTATTAGCTTGTCGTGTTTGGAGCTGACATGTCTTTTGTGTCTTTGTCCACACACAATGGTGTTGTCATGTTCGTTTAGGCCACTTGTCAGGCTTGTGTGGGTGTATATGAACAATAAAACTAACTCATTCTAAGTTCAAGGGTTTTTGCCAGAATAAGAGAAAACACCCTTTGTTGTTTTAATGAAGATTGTATATCAAATGTACTGGAAATAAGGCCAGTTTTCATTTTTACATTCCAGACTGAATTGACACACCAGTGATAATAATCATAAAGGATTAGCAATGCCAGTGACAACTGTGGTCCTTTACTAATGTCCATGCTTATTTTAGTTGTTTGACTTGGCAATAAATATAACAAAACTTTGAGCTAAAACACCAAGTTAATGGTGGAGAGCAGTAGAATTTGCACCTACTTTTATACCAAACTGAATATATCACAGCCAAATAAGCTACTGTAGATATGTGGTTGCCTTGCAAACCTGAGGTCCAACGGTCACCTGGATTTTTGCCCTAGTTCAGTCTGCCAACCCTCGAGAGAAGCTGGTGAGAAAAACGGGCTTAGTAAATGTTTGACTTCATCTACCAGTCGTGTTCACTTTGAGAGGTATGCGGTTAGTTTGAGCGAGCTCCTGCGCTGTGAGCAAGCTATGTGAACAACAGTTCAGCAGGAAGTGGCAATGCGTTTTTTGGGGGTGGTGTGTGTGCTGGGGGGCGGGGTATGACATGATGAAATTTGCAGAGAGCAGCAATACCACGTGGTTGTGATTGGTTTGTCTGTGACAGACATTACTGGGAATGATTTATAACGTTTTTTGCAAGTCAAAGTCCACACTAAAAGAGACTTATTTGGCATGAAAATCATTGTCATGTCATTCAACAGTGACATCCTCCAAGTACTAAAAGTCAAGCTTTACATGCTAATGTGAGGCTAAACTGATGCTAATGTTCACGTTTGCGTCTTTGAGGAAGTGAAGCATGGAGTCCTCAGGTCTCTGTACTATTCTGAACTAAGCTGACTTCCATGCACATGAGTTCTGTTCGTTAGAAGAGGTTACATTTACGGGTGTGCGGAATGGAACTTTGGCTTCACCTGAATGCAAGGTCATGTGGTGCAGGGCAACAGAAGGTCAAATGTGTTGCTGCATCACATAGCTTTGTTTTTGTAGTTTACTTTGTGACAGGTGTGAAGTATGATGGTGAAGGTAGTAATAAGTGTTCCCAGGAAGCCGAGCCGTGGACGTGAGTTAGGTTCGTAACAAGGCCGTCTACATCATTTGCCTTGCATATATTTAATGCAAGTACAAATTAATAAATCCTTGCAGACCAACATCCACTCTCTGACTTTGCACTCTAATGAATCACACTACACTATTTTACATTGTTCATCATTTGGTTGAACACACTCAGAAAATGAATGTGAGTCAGTTTACTTCTCTTTTGCATTGCAATAAAAAGTGTTATGTTTTCGGAATGCTAAAGTTTACGTTAAATGCGGTACTGGGTTCCCTTCAAAGGCGTCTCCAGAAAGAGTGAATACATTACTAGTTCTTAATTTAAACTTGTCTCTATTCGAAGGTGTCGGTCTTTGACTCAACACGCTGGGTTTCTGGCTTCTTGTTGCCTGTGTACCATTTGATCGTACCGATGTTGACGGAGAGGATTCTCCTCTGAGATTGGCTGTCATGGGTGGAATTAATTGTTCTAAACTGTGTCGTCTTTGTGCCGCTTAAAATAGTTCTCTCGCAACCTTTACCGCACGAAGCACAGGCAGGGGGCACAGATTCTCCTTATTCATTATTCACCAGGTATTAAAAATTTCAACTGATAAAAATCTCATCTCGTGATCGGTTTACGTTTGGCAGTCTCCTATGTAGGCCACAGTTTCCTATGATGTAATAACCGAGAAGTGGCCTCTGTCATTTTTTTCACAAGTTAGGTTAATTATTATCCCCAATGCAATTTTAATACATCCGCAGTGGTGCTTTTTTTTTCTACCTCCGACCATATTAAAGTTGCCCCACTCAGGTTAATTGTCAACCTTGTGAGCTGCTTTAGCTATTTGTATCTTTTTGCAATTTGGAAAACCATTTAATGGTTTCATTATAAATATATTTACACAGCCTCTCTGGATACGTGGTGGAGGCAGTGGGTAGGTAGGTAAGAATTCCCCGTGATGTGCTTCTTTTCACATCAATAAACACTGTAATCACAATGTTGTTCCGGCCAAGACCGTCATGATGGTCGGTCCTCGCCAGCGTGTATGTGATGCAGGGAGGAATGCGGCATTCGCACAATCTTTGCCTTCAACCGCCCACAATACCGTAAGCTGTTGGGGCGCGAGGGCGATCCTTGTCCTCTCTGCAGGCCTGCTTTGCCCTCTCTGGCAGTAACAAAGAGCCCTCTAATCTGACACATGACTGAAATACTATCTGCGCCAACCAGTTATCTGTCGCATCAGCCCCAATTCTGCGGTCACACTTCTTTTATCTCTCGCCACTCTTGCCCAAAGCAGATTGAAGACCTTGAGGACCGTTCTTAATGACCATGTGATTTCTTTTTTAAATTTCTACTTCAGCAGCAATGCTTGTGTCTGTGGTTGACCTTATTATTTGTCTAAACAAAGCATTCCCCAAAGGTTCCCCAAGACCGCACGGTTTTGGCTGTGGTATCCTATTGACAATTCTCAAAATGTCAACGCAATGGCTGCATTGAGGGTGACCGAGCAGGTCTAATCATGGCCGCATGCTGCTGTAAGTGGTTGCAACAAATCGATTGTAACGGGGGGGTGACTGTTTTCTGTCTTTCTGTCAAGGAAACCGTCGCATCTCCCCAGCAGCACCCGTGTACCATTATTTAGCCCCCAGGCGGATCAGATAATGTACCTATCATTTCTTAACTCCCGCTGTCTGCCGACAAACAAGAACATGGCCCCCAGCTTTCAACGGTTTTCAGTAAGATGAGGCGCCCAGGAGACTGCAGGGTGCAAGGCAGCACAGATCTTCAGGTATTTGTGAAGCTGCTGCTTTCTGCTGCTTTGTAGTAGTATAAAAATAGTCCCGCATGGTATTTTCATGTCCCTGGTCAAAGATTCTTTTTCGTTCACCTGATTTTGGATCTCGTGGCTGAGACAATTTGTTTCATGCGGTTGATTTCTACTTGGTTTTCCATGGGCAGTGACAGGACCTTTCAGGGCTTTCACATGTCTGCCTAGTTGGCCTACGTGACTTTGTTTTTTGTATAAACACTAACAGCTCACAACAGATGACGTCTGGGTATGTTGGAGGAAACTGGGGGCAGGATTGGTCAAATAGCAGAGGTCTTTAAAATTGTTAAAATGAATAAGAATATTACTTTTTAGAAAAAGTGCTGCCAAACTGTCAACTTCACATTTTTTAGCCCTATACATTCTGCCTCTATGTCAATACTAGCAATACTGACCAAGACAACTGAGAAACTTCCTGTGTGAAACCAGTGGTGGCAGAGCGGAGCAAAGACTCTGGCTGAACAGGAAGGAATATTAGCCCCCCTGGAGTGCTATCTTCCCTCCACTGTAGTCGGTGTAATGAAATGCTGATAGTACTCCTGCTCCTTCTGGACAGGTTCCTGCTGGATGCAATACAATGGTGTGAATATTTAAACTAAAGCAAATAATGCTCCTCTGAACAGCACCCTGAAGGTGTTTATCTCTGGTCTGCTCTAGCGAGACACACTTCTCAAAGGTAAACACAATATAACCTTTTAATTGACATCACAGTGCTCTCTGCTGGGCCTTTGAATCTCCTATTCCTAAAGACCTGTCCGTCCATAGAGGTTGGACTAAACAATGTTGTCTGGCACTGAATGTCATTCAAAGTTACGTTCCTCCGACTCGTGAGGCTTCCGTGTGCAGTCCACTTGTTTTGTGACATTGATTATTTCAGGAGGCTTATCTGGTTGGAGAAAATACAAAATAATATATATTTTTGCAAATTTGATATCTGGACACGTTTTAATACATAATATAGCAAAACCTTTTATTTCCACATACATTCAACTATCTAGTTTGATTGATTGAGTCTCAAGGTTAACAGGTTGTTCCTCAGGAGTAGGATAACAAGAAAATACTGTGGAATGAAGAGGAGGTGTGCAGAGTCTAAATGAATATTGGGAGTAACAAAGGAGTCCATTTTGAGGGATTTCAGCCAGTTTGCTTCAGTATTCAAAGAGGGGCCATTGTAGTGCTCCCAGGAAAACATAAACGCAGGACTCGTGCTGTTCTCGATGTCAAAACGCAGACGCAGTAACCCGTAAGCTGTTGAGACATTAGGTAATGTCATGGTACATTTTGGGCAAGAGAAGGCAGGCGGCGCCTGGCTGCAAGCCACTGAAGGTAAATGTTAAAGGCTTGTGTGCGTTCGCACGGCAGTGGCAGCGGGGTTATTGGATTGACATTTGAAATCACAAATGTTCCATTGAATCATGCAAAAGTCATCAAGGTTTCACAGAAAGTTTCGGGATGTCAAAGGCAACGCCGAAAAACGTTGGTGAGGGTTCGTTTTCTTTTTTTTATGCAACAACCAGTATATCCAATATGACCTAAAAAACAAATTTAAACCAAATACATCATAGTGTTTTTTTGTACAGTTGATAGACAGATAAACCTTAATAATGTCTCACTGTTTTTTTACAGAATGACTCATTCCTTGGCCTAATTTACATCTTGTGCTAATATCCAGTAGCTTTTACAATAGTTTCCTCTGTCTAGAGGAAACGACAAATTCAAACCACAGGAAACTGAAAACAATTGTGTTGCGAGACGCGTATTGCATCGTCCTTGACCCTATTCAGGGTTAACATTGTAACCTGCCTTCATTCTAACAGAGCATCTCATCTCCATCGGCGATGGAGTGATGTGATTTATTGAATATATGGACAAAAGTTTGAGTGGTTGCAGAGCGAGATTTTGCCTTCCTTCGGAAAAGGCCAAAGAGTGACCCAAGTTGTCATCGAGTCACATTGACTTTTGTATTTTAATCTCATGATTTGCATTAATTCTTAGTACATGTTGCAAAATTTCTCATTTAGCCTCTTTGTTTAACTCTGAAGGGCAACAGGTAAGAAAAGTCATTGCTTCCAAGGTAGATGTGAAAATGACACATGCCCAGAACATACATCAATAACATCTTCCCTTTCTTCAGAAAAGTGCAATGACGATGGCAAGCGTAAGAGAGAGAGTGACTGTTACCACAAGGCAGTCCTCTTAATACACATGGCCATGACTGCTTTGAAGGCAAACATTGAAAAAATAGTGGGTCTTTCTGCTTTGTCATACAGCGAGTCTGTTTACCCTCTCCCCCACATAATCGTGGACAAAACATCCCCTCCGATATCTGCATCCTGGCCGTCGCTGCGCATTAACAGAGAACATTCATTCTTCAACACGGCTCTGGTTAATGCTCCTATTTTATTCCAGACAGAGACCACATAAAGATTTTTCAGAGGGGAAGCCATGAGGTCAATCAATCGCATTCCAGCGCAACAATTAAGTTTGAGCATCTCATTTGAGAAGCGGACGACCTGAGTCTGCCAGTGGAGCTGTGAAAGTCTGAAGTATTTACCTAAAGCCCCGCTGCCTAATGAGGACCATTTCCTGACCAGCCTTTTCCTTGTGTTGACAGTAGCAGCCACTGTGCAACGCTGGAAGATAAACACTGCACATTTCAGAGACACCCCTTTATTTAACGCTACAAGGCCACTTTATTTGCTTAATGTTGGACAGTGAACACTTTACTTGAGTATTTGGTTAAGGAATAAGAAAAAAAAAATCAACAGGACTAAAAAAGACTTTCTGTGAAGATTGGATTGTTAAACATTCTGAGCTTCTTTGGCACTGGATAATAATGACTAAAAAAACAAAACGTTAAATCCGACCTTTAGGGACTATATTTGGCTCCCCTTTTTCCTCTCTTTACAAGAAAATAAGCTCACGACTGGACTGTTAGTTTGGTTTTGGAGCGAGGTCGCTTTTCAAGTCAATCTACTGACCCTCATTCAACTGAGTGGACTAGAGAAAAGGAGTTTAATGGCAGGGAAAATTGACATTTTTGACATAATCCGAATAATCTTCTTTGACGTTGCATAAAAAATAAAATCACAGTAAATCCTAATTATGAAGTTTTCCTTTTCTCTTGTTTATACCAACCCCCCATTGAGCCCCCCACTGCACCATGCTCATGGCACAGTACAAGATAAATGATGTTCATTTGCGTAGAAGAAAGTTTTAATCCGACTCAGCATGGGGTGGCACAGGCCAACTATCTCCATATGTTATCTGCTGTTTCTGCATAATAATGCAGCCAAACTTGTGCTCTCAGGCAAACAAAGGGAACGATGTGATTATCAGAACACTGCCAAGGCATTAACACACTTAATGCAGTGTAAAAAAAAAACAAAACAAAATGCCCGCCAGTCTTTGTTTAGAAGAAAGGCTTCGCAGGTTGCCCCTTTGAAGATATTCTTAGAAATGCAGCTATTAAAATCCTTCTCCGACGGTTCGCTGTCACTTTTGTGGCCCTGATAAGACTTTAAAGCGCCCAGCACCGCAACATTTTGAATATTAATGTGAATGAATTCACCATTAATACGTCAGCACATCCGAAGTCAGAGTCTTTCTGATGATTAATTAAATTAAATACAATTTTGATTATCACCAAAAGTCTTTTTTTCTGCTATTGTCTCCCTAAAAGATAATTGTTTACACTGTATAATTATACACTCTTTAGAATGTGATATATCTATGCATCAACTCTGCTATAAATTATGCTTTGTAGAGATGTGAGATATAAAATGTGAGGTTACACTTGACTGCTTCACATTGTTTTAAATATGTTAGTAGGCCAGCACAATCGACACCGTTTGCGGGTTATACGAGAGGAACCCAATCGTTCATGCATCTTGATGATTCCTCAGGACAACAGCCATTCTGAAGTCAGTGTGTGTTGACGGTGTCAAAGAGTAGTGCGTAGTTGAAATTCTAAACTTGTGAGAGTCCAAATTCACCCTGCGGTGCTGATTTGATAACACCACGGTGCACGCCGGTACTTAATGAAGTGGCAGGTGAGTGAATGTGAAACGCGTACGTTGGATGTAGCCACTGCACTCCAGTGTTCCATGGTCACTGCATGCATAATTTCTCACCACTTCACCTTCCAGCACTGCCTTTCAAATGTGGAGTGGCTCACTCAGTCATTCACGTTCGGGAGTGGGAGGGTGCAATTGCTCGCTGGGATGTTGGAAAAAAACACTGAAAATAAATAAATAATAAATAATAACATTGAAAGTAATGGAAAAATCGTCGCCATATAAATGCAAAGCAGACTTTCTTTGGAAATCTAAAGGTGGCCTGCTACATTGCACTTCATTTCACTTTACATGCCGCCCTTGGAATTTTATATGCTTTTGGATCGGCTCGATCATAAAAAGGAATAAAAATATTCGAAGCTCTCCAGCAATGTCGCATCATAATGACCAATATTATGTGGGCTTGACCCATATTCTTCACACTCTGCTACTACATTGAGTCTGTTTGTTTACTTTGGAGCTTGGCAGACTTCCATTTCCTGCTGACGTGTAATTGGCCGATGGAATGAACTTCAGAGTGTCACTACTATGCCTTCAAAGAGGAGTGTTGCTTCTGGTATTTTTGTTTTATAGCTCTTCCTGAAACTAAATAGCACAGCAGAGGAGGAATTGGCACCCTTTGTGACATCACAGAGGGCCAAATTCTATAAATGTGTGTCTGAGCCTGCATTTTCTGTAAAGTGGAGCAAGTTAAAAGAGTGAAGAGTGGACCTTTATCTTTTCTGTGACAGCTTAGCGATGCTTATTACTGTTAGATAACATCGATAAATGGAACATGAAAACAAGCAGCCAACTGTCCCACTTTTTTGTTGTTCATATCTGCCGTTGTCCCCTGGAGGCAAATTATTCCACGTTGAAATGATTTCACTCACAAAATAAACTGCAGTTATATTAAAAAGGAGCTCGAGAGAAGTGGACACACAAAAGTGTACACAATAGATGAAAGCTCCCACCACCCTGAAGCAGTGGCTCAGCAGCGTCACTGCTTCTCCTGTTACTTCTGGCTGGGTAATTTCTTATTCTTTGGAAGAAAATGGACTTCATTTGGCGCGTCCCCCTCATTCACAGTATCACAATGCTACGTGTTACGAATTGAATAGTCTTTTTTTTTTCTTGTGCTTTGTGTCCATTGCTCTGTGGTCCTTGTTTGTTTTGCAGCCGCGATAAAGTGTTATTTTGTGCTTTTTGCGTCACTATGTTGGAATCTCGCAAGGTTGCATAATTGAGTGAAACCTTGCCCTTAACGTGTGTGTGTGTGTGTGCATTCGTGCGTGTGTGTGTGTTGTAAAGGGACTGCAGGGGTGCATCTGTTGGTTGACGGATGTGTGTACATGTCTAAAATGTAATAATCTAGCAACTCTTTAATAATCCATTTTGGGAAATTTGGATATGTCTATTTCTGACTACGGAATTCAATATAAAAATGCATAACCATTATATATACATAGACATTGGTCTGGTGAAATTGTATCATCAAAATTATATCCAAGTTCATTTTACTCATACTCATTGTAAAACTGCACCTGTTGTCAGGCATGGTCATTGTTGTTACTGAATTTCAGATCACACTTTAAGCCACCAGATTTGCCTGAAGGCCAAGTCTTCCGTGACTCATACACATACATTCTGACTGTGGCGTTACCTTTTAACCTCGCCATCCTTGGCGGTTGGCGTCCACGGAGACCATAGGAGCCTGTTTGTGCTTTGTGTTATGGCCCAGTGGCTGCTGGGGCGCTCAGCCATGATTAATTCAGGCAAGCCTCGAGGGAGAGCAGCCAGGCCGGGTTACGCAGCCAGGGATCTGGTGTCTTCACGGCAGCCTCGGCCTCGGAGCTCCATCTGACCGGCGCCGAGGCCGGAGCTGGCAGCCTCTCACACCTGCCACCAAAATAGAGTGACGCAAACACAATTTGAGGAACGGAAAAGTTGTGAACCTCTTTGACATGTGTCGTCGGAGTCATTAAACATGCACACCCATGCACGCACTCACTTATCTGCAGGAAATAATAGCTTTTAATATACAACAGGGGTTATGATGGGGAGGTTATTTAGATCCCATTATAATGTGTTGCGATCACTGTAAACATAAAAAGTACCGCATAGCCACTGCCAAAATATTAATAGACAGGACTCAAGATAAGGTACTGCATGATGACAAAAATAAGGGAGAAAGTTGTGTTAGGGTTTTATTCATCCTACAGTTTTCAGTTCCAGTATCAATCCCATGATGGAAGTATTAAAGAACATCATTAAATGTGACAACAAATGTTTTATCAAAGTAGGGAAGGAAATTAAAAAAAAAATTGCAAAAAAACAGTTACTATCAAAAATATATTGCAGAATCATTAATTGGTTTTCTAATGTGCCCCAGCATGAAAAACAGAGAGCTCAAAATGTGTAAAACATGGGAGCATTTAAAATCATCGCTGCTTCTGACTGTCAGCCAGCTGTCAACATCTCAGCGTGAGTCAAAATCTGGAGGCCCACAAATGACAGAAATAGTAAAGTGTGAAGCGGAGCTGCTTGATTTCTGCACTCTACCCGAGAACGTCAAATAATATAAAACAGTTTTGCTAATTCTGAAGCGGCAGATTTGCTTTCCAATCATTCCCAGTCTTCGTGCACATGAGCGAGCTGTGTGTCACTGTGATGTGGCACTCTTTCTTTATCCTCATATTTGTCCCCTGTCCTTTCCGTCAACTGACTCTGATGGATTGGTGACTCACACTTGGTGTCAGGCTCATGAATCAGCCTTTATTCCGCCACAGTGGCACCTAGCGCCCATTAGCAGGAGCCCTGGGTTCAATCACAAGCAGCTGCCCACCGACTCAGTATGTGTTCCATGTAGAGAGAGAGGTGTGGGACCTATTGATGAGTTGTGACTGAAGTTTCTTAGATGGTGTGGTCTTGCAGATGGCTTGCTTATGCGGTGCTGATCAAGTCGAAAGGCAAATAAATTGCTGTGCAAATTGCTCCATCTGTCTTTAAAAACATAGCAGTTTACTGCAAATGCAGGGTTCCTCAAGAGATCAGACCAGAACAAACTAGGCAACATTTCAATTCAGCTCCAGTTCCTTTTTGAAGAATGCAAAGCAGCAGCAAGACCAGATCATCAGTGTAAATTTTTTGGACATGATTGACTGTCACAGTAAAGTCTGGCACACTTGCTGCTTTTTATTTTATTTGATAGTATTGTTACACTTTGCAGGGCTTTCATAATAGACACTAAAATTGTCAAATGTGGCTATGAAATGACTCAGTGCATCTAATCGCTGATTTCTTTTCATTTATTTTTTGGCCTATCTGAACATCTGGTTATCTGAACAACACTGTGTGTGTGTGTGGGATAGGAAAGAAAATAGACCTACTGTATGATTGTGAGGTGAACAAAGGTGAAGTAGGTTCTGACATCAAGGAGGTGAAGGGTGGGGCAATAGGTTGTTGTCACCGCTACCTACCTCCACACCCACACCCACACCCACACACATGTTAATGGGACAGTTTTGGCTCAGTGCATGAAATCATATATCATCTCCACAGCAATCATATATTAATTTTTTTTGGGGCGAGGCCCTCCTCCAAATATCACAGCCGTCCTCATGAAATTCATTTGACATCGGCGTTGTTGTTTTTTCCTTATCTTTTTTATTAGGCACTGCCCAATAATAAAAACGTCACCGCAGCTCTTACGAAAACACAAATTTTGACATTTATGGCTTCAGCAGATTGTTCCCTCACACAGAAGACATCACTCCTGCGCTTTAAGAGAAGTGCAGCACACCAGACTACAGTATATGCTTTGGCTGATACACAGCCACTAATCCTGTTAGTTATATTTTGATTAAGAAAACAATAAAAAAACAAAATCAATTTTCTTCATTCCCAAAAAAGCATTAATAGCTTTTTTTTGATGAGCTTTGTGTCAGCAGGCGTTCTTTTGTTTGCCACATGTGAGAGCTAATGGTCTGCCAGGCTGTGTCAGTACTTCAGCGCCCTTCACCGCAGCAAAAGACCTCGAAACGCTCTTGTCTCTGCTCCTGCGTGTCAGGAGCTCTTTTGTGCATCGCTCTGATGCAGCGCGTCTATTTTTCTCCATGGTTTATCAGCATGTCTCTAAGCTACGCTCACACCGGCAGACTGACGGTTCTCTGACCTTTAGGCCGTTTGCCTCAGTGCACCTCCTGAAGCATTATCAGCCATCTGCTGGGCGGCGGGCCTCATGCATGACGTTGAAGCCTTTGTTGCTCCTGCGGTCGCATCAAAAGAGAAATCTGTTGCAATTTCACCTTTCTGCAATTCTGTATTAAAAACGTCTCCTCTGTGCTTCTCAGCTGGTCGGCGGACATTTCGACCTGGAGATGAACTTCATCATCCAGGAGCCCGAGAGCATCGAGTGCATGGTGGAGCTGCTGAACAAGTGCGAGGCCACCTGCCAGGCGGAGGTGTGGAGCATCTTCACGGCCATCCTGAAGAAGAGCGTGCGCAACCTGCAGGCGTGCACCGACGTGGGCCTCATCCACCTGGTGCTGCAGCGCATATCCACCACCGACAGCATGATCGCAGGTACTGACGGCTGCAACCGCCTGAAATCAAATCTCATTGGGGTGGGCCAACTTTTTGACTGGTGGGGCCACAATGGGTTCTAAAATGTGGGGGCAGGAGCAGATGGATGGAGTGGTTTGGTGAACCACCTCATAGGAGGACAAAATATATCATGGGATATTTAGAAATCATGTGCTTTAATGTCAATTGAAAATGAACAACAAAGTTACAACAAAATCTGTGTCTTTAAAGCTCGATGGTATTTAGCTCTTTATTGAAATGGCTCTGAAAAATGGATGAAATGCAGCTTTTTTATGACTTACTTGCTATTGATAGAATTTCTCCAAGTTTGGTGGGCCGGATTAAAAAGCTTAACAGGCCGCATATGGCCCCCGAGCCGTAGATTGCCCATGCCTGGTCTAAAGGGACACAATGCTTTTTTTTCATTGCACTTTAATGTGATCAATCTCGTTGCAAGGTGAGATGACCAAAAGTCTCCCCAGTCAGTGTTGGACAGTTGACACCTTGGTTTTCACAAGTTTCATTTCCAGGTTAATTAGCACTTGGCTTTTTTCCCCTTGAACTAAAGAGAAAAACCCTGAAGTTTCCCGTCCACACGCGTCGTGAAGTCTCGGTTTCGTCCATCTGTGGTCGGCGCCGGCATGTGATGCAACACGGTCTCCCTTGCATCACACAGTCTCGTCTGATGCTCATCTGCACATTAGTACGAATTAATTCTGCCCCGTTCGACTCGGTGAACTTTTGCCTGCCGGAACACTGCTGGCCTGGAGGGTTTGTGCAGCCAAGCGTGGCTGATGTCACCCAGTAGTTATTAGGCAGCAAAAAGCGTTGGCTGTGCAAAAGGCCGTGCTGATACCCCGTTCACTCTTTATATTTTTTTTACCCCTTTAAAAGTCATGCGGGATCACCGGCGTTGCACTTTTATTTTTTGTGACATCGTTTTCAGATTCAAATACTCCATGTTTGAGACCCATTTGAATCCCGAGGCTTAAAGAGTCCCATCATTATTTCCGTTGCAAATGTCAAGCTGTAGATTTAACTGGACGCCTGCCTCTTCCTCCCTGCATAATCAGTAATTATGTCAGCAGCGAAGAGCTCAGCTAAGCACTTAAATAGAAAAAAGAGATCTGCTGTGTGGCTGCCACTCATCCTTAGGTTTTTTTTTTTTCCCCGCAGAATCAAACCGAGGGTGATGTACGTGCGCCTCAGATGTCAGACTGGCCCATATCTTTAGACCGTGATGGCTAATGAAAGATGCCGCGCGTGAGCTGAGGCTGCAAGAGCATCCTCTCTATTTTAAGTCCGTCCGTCTCCTTAAACTCGCTCACCCCACTTTCAAGTGTTTTGCGAACTTGACTGAGATGTTTGGCCTCTGCCAGATGCTCGATGTGACCTCGTCGTGCACTCTGATTCACATTCAGTGCAAAAAAAAAAAAAAAAAACTAAACACAATGATTCTCTAGCTTTCAAAACCTAGTAAGAGTGACGTTTAAATCTTGCTTTTCTGTCCATTTCCTCAGATCATATCTATGTTTTCCCTTTCAATTTTTGTTTTTTAGTTTTGTGCCTTGACGTGGATATAAACCATTTTGGTCCCACCATGCATTTGGCTGCATGAATAAATGTTGACTGATTTATTATGACAATCATTACCACAGTTTGATCAGTCTGAAGGTACTGAAACTCAAGGATGGAAATGCTAAATGTTCTAATGTTATACATTTTTTGTTGCCAACTTCAGAAGCTCTTCCACCACGTCGGCATTCTCTCTTGTTTGCTTTCATTATTCTAACTGTACATTATTTATTCTCACTGTGCTTCTTTATCTTGTGTGTTTCTGTGTCTGTGTGCGTGCCAAACTTGCAGACCTGCTGGTGGACATGTTGGGCGTGCTCGCCAGCTACAGCATCACAGTCAAAGAGCTGAAGCTTTTCTTCAGCAAGCTGCAAGGGGAGAAAGGCCACTGGGTGAGTCACAATCACGGCGCAGTCCATCTGTCTCGGTCGTCTGGGAAGGGGAATGCATTAGCGACACTTCGCGTGGCGCTGCCCTGCGGGGCTGCGATCACATCGCACAGACAAGAAAAATGGTGCGAGGCCAGACTACGACTCCGCAGCGGTTTCTGATCCAGGGGCCGCCGTGCATTATTGATTCTGGGGACAGCGCGAGCAGCACCTGTGCAGAGGAGAACAAGCACGGAGATGATGTGCGATGCAGTTTACTGCATTTGGGCAGAAGCGGCGGTGCACAAAAGGAAGAAAGATTAGGTGGAAGGCAGGCGGTGATACCTATTGATCATCGACTCTAATCAAGTTGTCAAGGAAATAGGGCAGGTTGTTTTTATGCTTCTAAATCTTACCTCAGCCTGCTTTTTCCTCTTAAAAAAACACCTCCTCTGCCATTGCTCCGCTCTCTCTCTCCAGGACATTTTTGTGAATGAGTGGGAAATAGAAAATCGATTGAATGCAGAAGCATAAACTGTGCCTGATGGCAAACAACCTCTGTAAGCAATCTACAATCAAACTTTTCCTTGATCGGTCAAAATTGTGGCTTAGCACTGCCCAGGTTGAAAAACTTCAACTCAACAATCAGTAAATTTGCAAAGAGAATGAAGCAAGAGCTCTCAGCCAGCTGCTCAGCTAAACCCGCCGAATGTCAGAGTCTGATAAGTCTGAGCGTTAAATTTAGAACAAAAACAACAGAAACTGTGCCGGCTTTTAGTTATTTGTGGCCTGAACCCTTTTGAATACGTCACTGTCAGTGGGCATCATCACCCTCACGTACCAAAATCCTCTCTTGTTTGTTTGTGTGTGTGTGTGTGTGTGTTCTCTCCAAAGCCTTGTCACGCCGTGAAGCTTTTGTCGGTTCTGAAATCCATGGCTCACCGGACGGGCCCAGACTCCTTTTTCAGCTTCCCAGGGAAAAATGCAGCTGTGAGTACCTCACCACCACCACCACCACCAAAGTGTGTTTACACATAAATGTTGTGCTGACTGCTGTTTATTATAGAAGATGCTGTTGGCCTGCTGCTTCAGCGCATGAGCAGCAACTTTTGCAACCAAATATTAAAGCAAAAAATAAAAAAGGGGCTGAACAGAATGTTGTGCAACTGCACAACTGCCTTTAGAATCCAGGACCAGATTATTGTGTCTATCTAGCATTTTAAACATGATGAGAGTGTGAAAGTAGCAAGAACCGTTATGCTGAGTAAACACACAAATAAGCAGTAGTAACCCGATAATCACGTGAGATTTTACACCAAGGAATATGTAAGTGAAGAGCTTTTGCAACTCCTCCTTAATGTTGCTGTCATGTTGTGTCGTGTCTTCCTCTACAGGCAATAGCAATGCCTCCAGTAGCAAAATGGCCCTACCAGAATGGCTTTACTTTCCACACGTGGCTCCGCATGGATCCTCTCAACAACATCAACGTAGACAAAGACAAGCCTTACCTGTACTGGTGGGTAAAAAGCACTTTGGCTGAAATGTGCATGTATAGTGTGAGAATAAATGGTAAGGAAGTTTGTGGTGTAATTAAATGTGAGAAAAACAGACAGAGAAAAAAAAAAGAATTCCTTGACTGTGAATGATTTTCATCTTAAAAAATTGGAAAAAACCTCCTTGGATGCTTTGGTTTTTGGAAGTAATCTAGATTGTACAGCAGGGATCTTCCTGTGAGCCCCTGAAAATGACAGCCTAGCGAGATGCCCTGCAAGCTGCTGCTGCTGAGAATTTGCAATAAAGCCCCTCAGCCTCCTTCACCGTGGTCCTCTGAAAAGAGATTAAATCACTAAATCACACGATGGGGCCCATGCCAGGAGAAGAGGAGTTCCGGAATCACTTTGGAGCCATTAGAAATATGCACTGTACCCCCTTTTAATCAACTTCCCTGGCAGGCTAAAAATAATAATGTTGTCTGGGAAAGCAGTCTGCATGCACACTGAGCGTGTTGTTTGTGTTTTCCTCCTCGTTTCCTCCCAGCTTCCGCACCAGCAAGGGCCTCGGTTACTCTGCGCACTTCGTGGGCGGCTGCTTGATAGTGACCTCATTAAAATCCAAGGGAAAAGGTTTCCAGCACTGTGTGAAGTACGACTTCAAACCGCAGAAGGTACGAAAGGAAGCGTGAGCCGGTTCGGTAACCCGGGTAAAGGGAAATATTCCCGCGCACATGAAGAAAAGATCCTGGATGAGTCTCCTCTGCGAGATCACAGCAGCCTCATCTCGGCAACATCCATAATCAATCACATGCGTGCACACATGCTCGCTCTACAAAGCCAAACTGTCACAACTTACCTGTCCCTGGGGGAGGAGGGAAACTAGATGGAGGAGGATTCAGGGCAATGGGAAAGAAGGATTATCCAATACACTCCGTCCCTTCCGGGCACTGCACTGCATCGCACTGCACCGCAGCGCACCACACAAAAGGCCTCAGCTGTATCACAGCATCACTTTTAGCACATCCTCCTCCCCTCTCATCAGCAGGAAAGCATGTCCCCATAAACTCCATCAAGCCCACTGCCAGTGGATGTTTGTATCGGCTTTATAGGGAACTGCAATAATCTGCTATTAACAGCAACCCAACCCTAGAATATTTCCACCGACTAAAGAGAGTGTACACAAAAGTTTCAGCGATGTGTTCACTTGGCAATATAAATATTCGTATACTTGCAATATTCTTCTTTCAGTGGTACATGGTGACCCTCGTTCACGTCTACAACCGCTGGAAAAACAGTGAGATTAGCTGCTTTGTGAACGGGGAGCTGGCGTCCTTCGGAGACATCGCCTGGTTCGTCAGCACCAGTGATGTAAGCAGCTTCTCTTTGCTTTGTGTTTGCCGACAGGCTAGGTTAAAAACACTGTTCCAAAGCCAAGTTTCACCACTTTTGCATTATAAATCAATCCTCTTGCTGTTTCATGTTGTTCCTTGACATTCCGACTGTCCCATATGAGGCAAAATTCAATTCACTGACGTCTTCTAATAATGGTCCAAGTTTCTACCAGCTTGTTTTTGAACTTAACAGAAATAAGAAAAAGTCCATCTCTTCTTTTGCTTGCTTCACTTTTTTAGAAAGTGTTTGTGTGTGTGCTAAAAAAGTTCTGTGAATCAGCCGTTTGATGTCACGAATAACCTTTAAAAGGTGCCAGAGGCCTTTTTGTGCTCCACTTGGGTCCAGCAATGTTCCTATTTTGGCCTTTTTGATATAAAAACAAGAAAAATTAACTGACCTATCATCAAAATCTGTTTGCTTTATATATTCGCAGTGCATTTGTATATCGCAGTTATATTATAAAATCACAGCAGCACTGTTTTACTGTATACTTCCTTCTCTGGGCTGGCATTTGGTCAAGTGTTTGAGCTGCAGGTATTGAAGTGAGAGTTTGAACCAGAAACTGAGCTGAGCTCACATGACCTCCTTGTTGGGAGATACTGCTAATCTCAGTCTTTGCATTCAGGGAACAAGGCGGCTGCGAGCATCCAGTTAATTGCTTTAGCATGGATTGAAACACACACACACACACACACACACACACACACACACACACACACACCACCATATGAAGTCAGTGACTGTCTTGACAAATGCCCTCCGTAATGCTACAATATGAGAGTCTTGAATCAAATGTTTGAAATGAAATGCCTCAACAGCGTTCTATTAATCATTGAGAGGTTTATTAATTGAGACGTGGCCTCATCTCCTCTTGCACTTGTGTTTATGCCTTAGTAACCATGACAACAGGAAGATTAAACATTATCCAAAATGTGTGTGAAGCTATTTGGAACGCCGCTATGCCTTCGTTCCCTGTTTTTGTCGAACTCATTTTGTTTTGTTTTTCCTCCATCCATGCCTCCGTCTTGCCTCCTTGTGCTGGCCCCTCACTTGTTTTTTATATCTGTTTTACTTTCCCCTCCCCTCAAATCCGACCTTCATCACAATCTTCCCGTCTGCAGACATTTGACAAGTGTTTCCTGGGATCGTCCGAGACGGCCGACGCCAACCGTGTCTTCTGCGGCCAGATGGGGGCTGTTTACCTGTTCGGAGAGGCTCTCAGCGCTGCTCAGATCCTGGCCATCTATCAGCTGGGTCCGGGATACCAGGTTGGAAGAGAGAAAAAAAAACAAACAAACAAGAAAAAAAAAACATAGACTTGAAAAAATGAATCCTCCACAAACTGACAGGTCTGCATTTACTTAATGTTGATTCTCTGTGAACAACGTGTTTCGCATACTGCGTCATCAGGTTCACATTGACAAGTGAGCATTCACAGGTGTGCTTAAATGCTTGATGGTCACATGACCTGTAATTGGAAATGCTTTTTCATGCCACAAATATGTAACAAAACACAGAAATCAATAATATTAAAAACACAACAAACAACATTTCTATCATCCCTGTACATCAGGGTCCGAAATATACAAAAGTTCAACAACACACAACAATGAGCAAACAAAGATATACAATGATAGTAAATGAGGTGCCTCCATGCTTGACCCAATATGGTAATGGTAATACCTCTGTGGAACAATATGACCTTAGTCAATACCTTTATGTAGAAATATAGCTTTATGTAGAAAAATAATTACTAGATATATTCTCTAGATCTGTTCCTTACTCAAGTTTTTCCAGCTTTATCTGACCCTCCTGCAGCCTGCCAGCACCTGACACAGCCTGGCTGTGCAAGGAAAAAAAAAAAAAGAAGATTTTTTTATTTATTTAGCCTTTAAGAAAAAAAAAGATTTGAACAATTATTATAATGAACTGATCAACGCTGAGATCAGTGCTGAGAGTTTCATCGCAGAAGATGCTCCAACAAGCATTTCCATGTCCAAGGTGCATCTTGTCTCAATCCAAGCTGCTCCTTCTTCCACTTCATGTTATGTCTGTTTTGCTATTCACACTCGTGTGTTCCTCCTTGCTCTGCTCTTCAAGTCTCCCCTTTTTTCCTTACCCCCTCCCTCAGGGAACCTTCAAGTACAAGGCGGAGAGCGACTTGCTGTTCGCGGAGCACCACAAGACCTTACTGTACGACGGCAAACTGTCCTCCAGCATCGCCTTCACGTACAACCCCCGCGCCACCGACGCCCAGCTCTGCCTCGAGTCCTCCCCCAAGGACAACGCCTCCATTTTTGTCCATTCGCCTCACGCGCTCATGCTGCAGGTAATATTTGCCCCCAAACGCAACTCTCTGCTTGCACAGTGTCGGCCGCAAGCTCCCGCAAGTTTAAAAATTTTTTTTTTCCCAGGTCAACCTCTTTCTCAAGATGCCTTACCGCACTGAGATTGGGGTAATATTGGCATCATTTATTTACAACTCGTTCGCCCTCGTCTTTTCTCACACGTTTTGTTTGCAGAGCCCCCTTCCTACCTTCTCCGTCCCATCATCTGCGGCCCAGCTGGGGGGTGATATAAGTGAGGTTTGATTTGCTTAGCGTCATTAGGTCAGAGAGGTCAGCCACTGAGCTTGCCCACCTGCTGCAGCTGCTCGAAAAAAAAACAAAATAACAACAACGACATCCTGCTGCTCTAATCAAGGAATCAGGAATCAGTCTTTTGTGGGGACTGAGTTTCCATTCGGAAGTGCTTTAAGCACTCAGGCGTCTCTCCCCCTTGAGAGGAGGTTGCGATGCTTCCCATGCGCGCGCACGTTGACGTTGCCGCGTCGACAAACTTCTCGAGCGCTAATTGGGTTTTCTCTCATGCCCCCCCGGTCAAAGAGAATCCTTTGTTTTCTTTGCGAGTGGAGGTCCTTGCTCCTACACAAACATTCTCCCCGCACGCTCGCTCAGCCTGAAATATGGATGAACATATGACCTATATTTTCTCTGCCGTACTATAGGGAAAAGGGGGGGGGTAGTTATGCCAAACTTCTGTTGCCTGGTAACGAGCAACAACACTGAAAGCAGCTGATTTACTAGAACGTAAACCAGCTGCGAGAAGTCTCGTTTCATATTCTGCATCTCGCGTGTATAAAAACCGTGTTGTTGGGATGTTGAACTCCAGAGTCTTCAGAAAATGTTTACACTCCTGATGCAGCCGTTACTTCAGATATAAGGGTGCTCAGTGTTGATATTTAAAAAATGCAAACTTATCGATACTTTGGATACATTTTAAATAGGTTCCCTAAATTGTACAACATCACATTTATTTATGTTTTTTACCAACAACAACCTTTCTTCAGCTTCTGCCCCAAAGGCTTCGACCCTTCTGGGAGCACCTTGTAGTATTTCTTTGTACTTGCAACAAATAATAAAAAGTTGCTGCAAGACAGGAAGTTAGAGACAGGAAGAAATGTAATGTCACTTTATTGTTTAACTGACTGTACAGAACATGTTGTATCTTTGACTCAGACAGATTGCACCACAGTGCAAAAAGTTTATTTTAATTTTTTATTGATTTATTTAATTAAATCCACTTTATTGTTGATGACCATGACACAGCTCTCACTCCAGTAGCCTTCATGCAATTTTTTTTTTTGTCGCACTGAATGCAGCCGCTTGTGTTTTGTTGTCTGCAGGACGTAAAGGCCGTGGTGACTCACTCAGTCCAGAGTGGCATTCACTCCATCGGAGGCGTGCAGGTCCTCTTCCCCCTGTTTGCACAGCTGGATTACCGCCAGCCCTCCAGCAACGAGCTGGACACCTCTGTCTGGTAAACACACACGCGCACGCACGCGGCTTTTGTTTGTCCTTCAGTAAATCCCAGCGACTTTTCCTTAAGTGCAACACGGAGCAAGAATCCTCATGTGGGTGTGTGATGATTATTCTGCCGTCTGCTGTTTGTTTCGACTTTTTGCATTGAAGCCACTCTGCAAACCTTTATAAAGAAAATATTTCACTCTGTGGTTGTGAGGATCATGGTCATTTTTTTTATGCTGGGAGAAAAAAAATGCTGTCATGCTGATTTATGAATAAAATTTGCTCCATGAAGACTAAAAGTCAGGGCACCTCAACCTAATCAGCTTTTTTTTCCCCCTTATTCTGTCTCTTTGAAGCCTAAGGTGACAAAGTTCTTGCACCTGCTCAGGTGTTGTGGCCATTGGCTGTTGTCATGCAGAGACGACCAGTCTTGACCTGGACTGAACACCACTGCACCACTTTTACCTTTTAACATAGTAGTAAAAATAATTAACTTAAAGGTCCAGTGTGTAAAGTTTAGCTTGATTTTTGATTTTTATACTGGTAAAAACTTAACATACAGCCCATAAATACATAAATGAAAGTGTCTTGTTTTGCGCTGCCATTTTTCAAGGAAGCCCATCTGACGGTGCCCTAAATATGAAATGCTCAATGTGTGGGTTATCTCATATACAGAGCTTCCTTATGCACTAGACCTTTAAGATTAAATCCATACGGGCTGGATTGTCGTCTTCATTTTGGGAGCTACTGATGAGATAAATGGACATGTTGAACTTGGATTTTAGTCTGAATTATTGCAACATTGTGGGATATTCTAACATCCACCTTCCTCCAACGTAGGGCTCTGCCCCTGTCAGACAGGCCGATTTAAAAGCTTGTTGTTTCATGTTTTCAACTCTTGATGCGATGCTGCATCTCCCTCATCCTCCTTCCCCCTCCTCTCCCCTCCCCTGCATACATGTTGCCACGCCCTCACGCGTGCCGCCCTCAAGGTGATCCCGGCGCCGCTCCCAACACAATGGGGACGCGGAGCCCTCATTCAATCACATCCCATGTAGGATGTGCCCTTCACACCCAGGGCTTTGTCAGCAGCTCACATAGATTATTGTCAGTCTAACCTAAATCTCTCTCTCCCACTCCCCTCTCTCTCTCTCTCTCTCTTCTCTCTTTCGTTTGCCACCGTCCCCCCGTTTTTTTTTGTTTGTTTTTTTGCAGCTGCACTTTGTTGTCCTTCGTCATGGAGCTCCTGAAGAACTCGGTGGCCATGCAAGAGCAGGTCCTGGCCTGCAAAGGCTTTCTCGTCATCGGCTACACCCTGGAGAAGGTGAGGCTTCGCGTACAAATTGTCCGATTCCCTCAATGCCACCGAGCTCACCCAGGCAGATTTTGTCTAAGATGAGAAGTCACAGTTGGCTCGTGGGCTCGTTAGACACAATAGGTGCTCCTCCGTGCCGAGACGCGTTCTCCTTGTTATAATATGCCCCTCTTTTGTTGCGCCGCTGTCTCCCTGCCTGCGCTTCAGTCCTCCAAGGTGCATGTGACGCGGCCCGTCCTGGACATCGTGCTGGCCTTTTCCAGATACCTGAGCAATTTGCAAAATGGCATCATGCTTCTCAAGCAGCTGTGTGACCACATTCTGTTCAACCCGGCCATCTGGATCCACGCCCCTGCCAAGGTATCATCCATGTAAAAAAACATAAAAATAAACCACACCTGCTATCACAAAATCTCTTGCTGCTGCTGCCTTATGTTGTGCAACTTCCAAACATTGATACCAGGCACAGTCACACACCCAGAGCCATCATCATTCCCTCTCTTTTTAAAGTTTAGTGTTGATTTCAAATAGGGCTTTTAGCTCTTTCTTTTACCTTCAACTCAGTGGTAGTTAATTAAAGGTCATGTTAAACGACATTCACTTTACTGGTGTTTCCGAACAGAAAGTAAACCTCCTAGAAATTATGTTTATCCTTGATCTCTGTTGTTTGTTTTTTTGAGAGTATGAACACTTAGCTCAGTAAATCAGTTTTATGTGAGCTCACAAAGGGCAGTGATACCTCACTGATATCTCTCCCAGGTGTTATAGCAGCAAGGTAAGAGCATTTTTGCAGGCACCTTCTTGAGAAGGTTGAAAATTCTTTTTTACCCTCCAGATTTTTGGAGGGTTTTTTTTGTACACAATTAATCGTGCAAGACTTCTCTTCAGGTTTTGTGATGAAAAAGTACCATCTGTAAATCAAGTATAATGTAGAGGTCCAAAACAGACATTGACTTAACCTTTAAAATCGTGCAACAGAGCTATTTGCGTGCACAGTATTTGCTTTTGTGGTAAAGATGCTGTGTCTTTTCAAAGGTCCAGCTGACCCTGTACACCTACCTGGCAACGGAGTTCATCAGCACAGTGACCATCTACAACGCCATCCGCAGGGTGGGCACTGTACTGCAGATCATGCACACTCTGAAATACTACTACTGGGTTGTGAACCCACAGGACCGCAGCGGAGTTGTGCCCAAAGGCCTCGGTGAGCACACAGAAACACACTGCATGCATGATGTCTCGCAGGACTGGCACATGTCTTCTTTTCCACGCTTGTCTCAGTGTGAGGCTCATTCAGCTTTACATGATGAAAGCAATTTTTCTCACCAGCAGAGGGCCTAGGGCGTTGTCTCAGGTCTCGCTTTGTGCCTGCGTTTTCAGATGGTCCAAGGCCAAACCAGAAGGAGATCCTCTCCTTGCGCGCCTTCCTCTTGTTGTTTGTGAAGCAGCTCATCATGAAGGTAACGGTCAAAAGCAGAAAAAAGCCGCAACACCGGAGAGAAAACAGAATGTGATTCTTCTAAATGCTAATGTACACATTTTCTGTTTTTGGAATAATGTTTTTCGACCAAATGCTGTTAAGATGAGACAAAATGCAATTTGTTCTGATGGAACTTTGTGCTCAAGAATAGATGACTTTTTTTGTTTTTGGATGTTTTTGTTTTTTCCATGTGTCTTCTAACCTTATCTCATTCTAACATACACCTCTGTTTGTTAAGCATTTATATATATATTGTCGCTCTGTGAGGCCATCTACTTAAAATATCAAACTGATATGAATTAATAATTATGAAAGTTAAGTTATTCAGCTTCCCAGATGTCACAGCATTGAGACGATGCACCAGTCTGTGGTTGGTGTGCTGGGCAGAAAGTGAAACCATCGGCCATGTTGAGTAACTGCTGTCTTGCAAACTGGGTGTGCTGATGTTTTTCAGGAACACGGAGTGAAGGATGACGAGCTGCAGAGTATCCTCAACTACCTCCTGACCATGCACGAGGTAGGCGTGCACACGCAGACGCCACATCGCTGCAAGCACTTTTGGCCACCAGATGGCGCCACAACACAACTGTACTTTCTTACACTCTCTGACGAGCTGATGTGCGGACAAAGAGCGCTTCCTGTCGACTGAAGCAGAGTATTTTGTTTGGGATTTTTTTCTCCGCTAATCTGGAGGGATTTTAGAAATGTATGTTTAAAATTGCAGAATATCACAATGTACAGTAATGACGCAGTACTGAGGCCTTTGGCATTTTTTGTTATGTCAGGATTTGCACCCAAAATAGTTATCTGTGTTAAGTTTACTCTTATTTCACTACTGTGTTACTTCAGCCAAAAATCAAAGTGTCCTCTGAATTCCTTCCACTTGCATCTTTTCTTCCTCTCAGGATGACAACCTATTGGATGTCCTGCAGTTGTTGGTGGCTCTGATGTCTGAACATCCCGTTTCTATGGTTCAGGCCTTTGACCAGCGCAACGGCATCCGGTAACTGCCACACTGTCTTTAAAGCGAGTGGTGAACTCAGCGGATTTGATCAGAGTTCAAGCGCAAGAAATAAATTTAATTTTTTGCTCGCTGTGGTGAGATAATTAGGAACATGTTGCATGCTTTAATCCCCAACAAACGGCAATGATATTAAAAAATTAAGTTTAGGTTTACTGTAAATTTCCTAAGTGTGCATTAACTATATTTCTTTTTTTCTCAGTGTGATTTACAAGCTTTTGGCCTCAACCAGTGAAGGGATACGAGTGCAGACACTTAAAGTGATGGGATATTTTCTGAAGCACTTGCCGCCAAAGTAAGTAAAGTCGCAAACCATAAATCCATCTGCTGAACTTTATGTTTTTTATTAATCGCTTCAGCATATCTTTGAACCTTCTGATAGTAGTTTAGTCCGCATCATTATAGAAGTGATTATAGAGACAAACGTTTTTTTAATAGTAATTACACGTTGATTATAATTGATGAAAACACATCATGATTATTGTGCTTTCTTTGAAGTATTTGTTTTTTTGCTACTATACAATATCAGATCAGACCTGGGTCTAAAAAGCACAATTTTTAAGATTTGCAAATGTTTGATTTTTCAACTACTCAACTATGATAATACATGTATAATAAATTAAAATAAAACAAAATTGTTAATTCTCATAATTGTTTTATCTCTATGTTTGCTGGCCTCATCGCCATAATAAACCACACACATTCTTCTTTTACAAACTCAAGCTGCACGAGAGTGGCTAATGACCGTGTTTGCAGAACTGAGACTTCTATAGAAACAGCTCTCGCTCCGGCTCAGGTTCCAGATGGAAGACTGAGCGTTAAAGAGTCAACTGTTTCATTACACAGCTACATTACTCCAAGAGGAGTTGATCCATGAGCAGAGATGAAAGCACAGGAGGCTTGTCTGTGAAGATTGCTCTTGCTTTGTCAGCAGGGTCGCTCTTTTCATTTCCTGCACGTCAGAAATCAGCTGGGGCATGGCTGATTTACCCTGGAACAGATTTCTTTCGCTGCAGTTCTTTCACTCATCACAAACTCCAGATTTAGCTTTCGTCATTTCTTGAGGTTTATTTTATTTAAGCGCCCTTTTAAACAGACGCGTCACTGCTGTGTTTCAAATGAAAATCTCATTTTGGGTGTTTTAATTCAAAGTGAATGTCTCACTCTAACATCTAAGTAAAGCTGTATCTCCTGATACAAGAAGTTGGCAAACTCTGATGTTCACTGACTGACCTCTGAATTCCGTCGTGTCCTGGTCAGGAGGAAATCTGAGGTCATGATGAGCCACGGCCTCTTCTCTCTGCTCACCGAACGCCTGATGCTGCACTCCAGCCAGTTCAGCATGACGACCTACAACGTGCTCTTCGAGGTCGGCCCCTGCTTTTTAACATTTCAGCCCCAGGTCTCAACTTACAGGACAGAAGAGATCTTGATAGTCTGATTGCATCAAGAAACAACATTTGTATTAAATTACAAGCTCCTATTAATTTTATTACGCTTGCACAGACCTTCTTTCTCCAGCTGCAGCCTTCATTGTTTCGTCGCTGCAAAATTGAAATAGTTTGTGAAATAATAATGTTTACGTCTGGCCACCTGCACACACTTAATTTGACAATTATTTAGCAAATACGCCACGTGACGGCGAAACACACTCAGGGCTCTGTGTAAACACGGTGCGGTTTGTTTCTCTGTTGTTGTTGCGGCCAATATTTATGACCTCAATCCCGTGTCGGCCCCCGGGTAGATTCTTACGGAGCAGATCTGCACTCAAGTGATCCATAAACAGCATCCAGACCCTGACTCCACCGTGAAGATCCTCAACCCACGTAAGTGCCTCCTCTGCGCCACCCTCCTCTCCTAAATCACCCGCCCTGCCTGCACAACATTCCTGCCCCTCCGTGCGCCTTCCGAGCGGGATAATTCCCCGGGGCACCGTGCGATCTCCGCATACAGTCAAACAAATGAAGGGCATAAATTTGGCAGCCGGAGGGGTATTTTCATACGACTGCGTATCGGATGTAAACTCAGCGCCGGGATGGTATGAACGCTCGGTGTGACAAATGCACACGGGCCCCGCAGCCTTTATTGCACGTCTACATCATTTTTCTCAGGCAACATTTGCATATAAAGGAATGATAAATACAATCTGAAGGCTATGAATCCTTTTTAAAAAAAATAAAAATCAATTTTAAAATTAAAGCCAAACAGATCTAAAAAATGTATGTAATTTTCCAAAATGCAGTTAAAATAATTAAAACTTACATGTTTATAGTTTTCTGTGATGATTTTTTAATATGCAGGAAATATGGTCTCATGTCACTTTACTTTTTGTTAATTTAATTTTGTTAATTTTCTAATTTTACGACCTGTTTTTGTTTGTATTTTAGTTTTCCACAATAACATATTACAGAAATGACTGTTTTATTTATAAACATGATGGTAACGTGCATCTTTTTTGGCAGTTATTAAAATGAAGTGAAATAATGTTATGATTAATGCAGTGAAAGTGTTTTTTACCATCAAGTTTTATATTGAGTACTTTTATCAATATAGCATATAATTGCTATAGTACATAGAAACTCAGCAAAAAGTGCCCACTCTTTTTCTATGTGAAACCTAACAAGCAGAAAACAGCGAGTGAGCGCTTTGATCAGCGTTCTTATTTTCAGGCTGTTACTTACCTCCAATTACACGTCGGTTCGCAAAATCTTTTCAGATGTTAAAAAAAATGGCCCCGTATTCATTTCATTGGAATAAAAACACCCCCTTCTCTTTTATGGCGGTGCTTCCACACATCCGCGCGCACACTTTGGAAACGGCTTTAATCAGCTTGAAATCCAAGCACACTTGGTGTAATCACAACCAAGGTTTACTTCCAAGCAGCCCTAATCTGACAGGGTCCTGCAGCAGTCACACATTGATTATCTTAAAGTCTTTATTGTGTTAAAAACTCTCCTACGCGACCATCCCCGACAGGCGGTATATATCACTGAAACCCTGCACGGCCTTCGCATGTGAGCGGCGTTCGGCGGAACACCGAGCAGGCGTCTGTTTCTCCTTTGCCGTGCATTCTCTTGATTTAATCTGTGACAGCCTCCCAAAATGGCCCCCTGATTGCAGTCTTTAGTAACGTCAGAGCCAATCAAACAAACCGAGGAAGTACCGTTTCCCTCAAATTAACTTGAGGGAAAGGAACCAAGAGTAAATGGAAAAAAGACGGGGCGATCCGCCGTCCCTCCGTCCGCGTCCTCGCCGGCATGCCGGGGTAATTTTCTGGCGGTGAAGGTTCAGCAACTCTTAATTTGAGTGACTAAGGCGTAGAAACAACAGAGCCGTCGACCAGGGGCAAAGGGGCATCGGTTAGCGCCAGAGTCTGCACAGGCGAGTGAAACCGAAGCCCCGCTGTCTCGCCGCTCAGCGCAAATGGACAATGACGTTTTCTAGATAATTCGGCGGAACAGTTACCCCTCCTCGCCTGCACCGAATCCAAGGCCTCCGCACCGGGGTTCCACTCGCTTTTCAAAAAAAAAAATTATTATGTGATATAATACCGACAACCGTTACGGGACGATAAAGATCAATAAGCCGTCTTTTCTCCATGTGTCTTAACATGGGTGCAGATTTTTGGGCGTGTCCGAACTGTGAGCTCAAATTGTTTGTGACACCGTGAGTTGCACACACACAGACGCTGCGTTTGATTCAGCTGTTGATACGTGCCGATTCTCCTTTTCATACCCCAATCAAATGCTTATGTCCGAACAGCAACGCTGCGCCTGCAGAAAAAAGTCACTGTGGATTTTATTATATTTCAAAAGTCATAAAAATGACTTGAAGGAATGGTGATATTCATCCCATCTGTTTTAATAGTAGTGATATATATATATATATATATATACATATATACGTATATATATACATATACATATATACGTATATACATATATATATATATATATATATATATATATATATATATATATATACATATACATATATACGTATGTATATGTATATATATATATATTTGTGTAAATATATATATTTGTGTATATATATATATATATATATATATTGTGTATATATATATGTATATATATATTTGTGTATATATATACATATATATATATTTGTGTATATATATATATATATATATATATATTTGTGTATATATATATATATTTATATATATATATATATATATATATATATATATATATATATATATATATATATATATATAAAACTGTAAACATTCTCCCTCGCAGCCTCTAAGCACCATTTGTTTCTTTTTCCCCCCTTTAGAAATTCTAAAGGTAGTAGCATGTCTGCTGAAGAGCTCTCTTCCGTCTCCCGAGACCATGGAGGTGCGCCGAGTATTCCTGTCAGACATGATCAAGCTGTTCAATAACAGCCGAGAGAATCGCAGGTAGAGGAAAAAAACAACACAATGGCTCCGAGGGACGACCTTCTCTCTGCTCTCCTCCAGCCAGTATTTACATGCTGGCTTGGCTTCGTATTCGACGATACAAAGACCTTGTGGTTTGTCTCTTTGTTGCCCCCCCCCCCCCCCCCCCCACCCCAGGAGCTTACTGCAGTGCTCGGTGTGGCAGGAGTGGATGCTCTCTCTGTGCTTCATCAACCCGCGCAACAGCGAGGAGCAGAAAATCACGGAGATGGTCTACGCCATTTTCCGCATCCTGCTTTATCATGCCATCAAGTACGAGTGGGGCGGCTGGCGCGTCTGGGTGGACACCCTGTCCATCACCCACTCCAAGGTCAGGCCACTCATTATATCCACGCGCGAGATGCTTACACACACACACACACACACACACACACACACACACACACACACACACACACACACACACACACAGACAGACAGACAGACAGACAGACAGACACACAGCTTAACCAGAGGTTTGTTTACCTTCTTTTGAGGATTCGTCTCATCTGTTTCATCTTACATCCTTTTTGGGGTAAATCTTCCCTTTGCGTTTGCTCACGCGCTCTTTATCTTGAGTAAACAATAGGACGTACACACACACACACTCGCACACACCAACGCGCATGCGCCCTCGTCCCGCGATCGCAAACCAACCCCGCAGTTCTCGCCACATCCCTCCTTCTGGGTTTTCGTCCAGCCAAACGGATGACGGCGCTCAGTCAGAGCCGTTTGCCCCCCCGTCACACATATGTTAGGGTTGAATCTGACTTAATGCAGAACATCAAATGAGAAATTAGAGCGCATTATCATTTGACCCTGTAACTCCCAGCCGAGGCTCCCCTTAACCTCCCCCCTTGCCCCACCCGAGTAATTGAATCTGGCCTCTCAGTGCCCATCAGATTAGACTTTGGAGGTCTTCTAGTGATTGCAGTATTAGAGCTAATGGCAGCATAAACTAAAGGGAACGAGTCCACCAGCTCCTCCAGCTCCTCGTCCGTGCGTCGAGCCTCGCTCCTTTATGTTGCACAGATAAAAATAAACCCCTGGCACTTCTTATTTCCTGCAGAAGTCGGGATAGTGCTTTAGAAATACACTGTTTATATCATATAACGCCACTCTGTTCCATCGCACTTGAGTAATTGGGCCGGTGTCAGATTGTGGTCTGGGGGCTTTTTAAGCCCAGCTGATTGAAGGTCGAGTTAAAGAAGTGCTCTTGATCGGAGACACTTCGGCGCTGTGAGCGTTTGCGACCAGTAGGGGGCACAGGCAGACTGCAGGGACGGCTGTGAGCAAAGATGCTCACAGTTGTGTGTGTGTGTGTGTGTGTGTGTGTGTGTGTGTGTGTGTGTGTGTGTGTGTGTGTCCTTCTTGCACTCAGCCCTCCTGTGTCTCTGCGCACTTGTGAATAATGTAGAAGTAACCTGCGGTCTAAGATTTTAAAAGGTGTGAAGAAATTGAACCCACAGGAAGCCAAAAGGCTGCTTGAAAATGTCAATTGATCCAGAAAAGGCAGCAGATTCTGGTATTGTGGCTTTGACTTGACATCGCACATGTAGTCTTCAGTTTAGAGACGTTCGCCTTCTGCCCAAACATGTTTTCCATTATCACATTATCTGCCATTATCAAGTGAAATCTTCATAAATTTCGAAGCCAACGTGCAAACGCATCCCTGTGTTATTCAGTTCTTCCCAGAGATCCGGTTTAGTCTCGTCTGTGCGTCTCGCAGCATTAACGGCCACGTTCAGCGCGCTGCAGAAACACAGGCTGTAATTGCCTTTTTTTTCCTCTTCTATAATTGCACAATATAATCGTCTGTTTTTGGCGCCAGTAACAAAGCCCCGCTGCACCACTGCGACGCCGCAGTATCACACTCTGCAGTGCAGCGGCTGCAAGCCACCATGATACATGCATGTGCTGTGAGGAAAAAAAGCAAAAAAAAAAGCACCTAAAGAAACTCAATTGCGATTTTATTGTTCCGTTTGATAGATTTCCTGCCACCTTTGAAGCACCAAAGCTGTTTGTCACTGTTGCTCTCTCCTCCCACCGCTGCAGGGCTGCGGGTGTGTGTGTGTGTGTGTGTGTGTGTGTCAAGTGTGTGTGTGTGTGCGTGTTGTGTGTGTGTGTGTGTGTGTGTGTGTGTGTGTTACTAGACACATTTCCGCTTGCCCTCTTTTCTCCTGGGCTTTCGGGAACCATTCTCTCGGAGCCCATTGAATATTCATCGAAAGCGTGCGAGAACAATCAGAGAAACAAGGCCTCATAAATACTACCAGCCCACTGGGATGCTGCTGATAAATCCGCGCAGACATCCGCAAGCGTATCTCTGCGCGCTACCCACCTACAAGGGCTTTATGATCTACTTTACAGTCAGCCACGGCAAAGTTGTTTGAATGTGTGTATGTGTGTTTTTAATGTGACAGTACCGACAGTTGAAACAGTGTCAGTTTTCTTGACTTTGTACAAGTTCTTTGGAAATGAGCAAGTCCAGGTTTTAAATTTGAAGGTTTACTTTTTTGAGTTGTTTCTTTCCAGAGTTTGTCTTTTTTTCCTTTAATATTCAGACTTTATATTGTATTCATTCTATTACGTTCTTTCACATTGCATGTGCAAATACAGTTTGAAATAGTAGAAGGTTCAGATCTGTGTGTGTGTGTGTGTGTGTGTGTGTGTGCGTGTGTGCGTGAGTTGGGTCGTTAGGCTGTGTGTGTCAGCCGGTGCTCCTCCGTGCACAGACAGATGTTCCTGAAGGTGGGCACGCTGACACGACAGCCGCCCCACCCTGCGCCCACACCTACCCAAGGTGCCCCTCGTCCATCCCCGCACACAAATCAGTCTGAGGACGAGGAGGCGGCCAAAAGAAGCGAAGTAGAGGTGGTGGTGGTGGGGGGGGGGGCGTGAAGGTCCCGCCGTCCTTCAGACTCCCGCCGTCAGCCAACTTCATTATTCCTGTCACAGGTTTTTACTACAAAGATAAATATGAAAGGAAAGAAGTGAGCGAGCGCCGCGTGCATCCCGGGGCCATTTTATAACGCTGTCGAGATTTTTGCATTGCAAGGAATTTCTTCGTAAATTGGCCTCAGCCAATGAGGAACAGGCCGAGGTTCTTGGTTCAGAGTCTCCAATGGTTTCATCGACAGGCGGACAAAGAGCGAAAGAAGGCCGATGGTAGACAATAGCCCTGCATCATGGGATGTCTATACCATTTAGTAGGATGTGTCTCGCCACTGCAAGTATCAGTGCATTCCATCTGCATGTTTTAACCACAACAATCATAAAGAAGAAAACGTCAAAGCATTAGAAGATTAGGTAGAAAGCGAAGGAATTTTTCCAGTGGCTGAAAAACTGCTCCGGCGTACCGCCGTCCGAAGGATCGTCCTGCAAGCTTATCCTGAGGCGGCCGCGATAGAAATTAAAGATAATAAAGATAAAGGCTGCGCGACCTCGATGTTGGCTCACATGCTGCAGCAGGAATCTGCAGAGTAAAACGTTTTCACAAGGAAGCGAGAAGGGAACCAGTCGCCAAGGAGATGAAACCACACGTCCAGCGCCGCCGACGCAGACGACATTGATTTTGGGGGAGGAATTGCATTTAGCTAATCGGATTAGAGACAAGCTGCCCTCCCCATTTCCCCTTTTGTTTTGTGGTCGGCCTCTATCTATTTATCTAAATGGGGACTCCCAGGCTCCTACTGTGTGTGGGTCCACCCCGAGATCAGCGCTCTACTGTGGGGAACCTCACTTCCTGGTGTAGAATTTCTCTTTATTCCAGATAGAGACATGAAAAACATTTTTACATTTATTATCATTTTTTTTTAAAGTTTGTATATTTGGTCAATTCCCAAAATAACTTGACTTTACTTTAGACTTCAGATGTGCACCTTTAAGGAAAGCATTTTTTTTTGTGTGTCCCCTTCAAACCATCTTTTGTATGATGTGACCACGCTGCACTCAGTTAATACCATGTTACCTGTCACATTAGAAAAGCCCACCGTGTTTTTGTACATTACCATAACATTTTTCCATACCCCACTGAGGCCGGGCCGAGTCGCCGGCTAGAAAGAAATTAGATTAGATCAACGCTGATGCCTCAGCCACCCAGGGCAGTTTCTCTATATTGTAGTGGGGCTAAACACTCTTTTAAAAACCACAGAGACGTATACTACCTCTGCCTAATGGTAACTGGATCTGTTACAGAGCCCCATTTAAGGCCCGCATACATCATCTTAATGTGCAGGCTGCATCCTGAATCCATGACGTTATGCCCCTGCACCGCTCTCCCGCATAATTTCCACTGCCGTGCACTCTGAATGCCGCCTTTTTTTAATTGCAAAAAATGCTAAATGTCAAATTAAGCCCCAACTAATGCGGTGGAAGGCCGTGCTGTGAGATGGCTGGGAGACGGAGGGAGAAGGAGACGAACTACTGGTGAATTTAGAGCAGGCTGCGCTCTCTGAAAACAACTATGGATTAGCAATCACGCTTCCCCACTACGGAAGATTAATGAGCGCCCGTGTAGCAGGCTAATTTAGAACAATAACGCCTAATTAATTACAAATAATCAGCCTCCCTGCCTCTGCCTCTCATTTCTTCCTCCTCCACTGACTCTCCTTCTTCACCGCGCTCTTTTAAAACCCTCTAACTTTTTTCTTTCTTATATCTACGGCCGCTCACCCTCTCTTTGTTTCTCTCTCTCTCTTCCTTCTGTCCAAATGGCCTAAGGTGAAGAAGCAGTAAAGTGAGCCTTGTTTCATGCCTCCTCACCCCCCGCCTCCTTCCTTCCCGCCAACAACCCATCTTTGACTTTCTGTCCTCCGAGCCCAGTGATTAATGCCGGGCTTTAAATTAGGCGTGGGAGGACTTGGCTATGCCGGACACGCACGCAGCCCAGCACGCAGACACTCACTAATAGTATCTACCGCTAATCTATGACCGCTTACATGGACGGGCTCTTCCTCATATGCCACTGCAGACCATTGTCGTTATAGACTAGCAGTCTTGTCTGCCCGTATCAGATGTAAGAAGACTGACTGGGGTTAATAGGCTGTGGGCAGCTGCACATAGGAGAAGAGGGGGGAGGAAACTTTTAAATATGGCCCATATTTAGCGAGAAACAGTCCCAGCGGGTACTTGTAGTAATAAGCTCACATCAAAAGAGCATTTTGAGAATATCTTGCGTCCATAAGGTATTGTCTAGAGATCAAACAGGAAGTCTGGGCCTTGATGTGACACAGGGAGGGATGATTAAAAGGCTGAAAGTGTACGGCAGATATTTGGCTTGTACGGAAAGGAAGATGTTATTGTGCTCCATTGGTTGCAGATTTCTTTTTGCAGTGATTTTGAATATACAACAATAATAATAAATAAATAATAAATGATAATTATTCTTGTTATGCATATACAGTATCTACGAGTATAATAATTTAGTGAATTCACTGACGGCTTCCATGAGTGAATGTGGCCATCTCCTCCTCGGCTCGGCGTGATGGTGAAGAGCACTCGTGTCCACTTGCCCAACTAAGCTGTTTGTTTGTGCATCAATGAATATCGGTGTCTCTGCAGTCAATTTGTGAAGACCAATAACGCCACTTTAAAAACTGACTGGACTCAGAAGATTTGGAATGCTCCTTGGATAGACTTGGATAGTTGAGCAGCTCAGTGAATGGTGTTCCCATAAGAATAACCTTCAATCTCTTGTGTCTGCAGGTGACCTTCGAGCAGCACAAAGAGAATCTGTCCCGCATGTTCCGTCAGTACCAGAGCCAGGAGTCTGCGGGCTCTCAGAGCGCAATCCGAACAGTGTCTGGCGTGAGCCAAAGCTTTGAGACCACGGAGGGTGTGAACGGCCGCGCCGGAGAGGAGACGCCGCCCTCTGCTGTCACTGAGCTCACTGTGGACTCGGAGTCCGGTTCAACCGTCACCTCCAGGCCACCGGAGGGGACTGATGAAATGAAGCCTGCGTCCATCACTGTGTCCAACATCCTCGCTCGGACTGAAGAAGAGGAGGAAGGAGAGCAGAAGTCAGCGCAGGAGTCAGTGCAGGAGTCTTCTGAGGACGTCTCAGGTGATGGAAGTGGGACTACAGCTACTGAGACACCGGAAGACGACAATCAACAAACATCTGAATGCAGCTTGGCTGCTACAAACGGAAGCGATGGACTAGAAACAGGTGGAGACTCTGTTACAACGTCCGAGAACGACCAAAAGGCAGCAGCTACAGATGATGGGAAACCAACCTTGGACGAGACCTCCAGTTCCATGACGGAAGACTCTTTGAATGAAACGGAGACAGAAGTGGCGGTGGTCCCAGAACAAGCTGACCAAAGCTGCTCTGAGAATGCGGCCTCCCTGGAGAACAGCGTCGTGGGCGGGGCTTCCGTGGTCAACGAAGACTTGGTGGACGTGTCCTCGGTCAGCGACCAGATCCACCTCAGCGACGCCGACGACAGCCAGGAGGAACCCTCAGATGTTTCCGCCGCCTCCACGCAAGAGGCGGACGTGGAAGCGCAGGAGGACGGTCATCACGGAGAGGACGAGGGGGAAACAACTGTGGAGGGAGAAGAAAAAGGCGAGAAGCAGGAAACTGAGCTTGAAGAAAAAGCAAAAGAGAATGAAACCGAGGAGCAACAGGCGTCGCCTGAGCAAACTGCGACTGAAGCAACCAAAGAAGAAGTTCAGCACGAGCCCTCTTCCTCCACCGAGGCCACTACTGCAGATCAGCAGCCTTCAGAAGCCACAGCGCCCCCTTCAGGCCAGGAGGTAGCAGCAGTGTCAGCCACCAGCAGTGCTAAAGAGGAAAGCGGTGCAGAAGACAGCAGCGTTGCCTCCAGCTCTGGATCCCAGAACGTCAGTGGCGACTCTGTCAGCAAAACCAAAGAGATCAAAATCGCGAGACTGGACGTGTCAAACGTGGCCTTGGATACGGAGAGACTTGAACTAAGAGAGACTTCTGCAGCAGTATGCAAACCCTTTATTTCTCCCTTTGGGGTTTAATGTCATTATTTGGTGTAAAGCCAGTAAGTTTAGCTGAAGTTTAATTTCCTGCTGTGTCCCTGCAGGAAGCCAGCCGGCCAACATCCGCAGCAGCAGGAGGATCCACGGCGCCACCAAGGGATGGCAGCATGTCGGCGCCCCGCTCCACCATGTTCCGCATCCCAGAGTTCCGATGGTCCCACATGCACCAGCGCCTCCTGACTGACCTGCTCTTCTCTGTGGAGACGGACATCCAGATGTGGAGGAGGTGGGCTGGACCCTCTGCTGCTTACGGGGCCTCTTGTGGAGCTCCAGTGAAACCATCATTGTCTTAATTGATTAGTGGAATAGAGATTTATTGACTTTTCAATTGACTGATAAGCAGATAGATGCTATCATGTGTGTTACTAGTGTGAGGAGTCCTGTTCCTTCACCTTATTTTAGATTGGGATGTGTCTCACTGGATGTTTTAGAAATAGATACACAAGTAAAGATGAATGGTAATGGTAATCGGAAAAAAATAAATATTGGATTGATATAATTCACATAGTAGTTTGTAGTTCTTTTAAATATGTATTTAAACTATGAATTTAATGTCTTACCAAAAAGAGATCCAACATTTGAAATCAAAATCTTTGCCATATAAATAATGTTTTGGTTTGTTTTCTTCCACACAGCCACTCCACAAAGACCATTCTGGACTTTGTGAACAGCAGCGAGAACGTTGTCTTTGTCCACAACAGCATCCACCTCATCTCCCAGGTGGTGGACAACCTCATCATGGCCTGCGGAGGCATTTTGCCTCTGCTGTCAGCTGCCACCTCGTCCTCTGTGAGTCCCCCAGTTCCTCCATGCGTGCGTACGTACGTACGTGCGTGAGATGAGAGAGGGAGAGCTTGACCGACTCTGTACGTTTTGATGGCTCCAGTGGCAGGACGTTATCTGTCCGCGCTGACCTTTTCCAATCACATTAACCTGCAATCACCATCTGCCTAACGTTGTTAGTATGCTCTTAGTATTGTTTGCTCCCATTAATTTGTGGCCTTGATTTAACAAAATGTCCCGCTATTAGTGTGTTTTGCCAAGCATCACTGTCATGTATATCACACGAATGGGACATTTTCTCGACACACCCCAGCGAGTTTAGGTAATTGATAGGTTATTGTCTCAAAGCATATTTGCATTTTTTATTTTTTAAAAATCACACTTGGATTTCAAATTCACTTTATTTGTGCTTGAATTAAATAAAACACTTCTCCTCTGTACCGCCAGCATGAACTGGAGAACATTGAACCCTCCCAGGGCCTGACGTTGGAGGCCTCGGTCACCTTCCTGCAGCGCCTCATCAGCCTGGTGGACGTCCTCATCTTTGCCAGCTCCCTCAACTTTGCCGAGATAGAAGCTGAGAAGAACATGTCGTCAGGAGGCGTCCTGCGACAGTGCCTGCGCCTTGGTAACCTTCTTCCACATTAATGCTCTTATTTATTTAAACGTTTATTTAGACGGGACAGTGCATATTGATAAACACTGAGTACATGGGTCGCACCCAAAAGTGGGTTGTGGAGCTGTTTTGATTGGGTCGCAGCTTTGTGGGCAGTTTCCCTTTTTTTTTTTTTAATATTTTCCTGGAATACATTTGGATCTCGACTTCATGATAAGGAAGAAAGTGTGGCTCCTGAGACACTCGTTGAGAACCACTGCTGTAATTCATTATTTTTTAATCTTGCAGTTCTTACCTCCCTTTCTCTTTATTCCCAAGCCTTTCTCCTGTCCCCTCTCCAGTGACCCACCTAATTTGCAGCAGCAGCAGCAGCAGCAGCCTCTCTCAGCTCTCCGTGGCCTTTTTTCTTTTTTTTTTGCTCCCTCCGGTTCGCCCTCCTCTTCTCCTCCGTCTCCAGCTGCTGCTCTCATTACCTCGCCTCTCTCACTCCGCTTGTATCAGCCCTCTCTTATCTTGTTATTATAACCCCACTGCATGGCAACTCTCCAGAATGGCTCCTATCATGATATAGTGAATTTATCCATAATGGCCTTGGCTCTACAGCGCTGCTGCTGCTCCTGCTGCTGCTGCTGCCGCCGCGGCGCCGGAGGCCTTTTTCTGCCTTCTGTTTCAGGTTATTACAGTTTCTCCTGACAGCATCAAAGCCGAGCCGTGCTGCGGGAGAATAAAATATGCTGGATTTTGTACATTATTCATTTCAGGAGGGCTACGCATGCGTTTTTTAAGCAAACAGATGGACGCGCAGCGGTGCGGCCGATTGAAACGATTCCTCGATGCTTTGTTCCACGTTCGTCTGGCGCGGCGCGTTGCCCCGTATTACTTTTTGCTTTTAGGGCACTTGTTAAGATGGAGGCTTACAAACAAGATGGCTTTCAAAATAATTTAAAAAAAACCAGAACTTGTTACGTGAAAAGCACTCCCCCACTGCTATTGCGGGGAAGGCGAGGTTGCAGGAAAGCGATGCCACCGCACCGCAGGTCCCGTTTTAGAAAGCAGCCGTTATGAAATGAATATTTGATGAGGTATGCGCTCCCCATTGCTGGCACCTAATCTGATTTTGTAAGACTGTAACAAGGTTTAAGCATCTCCCTTCCTCCCCTCCTCCCCTCCGCTCCGCTCCTGTTTTATAAATGGTACTGTGAGAGAGTCGTCCTAATGGAAAGAGCGAGGCCATTTCCAGACGGAATAACCCCCCCCCATGATCTAAATGGCTCAGAGTTAACATTTGTCAGTTGTCAGGTCGGCAGCAGTGGCTCGGGTGGGGGAGGGGACGGTGAGGTGGTCTCCAGCGGAGAAGTAGGGGTGGAGGGGGCACATTACGTGACACACAAAGCGCCGCCACCGGCTTTGAACCCGCCCCGAACTTGTCAGACCAGGAGTTTTTTCTTCCCTCTTTTCTTTTCTATCTTTACGTCTTTGCCACAGAAGGACGCGTCTTTCTGCCCACTCAGCACGTTGTGCGCCCGCCACGGTGGTGTCACTCGTTACGGGAGCGCCGCGCCGCCGTTGATTCACGGGCGCCCCCCCGTGCGCCGTGACCTTGGGTGGAGAGGTGGAGCACGGAAGAGTGAGCGGCGCTGCCAGAGTTGGCCGGGAGCGCTGACCTCGTCACGGCCGCCACTTCTTCTCCGTCTCTCTCTCAGCTCGCTCCTCTTACGAAATACCTTCTGCCTGCAGAAACATACGTGTCTTTTTGTTGTTGTGCACAATTTTTTTTCCCTTGAAATGAATTGAACACGGTGCCTGTCTGTCCCTGCGTCCTTCCCCAGTGTGCGCCATGGCGGTGAGGAACTGTCTGGAATGTCAGCAGGCCCAGTTCAAGTCCGGTGCTGACGGTTCCTGCGCATGGCCACGCGTCAGCGCTCGGAACGTCCAAGTCTGCGGCGGCGCAGGCAAGTGAACCCGGATCCTCTCCTCGCATTATCGCACCGTTTGTCGAGCGCCGCCTTCACGTCCTCCGACGCCCAGCAGCTCCATCCTTTGTGCCGCTCGCCAACACCGGCCCGCTGATATCGAATTAGCTCACTTCCGATTATGTTACCACGCCGGCTGCTATTTGTGACACCAGACGAGGCCTTTGTCATTGCCCTCTGGATTTGATACAGTGGCTTCCAGTAAAGTCAAGTAGTTCTTCCCTGAACAGGGTGTCAAAGCTCATTCATAATGCAGCGATTCTATACAAAGGCCATTACGTTAAGGACACGGCCCCCGAGGGAGCGTCCTCCCTGAGCCCCGAAAACCTTCAGTCTGTTCTGTGAAATTGGCAGAGGACGAAGGAAGCCTCGGCTCTGGTTTTCAAGTGTACATTTAAATTTCTTTTTATTAGTTTGCACTTTAACAAGTGACCGGGTGAAAAATAGTTGGTAACTTTTGAAGATAATTTTATAAACATGGTAAATAGGGAAAAAGGCCACTCTAATCCATCTCTAAACTGATCCTCATGCAAAACATAAGTTTTTGTTTTTTTTAAAAAAATGGTCACTGATCTGCAACAACATTGAGATTCATGAACGCAGCATCTCCACCAAGGAAAATTGGGTGTGAGCGAATTTAATGGAAAAGTGCATCAGTTATAAAATCTCAGCTATAGTTCAGTAATTCTTGTGGCATTTAAAAGGCAATTTCACTGTTATTGTTTATTGAATAATTAACATATAAAACACTGACCTTTCCTGCAATAAATAAAAGAAATACATCCTGCATGAAAAAAATACAGTAGGGTGAATCAAGTTAAACATGCTGCTTTCCTTCTACTGCAGGACAATGTGGTATTTATTTTGACTGTTTGATCACATGCAGAGTCCAGTGGACGCAGTGACTGGTGGAATGTCTCCAGTCAGTGACCTGGACAGGCTTCTTCAGGACATGGACATTAACCGCCTCAGGGCTGTCGTCTTCAGAGATATCGTGAGTTGGACGCCGAACAACAACAAAAAAAAAGCCGCTGCGGTGCAAGCAGAGCACAGCACGCGCCACAGTTCTGAAGTGACTGCCTGCGTTCTCTGAGGCAGTCGCACAGCCGCGGGTCGTTTAGTGTATGTTGTTTGTTTCAGGAGGACAGTAAGCAGGCTCAGTTTCTGGCTCTTGCTGTTGTTTACTTCATCTCCGTCCTCATGGTGTCCAAGTACCGAGACATCCTGGAGCCCCACAATGACAAGAAACACCCTCAGCGTTCGCAGTCCACCAGGAGCACAGGTGCGGAAGACAATCGCCGCAACAAACTTGCTGCAACAAACTTGTTTTTTCGATTATTATTTCCCTGTTTTTCACGTGCGTTCCCCTACTCAAGTCTTTTATCGTGTCACTTTTTTCCCGCCTCCGTTAGATAGCGGCGCCGGCCTGGAGGCGGAGAACGGCGTCTCGCTCCGCCGCTACGACTCAGGCATCGGCGACGACCACACGTCGGCGGCGGCCAGCGAGGGCGACCTGTCTTCGGCCAGCGTGATGCACGGCCCGGACGCCATCTCGGAGGCCCTGTCCACGCTGTCGTCTGAGGTCAAGACCTCTATGCCTGCCGACTCCAAAGGCAAGAACGTGAAGGACATCCTGCGCAGCCTCGTCAGCACACCGTCCGACGACGTGACAGTGGACCCCGGGCTGCTGCCGCCCTCCTTCCTGGGCAGCGTGAGCGACATGTCCAGGGAACCGTCGCAGCAGTTCCGCTCCTTCGACAGGTGAGGAGCTTTTAAAACCCGACGTCTTCAGCAAATCCTCCATTTCTGTGCTGCATGTTTAGCTCCAGTCTCTAGCGTCCGCCCTGAGACTGGTAGGTTGTGGGTTCGATCCCCGGCCGGGTCATACCAAAGACTGTAAAATTGGTACCCATTGCCTCCCTGCTTGGCACTCAGTATTCAGGGTTGGCGCTCTTAATACTGAGTGCCAACCCATCCCCTGAGGTTGCTCACCGCTCCCTCAGGGGATGGGTTAAATGTGGGGGGCAGATTTTGCATCCGTCAGGATGTGACTGTCACTGGGACTTTAACTTTAACTTTTAAGGACTTTAAAAAAATTGGAAAAATGGCCAGCAACACGCGTGTGTTGCTGGCAAGTGTCCATCCATCTTCTACACCCGCATCCTCCTGCACTCAGGGTCATGGGGGGCAGCTGGAGCCTATCCCAGCTGTCATAGGGCAAAGGCAGGGTGACACCTTAGACAAGTCGCCAGTTTAGCACAGGACCACACAGAAAGACAAACAAGGATTCGCACTCTCATACACACTTACTGTTAATTTAGAGTTCCCAATCAACCCCGCATGCATGTTTTGCGACTGTGGGAGGAGAGAACCCACACAGACACAGGCAGAACATGCAAACACCACTGTGTTCCAGGCCCACTCAAAACCATGATGTTCTTGCTGTGAGGTGGCAGCGCTAACCACTGCACCACTGCGCTAACCACCACTGTGTCACCCACTCAACACAAAATTCTTCCTCAGTGTTCCTCAGTTTTTTTCTACTTATCTGTTCTGCACGTCAGCATTGCCCAGGGTGACAAAAATATCTGGACTAAAATTCATCCGGCGTCGACACAAGTGCGGGTGCGACAGCTCGACGAGAGCCCTGTGCCGTAAACGCGCCTTGTGTGGCTCTCCGAGCTTGGCAGTTTCCACTTTCAGACTCCGCCATCAGTCCAGTGAACGTTTCAAAGTCGTGCCATGAAGACGTCCCCTCGGTAGCCTCAGTAGGAGGCTCTGGTCAATCTTGAAAACCGCTCAGTAAGAGATACTCCTTTGAACCTTCAGAATCTCGTCTCCCATTGTCTCAACTTTGAGCGTCTCAAGTAAAACGGCCTTGCAGGATGTGGATCTCAGGCAGAAGGTCAGGATGAAGAGACGGAGGAGACGGAGCTGACAGAAAGCTGTTTCTTTTCACTGTCTCGCTGATATTTTTAACAACGTTCCTTTCCAAACCCCTTCCCCCCTGCTGCTCGTCTGGCTCGTCCTGCATTGGAAACAGTAACAGTAACCACCCCTGCCCCCACCACCACCACCACCACCACCAACAACAAAAAAAAGCTGTACAATATGCACAACTTCTGGAGTTTCAGGGCTGCACAGTGAGGAGCGAGGCTTCAAAAGCCGAGCCAGGTTCTGCAGCCGCAGACGGGCTCAGGTGAGAGAGGACGGTCGGTCCACCAGTCTGGTTTCCATTTTCCAGCATCGATTCTCAGGCGTTTGAAAAGGGGATGGGGTGGGGTGGGGGTCGGGGGTCAAGGGTGGTAGAGACAGAAGGAAAAGAGACGGTCTCCAAGGGGGTGATGTCAAGGCAAAGACAAGGAAAAAAAAACACCCAAAACATTTCTCTGTTCCTCCGTCTTGCTAACAGACCCAGTACGTCCTCTCACCCCCCCCCCCCCCCCCCCGCCAACTGTGGGAATTCCACGGCGGCTCTGTGATCGCGTGTCTTTATCTGAGGAATGCTTTGTCAGGTCTCAGGGCGCTCCTCATATCAGGAGGATTAGACTGGCTCCTGTCCGCTGAACACACTTGGCGGAGAGCACCGACATCGGCGGAGCTGGAGAACATTGACTAACAGCTTGCTCACAGCCGCCGGGAGCCCAGGAACAGACGGCAAACTGTAACTTAGCCGCTTGCTGCTTTTTTTTTTTTTTTTTCCAACGGGGAAATAAAATCCAGTCCGAGGGTGTTCACACGTTAACACGTTGCAGGGCTGCGACCAGTGATTTTATTTTTGGTTTGAGCGTGTACAGTGTTCACATGTTTTGTACATGTGTCAAAAATCAACACAACCAACACTGTGTCTTTGACCATTTCGGAAAAAATGGTAAAAAAAAAAAAAAAAGGTAAAAAATAAATAAATAAATAAATCACACTGACCGCTTCAATTGAAAAATTCCAAAAGCTTAATTTAAATAGGAGAAAAATATATGCCAAAATAACAATTCAGTAAAGTCCTTTACACGTAATATATGAAATGGGGTACATTTTATGTTTTGCAATAACAATAATATTATATCTATATAAATCACTCATAGACCTTAATTTAATATGAGCTCATACCTTCCTAAATAAGGTTTTTTAGGATGTATCAGCTCAGTTGTACAAATATTTCACCTCAATTCAGCAGCAAAATCCATTAAAAATAGTTATTTTGTAGATTAGCAGCAAATTCAGAAAGATGATGTTTACCTCTGAACGTGAGCTTGTTACATTAAAAGCACTGACATACAAACACTTGTGTGCAGAATCCCAAATGTTTTCCTCTCCTCGGACCTTCGCTGACACGCCATCAAAATATTTCCCCCGTGGTGCAGTCAGAACAGGCCTTTCATTCATCCCAGTCAACCAGGCCTCACTCCTGTATTTTCCCTCCCTTATCTCCCTGGTTTAGCGCTCCCTATCAGTTCATCTCTAATCCTAACCCCCCAAACCCCCCCCCACACACCCCACCCCTTGCCAAACATGCACGCGGATACCCTCCCCGTTTATTATCTTGTATCGCGCAACGTCTCTATCGCCGCTCGGCATCTCCCGCAAACCAGTCGAGCCTCCCAGTGACACCAGTACAAGCCCGAGCTGACATTCTGCACTGACACGTCCTGCCAAAACATGGCAACCCTCCACTTACAGCGGCAGGGGGGGGGATTTACGAGTGCAGCGTTGTGAACGAAGCTGGGATCTCCCAGATAAAAACTGCACGCTGGTCAGGGGGTGAAGTATCGGCGCTGATTTATCCCCCAGTGGAGACCTGCCGGGTCTCTCCCATCCATTCCTCAGCCGTGCCCCTGTTATGACAGCCAGTCTGCAAATATTTGCTGACACTAACCAGAACTAAACAGTGTCATTGTACAAGCTGATGATTTAGTCTGCATGTTTCTGCAGAATGTGCGTGTGCGCTCGCACGCCGCACACGTGCGTGCGCATGTGTGTGTATAGGACACCGGGAATATACATTGCGCCGCTGTTTGCATTCCAGGCAATAGACTCCATGTGCAAGTGAGAGTTTATGTACAGATGAGCTTTGTTGACCTTAATGTGTTGTTAATGTACTTCTCAGGAAGGAAGGCAGCATGTTGGACGTAAACACGACCAAACAACAACTCATTCTTGGAATAACACTGTGAAAGTCTTATTATTGCAAATAATAATAAGACTGTGAAATTATTATTCTTGTTATTATCATTATTATTATTATTATTAATATTATTATCATTATTAATATTACACCGTGTTACTCTTCAATACAGCGCCTATTATTTGAATACAAACTTTGCTGGTTGCTCTTGATAACTTTCAGGGTTGATGACTTTGAACTGGCAAGCTGATAAATATGCTTCCGGAACAAATCGGTGGCAAAGTAGGAAACATGAAGATACATGAGAAATATCGAAAGGAGCATACATTTTTTAAAGTAGAACCATAAAGGAAACGAAGAGATGTGTAATTAAATTAACAAAGTCAGTTGATCAGAAGATCATTTCAAGTACAAAGCTTTTAAACTGGGGGAAAAAAATAAAAGTAGGATTCTAATATAGAAGAATCAGTCTTTGTTTTGCAGATAAACCAAGTCAATATTTGCCTCTCAAATAATCTTGCTCCTGTTGAAAAAAAAGTTAAAAAAAATTGCGTTCTTTCACTTTTTTAAAAACTTTTTTCATGTGTTCATTTCTTTATTTTTTATTCTATTATGACAGGAAACGTGGAACATAAATTAAAAATAATATTGTGCAGGCCACTCACCGCCGTGCATAAAGAATCTGACTCATAATACATGTCCGTCCTGTTAGCATGTTAGCGGGACTTCTTTAGCCACGCCCCTCGACTTCCTCCCCAATCCAAACATCCACGCAGACTCATCCGGCCACGAACGCACGCACGCGAGATGCTGACGTGCTGCGAGTCTCGCATTGGTTCGTCCCGCCGGTCCCAGTGTCACTCACTGATTAATCACTGGCGTCCTCGAGGCGATGCCCCTCCCACACCAGCCGTCACTGTCCAATCGTAGCTCGGTGACACCGCCTCCCTCCGCGGGACGGGCTCGATTCTGAGCTGATCCGAGGCCAGCGTGGAAACAATCGCTCGGCGACTCAAACGAGCTTTTAAACATTCGCTTGCACGACTCCGAGTGCATCGGGGGTTTGATGGGGTTGTGGGGCAGATCAAAGCTCCAAGCTGATGAACAGTACAGCGGAGAGATGGATCGGAGGTTAACACACTGGAGGACGGTACTTTAACTCCCGCCCCCCAACATCACCCACCCCAACGCATTCCTGCTCTTCTTTGGCCTAAAATAGCAGAGGTTACAGGAATCGCACTGTTTACCACACTTAGCCTCCGTAGGTTAAACCCTCTAAATAATTCAACCAAAGCCGAGTGCAACTCCCTCGCACGCTCACACACACACACACGCACACACCCTGGGCTCCTGCTTGTGGCTGGAGCGCGCCTGCTGACGGCTGATTAATCGACTGGGGCGGCCCACTCGTGATAAGTGTGGCTAATGACCTGCTGAATAATTCACTGGGCCTTTTTGAACAGATGGAAAAGGCCAAACATGAACACAGACGTGTTCTGACTCTCGCACACGCGCTCGTGTATATTTATTTCCTCTTTCCATATGCATTTATTCAAATGTGCGCCGCACCGTTTCTCCCCTCCACTCCCCCCCACCTCCGCCGTCGGCACCTCGGTTGCTTCACGTCAGCGCCGACCTTGTTCCCCGATAGCGCCGTGCTATCCCTGCACACTGTCACGACACCGAAAAAAGTTGCCAGAAACTCTTTATCTGCTCCCTTCCTCCCGTCACTGCTCCCGTCGCTCACCCGACGGATATTTACGGTATTAAACAAATGCAAATAAAGATTTAAGCGCAGCGGTCAGGCTACTGTTCTCCCCCTCTGCCTCCAGTTCAGATCAGCTCAGCTCGTAGATCTTTGAAGGCAAAGGTCGCCTGTCGGCTTTTAACTTTTGATAGATCTGATCAGCTGCTGTAAATCAGCCGAGAGGCAGCCTTGAATATGGCGGCCAGGTATCTGTCCGCGCTGCAGGGAGCCGGAGCAAAAGGTCTCCTCGTCCTGCCGCTGCAGGAATGTGAGCTCACTCGTTTTTTTGTTTTGTTTTGTTTTTTTTGCGCGTTCTCGTTGGCCTCTCCTCCTCCTCCACTTTCGCACTTCGTGCCGCGACTGACCGCGTAAGGCCCGCACGGCCTTTGTGTTTCTGAGAGCAACCAGTAGCCAGTGATTAGAGCCCGACTCCCTCGTGTCAGCGCTGATAAGCGGGTCCAGGCTCTCTTTGATTTTGGCCAACAGTCTGTCAGAGCCCTCGGTCTGAGCCGACAGCTTATCTGCATACTGCTCCCCTCCCATCTGCCGCCGGGACGGCCGGGGTCGAGCTCTCCTCCGTCGCTCCGCTTCCTGTTGCTTTTAAAGGGGCACGTCTGAAGACGCAGCGCTATCGCTGGACTGATAGCTGCGTCAAGGCGTTTGGGCTAACTTTCAGCCATCAGTGTCAGAACAGGTAGGAGTTGCTGGTTTTACATTCAGACAAAAAGTCTTAAAAATTAAGGTAGAAGATTTTTTTTTTTTAAGGAACATCTGAATTCTTTTTGTCTGGTTCTAAGAACAGCAACTCTTATGTTTATAAGAAGACTAAAACGAACCTTTTTGAGTCACACAGAAAGTGGTTCTTTCAGTATTTTCTTTTGTAAAAACATAATTTTGAGAAGAAACTAAACTTAGCCCATTTGTGATTTTCCAATTTAAACATCAGGACTCATTGAATGGTGGAAAATCTACATTACACATGATAAAATGTTCTAATTCCAGAGCTACTGTATGTATATTGTTTGTGTGGTAATTAATGTTTTTGATTTTTAGGAATACACTCAAAAGTCATAACTATTACAAAAAAATAATAATGACAAATTTCATCCTCAGAAAATGCACGCAATCCATTATCCAATATTATATAAATTATATTGTATCATAGAAATATATGTTTGCCAGTTTTTGAAAGTTCAAAAGCCATTGTATTTCATGGATAATGTGTTCTCTCTCTACAGGAGTGTGGTTGTAGCACCAAAGAAGTCTGGTGTGGCGGCCTCAGCCAGCACCCTGCCTGCCGTCCCAGCGGCCACTGCTGCGTCTGTGTCTGGTGGGACACCGATGGACAGCGTGGCGGTCGTGTCATCTGGCGACACCTCTCAGAGCTCCTCGGCAGAGGCTGCAGGTACTGACCACTCGCATCCACAGGGCTTTCCCCCCCCTTTTATAACTCATCTTTCTTTTCCGAGTGTCGTAGATAACTTTGGTTTGATCCAGTTACTACAATAAATTTCAGTATTTACTTTAGTTGCTGACATTGGCTTTGTATGGCTTGGTAAAGTTGAAATAAAAGTAACTTAGCGTTAAAATATTAATTTAAGTAAGTTAAAATAATAGAAATGAAAAGTAATTGAAAAGTCCCAGTTCACTCTGAAATACTGACGAATTAAGAGAAAGAAGTCAAATACTACAATAAAACCCGACTGTTCTACAATGACATGGCTTCAATTTTTAGGTAAAGTTGTAGAATGTTGATTAAAAGTATAAGCTGACAATTTAATTTGGCTGAGCACTGACTGTGGAAACCTGACAGGGGAGAGTGTGTGTGTGTGTGTGTGTGTGTGTGTGTGTGTGTGTGTGTTTTTTTGTGTTTGTGTGAGAGAAGTTTTAAATCTGTATGCACAGGGCGGTTGGTGTCAGAGAGCAGTGCTGAGTAAATATGCTTTGTGTGTGTGTGTGTGTGTGTGTGTGTGTGTGTGTGTGTGTGTGTGTGTGTGTGTGCTAGTGGGGCAGCTGGAGGACTAATGGAGATGTTCATTTACTCCTCTTTGTTTGAAGGAGCTACTTCATCTGGAGAGGGATACTCTCACCAGGCCCACATGGCGCTGCTTAACACCTTACACACACACGCACACACACACATTCCAGGCCACATTACACTGTCTGTCATTCCTGAAGAGTTATCCCTGCTTGGAGACTGTCCTGCCTGGAAAAACAAGTGGGCTAAAACACCGGTGGAATCCCACTCCTCCGTACTCTGCCGGGCATTCGCTTATTTATGAGCCACGGGGACGCGAATTTACTGCCAGATCAATCAAACGTGGACTTTTTATACATTGTGCACCTTCGTCTCCAGAACGAAGCCATAAAACACCTTTTAGCTGCATAATGAAACGGTCATGGAAGCGGCCCGGAGGGATGAAGTGGAATGTAATGACTTGATGAATAAACCAATTTAGGAAAATAGGTGGAAAACATCTCACGCTGGTGCAGGCGTCGGCACATTATGGAATTAAGCATTTCTGAAAATAGCCGTGTAGCGCAAGTCAGAAATGAATTGGAAAGCGGCATCCAGGATGGATCACAGCATCCCTGACGCGTCTCAGCTTTAGGGTACAACATGACAACCTGCAACACTAAACTATTTTTCAGGCGTCCGTCATGAAAATCTCCAAATTATACGTTGATAAGAAAGACGTATCGCGCTGTGAGAATATCATCCAATATGCCCCACCATAAATCCACCCCCCACCCCAACCTCCTGAATGAGGACTTTTGTGTTATTCCAGGAGGGGAACGTCTCCAGGCAGGTTCACGGCTCCCATTGTGTAACGTACCGCTGCACGTGCGCGCGAGCGTCTCACTCCCCTCGTCCTCCACCCAGACTAATAACACTTCTTTGGTTTCTCCCCTGCAGCAGGCGGCCAGGTTCCAGGCAGCGCGAGCCTGCCATCTGTCCCCCAACTCTCCCCTGTGACCCAGAATACAGCCCCCAATATGAGGTGATTCATCTTCTTCTCTCTCACGTCTCCTCCAAAAGCACGCCAGCACAGGCGCCATTTCACTGATTTTGCTTTTTTTGGTTTCCGTTTTTTTTAGTCCTTGCAATGCTCGCGCGCACAAAGACACATCAACACTGTTGCTCGCCTCGGAAGAAATACGTTTGCATTTCAAAGCTGTTTGAAAATATCGACTGAGATGATTTTTTTTATCTCCTTGCACTCTCAGCATCTCGGAGCGTCTGGAGCACGCTCTGGAGAAGGCGGCTCCTCTTCTCAGGGAGATCTTTGTCGACTTTGCTCCCTTCCTGTCTCGGACCCTGCTGGGCAGCCACGGACAGGAGCTCCTCATCGAGGGCACCAGTGAGTATGACACCGCGTGTGCGCCTCAGGTGGGGCCTGACTATGGCCCGGGGCCCATATGTGGCCCATTTAACTTTTTAATCTGGATGGCCGAACTTGAAGAAATGATATTAATAGTAAGTAAGTCATAAAACAGCTGTATTTCAGCCATTTTTTCACTGTTTTAAGAGTCATTTCAATAAAGAGCAAAATGCCATTTGCTTTGCAATATGTTTTGTTCTCCTATGAGGTGGGTCACCAAAACACTCCATCCATCTGCTCCTACCCCTCTGTCAAATCTCAGAACTCATTGTGACCCACCAGTCTAAAGTTTGCCCACCCCTACTCTATAAGATGCCTCGTCAACCTCTCCACCCCCCCAAAAACCTTAAACACGCTTAATATCTTGCCGCCGTTGGACCTAATGGCGTGATGAGTTTGCGCGGAGCCCCGAGCCGCCGGCTGCTCCGGAGGTTTTCCAAGAGGGCGGGGTCACAGGCCAGGCCACTAATAGCAGTGTTTGGGATGTCTGCTGCCACCAAACAAAATGGAAAGTTGATTGATAGCTGGGGGGAGGGGTCGGTGGGGAAGGAGGAGGGTTTCGGGGGGAGGGTTTGTATCCGTGCAGGTCGTACGCCGAGTGGCTGGAGGACCAAAGGCCACCTCCCTCTGCCTCCTCTGCCGTCTGTGCCTGCCACAGCAGCCAGTGGACACTCCAGTGACCCCCCCCCACCCCCCCCACCCCCCCCCACCCCCACCACCATCTCCACACACACGCACGCACACACATACACACACACCCGACCCCCCCTCGAAAGCCCAGAAGCTCACCATTAGGGATCAATGGGGACATATGCCGGCCATGTCGGGACCTGTAATACAAGGCCCAAATATGTATTAGTTTACAGTAACATCATGTCCGCTCATTAGGCCCCCGTCAATACTTTCGGCGCTCCTGCAGATGGCGCGAGGATAACCCCCCCCCGACAGTCTCCGGGCTGCCGCCACTCTTTTGTTTCTGTCACAAGCGTTTTTATGTCATCCACTTTATTTACCTCTCTTATTTATCTCCCTCTCTTCTGTTTTCTCTCCCTCCAGGCCTGGTGTGTATGAAGTCCAGCAGCTCGGTGGTGGAGCTGGTCATGTTGCTGTGCTCACAGGCAAGTCCGCCGCCCGTGTTCTCCAATTTGGGCTTTTCCCCAGCGTTCTGGTTTGCCTCAGGTTCACCCTGAGTGCAGTATATCCACTCCACAGATTATGCGGCGCGCTAGCCTCACCTCTGCCACCTTCCTGCATTAGGAAACTGGAGAGAAAAGGCGTCTCCGGCCGCAAATATTGGTCAGAGGGTCAAGGGTGGGCGACCTGCCCACCTGACCTCTGAACCCCAGCGCCGGCTCCGGCGGCCTGGCCGAGCTGATGAGGAGGGATAATTTCGATTTGATGGTGCTTTGCATCGATCCCCCCACACCCAGTGGTCTCCGTTGTCTTGCGGTTGTTTTGTTGCCAAGTTTGTTTAGCCGCCGCCAGATTCATGAATACTAATCCAGGGATCATAAGCGGCCGTGGGCGGATCAATGAGCCGCGCTGTCGATGGATCACGTCAGGACGCTTGATTAGCATCAACGGAGCCGACGGCGGCAGATCGTCTTTAGTTTGTCGCAGTTGCTCCAAAAAAAAAAAAAATGCCTCACGGGCATCCGATCATACACATGTTCGTTTTTTTTGCATCGCGAGAATTCCCGACCAGCCTGCTTCGTTTCTGCTTTTATCATTTCAGAAACAGATCCCAAGGAAACAAAACGTCCCCCAGTAACCTTCCTCTGATTAACGACGGCCCTCTCGCCACCGTGCGCAGGCTTTTTTTATCAGCTTGATTTTTCTTTCTTTGACTATTTTTAGAGCAATGGATCCCATCATCTGGCTTCTCCCCCGACTCCCCCATCTCCTTTTTAACCCCTACCTCGTTTGGTTCGCATTATTCACTCCACTTCATCTTGAAAGAGAGTAATTCAGTCAGATTAAACATCTGTTTGGACGTCGGTGGCTGCGCTTGGTTTTGAGGAGGGGGCGGCCACGCAATTTCCAAAAAGGAAAGGATGGAGGGGAGCGGAGGCTAGATAGAAAAGCGGAGAGGAAGGAGGAGAATGACAGGCTCTAATGCACCTATTTGTCATATCTGTCAGGGTGTTGTTTAATGCTAATCTAATCAAAGGCAGAATCTTGGTGATTGCTCCGCTGCACAGCTCGCCCTGCGCTCCCCCCCCCCCCCTTGGTCCCCAGCCCAAGCTATTTCTTCCTGTCTGTGCGCTGCCACCCCACCCACCCCACCCACACACACACACACACACACACACACACACACACACACACACACACACACACACACACACACACACACACACACACACACACACACATACACACACCGACACACACGCACACAGATTCTTTTCTCTCCCTGAAAGGACCAGCGATTGGCCAGCGTTGCGTTGATTGCTTCAATAAATCATCCAACCAAATTCTCTCACAGCTAATGCAAATGTAATTTTATTGTTGTGTGAGGGGGGGTGGCGTGAGGAGAAGGGAGAGAGAGAGAGGGGAGGCTGCTCTCCAGCGGGGGGGAAACAGGGGGAAAACAGGGGGCAGACTTTCCTCTGGGCTAAATTACAATGTATAATTATTTGTGTGTTTGCTCTCCTTGTGGGGCAGTGCGAGCGGCCCGGCGCCGTGATTGATGACGTTATTTAGGGAAAGTTTGTCCGGGCCCTCCGGCACAGGAACGCCAGGTACTCTCTCACAGGAAGTGCCTCCATTGCTAACTCCTTCCCGTCTTCCGAGCGGCGAAAGGAATAGATGGAGATGATTTTGATTGATTTTTTTTCTCCACCCCCCAACCCCACCACCACCACCACGCTCTCATCCGAGATGCGATCTGAGGCCTTCTCTGAAATTGTAATTAATTCCCTCTGCCTGAAGATGGAGTGGCGCCGGGGTGAAGGGTCGGGAGGCGAGGGACTGCAGAGCAGTTTTTAATCAGGGATCGTATGAAAGTTACATTGGCAGCCACATCAGCGCGGCATTGAGGGCGGGATGGTAAACCGCCGTTTGATAGTGCGCCGCCTCGACGCCGCGACAGCCGCGCTCACAATTAAAGGGCCATTTTGAGCGGGCGCTAACTGCAGGGGTGGCACACCGCCTTGTTTTCTGCAGTCATATTGATCCTTGAGGACTGATGAATATACAAAAATGAGGATTAATGGTTATATACTGGTCCTGCAACAGAGCTTTGCACTATATATTGTAAACAGTTGACACTTATTTTGTCAATGCCTGCTATTGTTGTCTGTTTAAGCGTGGAAGACGTCTATTGATAATAATCTGCACATTTGTTTGATGTTAAATTTTCATATCCAGGGGGAATGCCAGAAAAAGAGAGATTGACAACATTTTAATCTTAGTGATTGAATAATTCAATATTTGAGTGTAAATCAGAACCGAGCAGTCCCCAAACAACAAACATGCTGTGAAACACTCATGTCACTGCATGAGCCTACAGATTTTCACTGCAAAATGTTTTTCTTTGGATTTTCAAATATGAAGTTCATGCATCCGTTGTGTTACATACTAATATTTTAAGACAAAAAATAAGTCTTTTGAATTGCTTACAGGAGGCAGAAACTGTTAAACCGCTCAGGCTAACGTGATGTTTGGGTTGTATTCTGATGACATCACACCGAGAGGCATCACAGCATCAGAGGAAGTTTATTGGACGTTAAATCTCGGAAGTAGCTTTTTGCACTCTACCTGAAAATGGAGGCTTTTTCTCAACCTCCCATGTAAACAACCTCTCCCCCTCCTCTTCTCTCGCCCCTGATTTGCCTTGACAGTTCCTCTCCCCCCATTCACGCTTGTGTCCTCTCATCTTTTTCATGTTTACGGCCGGCGTTGCTCTTTCCCGGGCGCGCTTCCTCAAAGTGGCTTCAATCCAAAAACGTGATTAATAAATGATGCGGCGGGACGGGAGAAAAGAGCTTTGCCTCGCACCGTCCGCCGGCCGTCGGCGGGGGCTTTGAGAAATCATCTCGTCGGGTTACTGGACAGTCTACGATGAGCAGAGGCCCATAAATCTCCTCAGTAGCTGCATTTGTGTCCTGTAGATCAGCCATTATTGTCCGGCCCCTCTGTCAGCCCATCCATCCTTCCGCCATTTATCAAAAATGCATCCGGTACATGGAGTAGAAGGAGAGGGGAGATCGAGTTCTGCTGCCCTGTTTTCACGATGGTCAAGACGATACGAGGAGGAAAAAAAGATCACATTTTTTTTCAAATTTGCAATAGAATTGGATTAGTGCTATTTTTCTATTGTATAACCCTCCTAAAACATATAGAATAAAACATTTACTCTAGGTTTTACTCTCTTCACTGTTAAAGTCAGGTTCAATCATTCATTAAATTCAGGTTCAATCTATCCTGAGATATTTACCCATAATCTGCATTAGTGGCTGTGATTCCTTACTCAGCATAACTGCTCTCTCTTCTGTTGTGTTTCAACCTTTTCTCCACCAGCGTGCCAATTTAGAACTTTTGATCCCACTGTTTGTGCGTCATTTTGAGCTTTACCAATTCATTCTAAGAGCTCAACCCAGCATCACTTCCTGGCGAGGCTCACAGCATCTGCCTCAAAAAAAGCTGTTTTTTTTTCTTTTGCAAACCGTTCATGCAGATAATCTTTTTTTTTTGTTTAAATAGTAACCCAATAACACAGGCGCTAACCTGCTAATCCAGTGACCTCATATTCTCATATGTTGCCAGCCAGCGTCTTCAAAGTTAACCTGTTTAACAGATGGGAACCTCTCTCCTCCAGTGAGAGGGGAGAAAGACATTGACTTCCCTGAACACTTGGCTCATTCTGACCCTTGACCCCGCAACCCCTGGGGTTAGAGGGAAGAGTGGCAGTTTAAACCCCTGCAGCTAGGAAACGGGCCATGAGAGCCTGGTCATCACTCTGTGTTCGATCAATAGCGTCGTCTCAGAAATGGAGGAGCCACTGAAAGCCCGGCAGTCTAAAGTTGGGTGCCGCTGGTGTTTGCTTTTCATGGACAATAAAATAGTTTAACGAAGTGTAAAGGGTGAGTTCAGTTTAAAACCACGCAATCATTTCAAAACATCAGTAACTGAGTAGCCAATGATAGATCCCAAAAAGCAAAAAATACAGTACATTTAACCTTCCGTTTATACCGTCCCTCAAAAATCAGTAATGCTAAAACTGATGCTTTGTTGTACATTGTGTTTGTTGGAATGGGAGGAAAACAGGGCAACTGCATCCATCCATCAGAATCAATCACTTAAGAGCCGTGCTAACTCTCCAAAATTAATTAATCATGCAAATGGTGTCAATGATGGACTTTGCTCTATTTCTGCAGAGTTCATTGACAGGCTACTCTTACTAAAGTGGCTTTGCATAATACGGGGCCCTCGGCTCCGAGGCTGCGATGGATCAAGAGCAGACGGTTCTGTAAGAGGCACTCGAGGGAGCCGTGAGGGGTGAGAGAAGTGGCGAGGAATGTGATGAAACCAGGCGACTGAAATCCTCTCCCCATCATTTTCCCCACAGTGGGATCCGCGTCCCACTGCGGAGTCCAGCAGGCGCACCAGGTTCAAGATCAGTGCAAATCAAAGTGTTATTCTTCCCTCCTGCCCTTGCCCTTATGTTCTGCTCCAGCGCCCCTTTACAGCGGTGCCACGCGGCTCCCCGTCCCGCCGCCGCGCTGCAGTTCAGAGGATAACGTCACGCTGTTTATTCTTTGAAATGCGGCTCTCCTGTGAGATGTCGAGAAAACACACTAACACCAACTGGCACTTAATTCTTCAGGCTCCCCACCGTTGCCAACTATGCAGACAGCGGGGGGCGGCCAAGAGGGTGTGTTGTGTTGAGGGAGAAGAAGGTCAAGGGGGTGGGCGTGTGTGTCAGGGGGGCTTCCTGACAGGAAGTGAAGTTCAGTGGAGGCAGGGGGGGCAGGCAGGAGGTTCCTTAAAGAAGAAAAAAGGCAAAAGTTTGAGTGGCTTTTAATTTGATTCCCTGATGTTTTGTGAGTCGGTTTTGGCTTCAAGCTGAGGAGTTTTTTCTTTTCTTTTTTTTCTTCACTATATATGTTATCTCTAAATGATAAAAGTTCCCTGATGACAGGTGCTACTCATGCAGTGTTTTTCTAACCTGACAGGTCTCACATGAAAAGACCCTGGGATGTATGTCTTATGTTTCTTTACTTTCTCTTTTTTTTGCAAGGAGAAGAAACCCCCAGCTTGTCATTTCTCTTCACAATGGAATGATTCACCAGCAACCTTCTTCCTTGGCGGAGATACATAAAAAAAATGCATAGATGGAGTCAATTGACATGTTTGTGTGTGAAGTTTTCAGCGAGGTGAATTGTCAGACTCGCTTTCCTGAAAGCCTGCTCACATTTAGTGATAACACCTGTCTTAGTCTGAACGGATCAGAAGCCGGCAGCTCCAAATCTGGAATGAATTGGCGTCCTATGTGAACACCTGTCATTGGGTGTCATATATATCACCTGTGCCACTGGTCTGAACAGTCAACATTTGGAGCGTAAAGAAACAAAAAAAAAAGGATGCTTACTATCTGCTCAATCAAAGATTACATTAACCGCATCTTCTTTCCAATTTTAAAGTTCATAACTCAAATGTGACGCCTTTTCTACCTAAAAATCTTTGAAATGTTGCCAATGGATTAGAATAGAATAGAAAGGCTTTTATTGCCAGTATACACATGTACAATCAGATTTTGCAATGATGACAACCCAAACTAACTGAATTCTAAATGCTGACTATAGAACATGCACCAAATAGTTGAACTTCCAAAATGAATCTCGGGCAACATGAAACACCCTGCGAGCAGATTTAATCACGAAGTTGACTCGCACCAAAGGACAGAGAACAAATGTTTTTCTGAGTGCGGCTCATTTGTTTGCGAACAGAACAGGTACATTCTAGACTGATGAAAGTGCTGTTGGATCAGGTAATTATTCCATTTGTCATTTTGCACTGAGCATCTGTTTAATTTGGAGCTGAAGCAGCTGCTCATGTGTTGCATTATTTGTCTGCGCGTACGCCAGTAAAATTCAGTTACAAAGTGGGCGAACCAGATGAAAATCTCTTAGGAAACATGATTTATATCTGAGATGGGAACTGAGAAGCGAGACGTGACGGCTGCGCTGCTGTAAATATACATTTTACGGCGCTTAAATGTACACTTTCCCAGTGCGGTGTATCTTTAACGCACACTCGTAGCATGTTTTTTTGGTTTGTCTGTTTGGTGCGCGGCGGCCCCGTGCGCCGCTGCTCCCCTCCCCTGTTAGTGTAGCCATTAAAAAAAAGGTGCAGGTCCATGAAACTGTCGGAGACCCCCCTGTGTAAATATTTTGACGTCGGTAAATATTCCCCCAGTTGTGAATTTAATCGCGCAAACACCAACACGAGTGTCTGTTTTTCCTTAAGCAGATACCATCTGAGTTTGCACAGCATGTGCGACTGTGGAGAGCGGGAATGTATGGAGCGCGGCCTCGCACACAGCCGTGCGTGCATGTATATGTGTGTGTGTGTGTATTTCTTTCCCAACCGCAGAAACAATAAGCGTGCAGCAACCTTCCCTACATCTGCAGCTGCTGGTCAGAATATATATAAAAAACAGAAAACACCATAGTTGTTTACAGTTTGTTGACATTTTGGTTTTCCCCGAGTACAAAAGGAAATGCGACTTCTGCCGCGAGAGCTTTGCGTAAGTGCAGTGGGTTGCACCTGTTTTTTTTTTTTCCACCCCTTGCGCCCCTGTTTACATGTGCGCAATCAAACAACCATATGTGTAACTGTTTAAAGAAGTGAAAATCAGCCGTGGCCTCTTTCATTTAGCTTCTGCCACTTTTGACACCAGGATTTATGCCTCTGTCGTCTCATCTGAGAGCCGTATCCCCGCAAGCCTTTCAAATCAACAAATACCTGTGATTATGAGTGATGCCACCGAAAAGCACAAGTGAAATATTTATTATTTCAGGAAAGTCGGCTCGTTTTTTTTCTTCTTCGCTCCCCCGTCTCCCGGTTCCTTTGGAAAATGTTTTCCTTGTGTTGTGGCGAGCCTGACGTTTTGAGCGGCGATTTTGTTCTGGAGGTCTGTGTTTCCTCACCGGTGGTAGTGGTGTATTTTGATGTTGATTATGGATAATCAGCTGTAATGACGGAAGTGCATGGCATGTGTGTTTAGACTCAATGCCATCGCCGTTGAGCGCAGACCAAACAGAGCTGTCTTATTGACTTTAGAGCGAAACGGGCATTTCCCAAAATAGGACGATGGGGTGGTGTGAGGGGAAGGTTCAAAAAGAAAAGGAAGGAAAGGAAACCAAACCCCTAAATCCCCCCTAGAACCCAGCCCCCCACCACCACCACCACCCTCCCCACCAACCCGCTACCTTTTATCCAACGGTGGCAAACTGTCCAATCGGGATGAGAGAGGCAGCTCTCTCTCTCTCTCTCTCTCTCTCTCTCTCTCTCTCTCTTTCTCTGCTCCTGAGGTCAGGTTAAAGGTGAGGGGTCACAAATGGCTGCTTGTATCTGCTCATCAGGAGCGCCGTGGTCGTGGCCATAAAAGTTGTGACACGGCTGACCAGGGCGGCCGAAATCCAATATTCTATCACTGACCTGTCCCGCTCTCCGTTTTGTCACCGAGTGATGTCCCTCCGATCGGGGTCATTGCTTTTCTTTTTTAATTCGACCGGAGGAGCCATCCCCTCGTCCATAATGACGCCATTAGTCTCCCTATCCCCTTTGTCCACGTCCACCAAATGCCAATGGGCCAGCGCAACGTTCCTCCATCCTAATTTAGGAGCGGCCGCCGCTTTTTCCGAGCACTTTTTTTTGTTATTTTTCCATTTCTGCTGAAACAGCTTCTTGTTTTACGCCACGTTCCGGGTTCCCCCGGCTTCAAAGTCTCAGGTATTCTGAAGAAATTCACGTTTGGAGAAATTTAATGCCGCCGGTTTCCTGCTTTCTCCCCGAGAGCGCCGCTCTATTTACGGTCTCACTTCCTGCCCTGTTTATTTGAAATCCAGCTAGCAGAGTCTGGCCCCGCTGCTCTGGAATATCCCCGCAGCCACAGCTAGCACTCATGTTTAATGTCCTTCAACTACAGTGCGGCGCTCAAACCAGAGGCCCCCAAGGCTACTCTCACACACTTCCTCTTCAGCAAACCTCAGCTGCAGACGTCCGCTGCCAGCGCTCCGGCTCAAAACCCTGCTTCCAATCCCGAGCCCAGACTTTTATTCCCACTGTGCCCTCTTTATTTGCAGCGTATTGTAAACACGGTCGATGCCAATATGGTCCTGCAGGACAGAAAGCAGCTATGAGCTGAGGTTAAGCACACCGGGATGTTGTCTACGTGACTGGCAGTTGGTTCGAGGCATTTTACGGAGGCCTCCTCCTCCCGCCGTGATTGCTTCTGATGGTTCTGCGTTCGCTCTGCTGAAAGGGAGGCAAAGTGAAAATCGTCACATGTGAAATATGATTTTTGGTATGTGAGGTTTTATGTTTTTTCGGGGGGGGGGTTTGAAAATGAATCTTTTCCTGTGCTGCTGTAGCGCTGATCCTCGTCCCTGTGGACTGTCTGGGTTTACCAAAAGCCCCAGTTTGTACATAAACACACAGTTTCCTTTATCAGTGCAAGAGATGACAACATCAGGCGTATATCAGATTGTACACATCCACTGCCCAGCTCTAAAATCTCTGGTTTTGGGCCCGTTTTTCAAAATGCACTCTCATTTGCAAGCTTGAAACAATTGCGCATTTCCAATTTTCACACCTCCACTCTTATTTTTTGTGACACATGTTAATAAAAGATGTAGAACCCGGTCTCGTGATTGATGACTCTCGCTAAAGCAGTAGTTTGGTCGCGCCGGCCTCCAACCTGGGGTTTCTCATGCATACTTCCCCGTCTCCCCTGAGAGGAAGAGGGGGATAAAGTGCCGCGAGGTTCAGACATGACCTTGTTGCTTTATTATTCTTTTGACGCTTGTGCCGAAGGTGTTGAAATATTGAACAGAGCATGAGAGATGATGACCGCTGAGTTTCCCTCCTCTGCTTGTCCCCTGTCGAAAGCGCCGGGCTTTTTAACGTCGCACGCGGCTGCGGCTGGATTGTTTAGACTGACACCTTCAACCATAACGGTCGTCAAAGAGGAGGAAATTTGTGTGTTTACCCGTGATAAATGCACTCTCAACACAGCTCTTTCAGTCCCCTCTGCCAGTTTGCCCGCAGATTATGTCGAGGCCGCGCTGATCAGAGCGGCCGCCGCTGCGCCTTTTTCAGATGAGGTTTCACGAGACACTGAGAGAACTGCAGCTTATGGGCCGAGCGTAAACAACCGGGCCGCTCGAGTGTAGGACAAAGTCGCTGCCCTGTGTTGATAGGGTTGATAAAAAAGACAAACTTTGGCAGTTTTATAATGTAACAGATCTTTGGAATAATCAAATCGTTTCTATTTGTTGTCTTTAAACTGACTTTTATTTTTTTTCCTCTATTATTTTGTTGTACGTTGATTAGAATAATTTCAGCGACAGTGACAGTGGGGTTTGGTTTGCAGTTAGGACAATTTATTTGCATTGGCTCTTTTTTTTTAGTGGAAGCAATTTTTTTTTATTCCTGGCATTGAGGTGGCATCGCATTTCTCATTGTATGCTGCTGTCAGTGATATTAAAATTATTGTCATTGATTTGTGATGGTTGCATTATTTTTAGAAAATTTAACTTTTTTTTTTAGAGGTGGCCATTAATTGATCATTTCAGATCAGAAATTAATCAAGATTTTTTTTTTTTAGATTAATAAAGACATTAATGTATCCAACCTGTCAGTGAACTCCTCAGAACTGAGATACATTTCTGTCAAGTCCTGAAAATCATTTCTTTGGGATGTCACAGATTGACACCAAGCACTTTTCGCTGAGTTAACGTCAACATACATGAGCATGGCTGCTTCACTGGTGTTCATAATGGGGGGAAAAAAAAAAAAACACCATGAGACCTTGGAATTATGATGACTTTTTCAAAATGGTCTTCCATTTTCTTTAGAATGTCTTCATGTCTCTGTCCTCTAAGCAAATAAATGGCTTTAATCACGTTTATCATGCAATTAAGGAATATAAACGCCGTGTACGAGTCATGTGGCAATTTTACCTCCTTGCTTTGAAATTTTCTCTTGTTGAAATTTACTGTGTCTAACTGGATGAAGTCGTATGTAAACAGCCCTTGTGTCTTTGTGTGTTGACTTGCAGGAATGGCAGAACTCCATCCAGAAGAATGCTGGTCTGGCTTTCATCGAGTTGGTCAACGAAGGCAGGTAAGTTTCCCGACACACACGTGTGCGCCTGCCTGAAGATGGCCTGTTTTATTTAGGTCCTTCCTCTCGCAGAAGGCTTTCAGAGAGGATTGGGTAGAAGGTGAAATGTCCTCTGATCATTGGTTCCTCAGCTAAACTCGGGAAGTGACTCCAGATTTCCTGCTGTCCTTCTCTCTGTTTGTGCCGTTTCTTTTAGCCGCCAGTATTCATCTCTCATGTCCGCCTCCATGCTTTGTATTATGCTGTTTTTTTCTATTATGCAGACTTATTGACCTCCCAGTCTGAACTTAATAAAATTCTCTACCTCCAACATTGGTTTAACTTTGACTTAGAAGTCATCAATTATGGATGTAAAAGGGTCACACTTGCCATTATTGATCCGCTGCCTTAAGTATTGGTATAACCTAATCCACATAAATCCTATTAGAACCAGCACTATGGCCCTCTGAGTCCTTAGTGCAGATTGAGATGTATATTCAATTTTGCCATGAGCCACCATGATACATTTTATAGTTACATCTGTAAGTTCTGCGTACACACATGGAATTGAATGTTTCATTTAGTTCACATCATCCAGCAATGTCTTTCATAGTATATCATCTTAATCATTTTTGCTTTGTTGCTAGAACAAAGTGTTCAGAGATGCAAGTAAATAACTATAATTTGACAGTTTAATAAAAAAAGCACCTATTACTTTTTTTTGGTTTATTTATTTTGAACACATAAAGAAAAAAACAATAAATAAAAGACATTCACAAAAACCATGATGCCAGTACAAGACATCAATACATAACAGTCATACACTAAGAAGGTCACAAATACACTAACATTTAACAAAAAGAATAAAAAATGAGAACATTATGAAGTTGGTTAAGTACTATGGGTTCAAAAGGGAGGAATCAGAAATTTGTTCAACAAAACATTTAATAGTACAATGATAACACTTATTACTTATAGGTACAAGATTCCACCTCTCTCCACTTTCATTTTTAATAACCTTTTTCTCATTTAACATTTCAAAAAAGTTTAGATAAAAATCTGTCCTCCACCGACACCAGCTGATTCCTCTCCCTGGTTAAAGACAACACACCCAGACAGTCCTTGCTGCTATATTTTAGTTCCACACATGTGAAGAGTCCAGTTTTCATCAGTTTTAGCAGGAAGCTACAATTGAGCTTTTCCGGGGAGGCTGTAAACAGTGGGCTAAAACTACTGTTGGCTGAAATCTGGTTTGGGAAGCTGCTCCAAAGAAGTTCTGAAAACACTTGCACCTTTTAAACAAACATTTCTGAAGTGCAAAATGAAAACCGATTTTTTGGCCCCTGTTCATTTCCGCAATGCCGGCACCCAAGCGGGTCAGACAGTCAAAAACAGACATTAAATAGACTCCCATGAGATATTACCCTTTAAATAAGTAAGTAACTGCTCAGTTAAAAATAAAAAAGCTCCATAAAGATGTCCCTGGACTGTTACAGTGTGAAGGCTGCAGACGGCCAGCGGCTGGGTTATTGATAGCGGGGCCTCGGCAGGGCCACGGAGGCTACGGAGGCCCCAGCACCTCCGCTCCCCTGCTGCCCTGCGCTGAAACAGCAGGCTTAGGTTACAGCCTCCACCGTCTCTCTGGCCCCGAGTCTGTTATTGTTCCACTTTGCACAGTCTCGACCTTTAGGGCTGTGGAGAGGATTCTTTGACCCAACTCACACACACACACACACACACACACCTGATGACACACAAAACGTGTGTGTTTCATCCACGCTGATAAGATGTGGGAGACGCAGGCTACATGTGTAGCCACACGGGCTGAGATCCTCCCCGCTGTCTGATGCATATCATTAACAAGTCCATGGGCACGTGTGCATCCCTGTTGGAGAAGCACTCATGCACACTGTGGTTTGTCTCCAAATCAGATTTTCTGCTCATTTTCCAGCATTTTATGGGTATTACACGGCTGTGTGTTCTTTTCGCTCGTGTTATCACAGCACTGCCCAAATAATTCCAAGGCTTGGATACTATGATGTCACTAAACGCTAGTCTGACACTTTCATCATTGGGTTCTAGGTGATATAACATCTATGCAGAGTATCTTACGTGGAAGGCTGAGCGGTGATAGCAGTGAATATGTATTTATGCAGCAACTGAGTGCGATGGTGACCATCTGTCTTCTCCCCAGGCTGCTGAGTCACACCATGAAGGATCACCTGGTCCGAGTGGCTAATGAAGCTGAATTCATCCTCAGCCGTCAGAGGGCCGAAGACATCCACAGGCACGCAGAGTTTGAGGTATGTGCATGACAATTAAAACCACTGACCTTTTTTTTTTTTTTTTTTTTTTGGGAGAAAACCGTTGATACCACCATAAACCATAGAAAATTTTGATGTTTTCATTTAAGTGTTTAAATTGCATATGAAAAATCATGTTTCTTTTCCATGACTTTCAATAATCATTCATTCAATAAGCCTCAACAAATGATTATTTAAATCGGCATGTTGAAACACAGCTTATATTTTAATGCATGAGATCCACAGAAATGCAATATGAGTGTTTTAGATAGAAAACTACAATGAAGCACTTCCTTGTTTTATCAGTTTTTGCTGATAAAACTCAGCTGATAAATTATTAAAATTCAATGCTAATCAGATGTTCTGGCCAATAAGAGCGCTCGATAGCTCATCCAATCACTACTCCCTACTTGTCTGTCCAGTTTTAAGAACTGTCATACCAAAGCCGAAAGACAAATGTTTACCTTTCAAACACAACCCTTTTCTGAACGTGAAGACTCGCAGACGCACACACACACACACACACACACACACACACACGCACACAGAGAAAGTAGTTTGAAGCTGCACATCATGTTTGGCACGTATCGCAAACCAAACATTGTGTGGTGTTAATTTATTGCTGTGCCTCTGAAATATATCCTCCTCCCTCCCCGGCCCCACCACTTCTCTGCACAAATGTTGCCTTTCACCTTGTAGCTGCCGGGCCGGCTCTCTCCGGACCCATGGGCACAGTTCGTTCCACCTTTTCACGGCCAACTCCGTGAAACTCTGCTTTCTAGATCTAACCAAAATGATTTCCTGTCCTGCTGAGATCCTGCCCATTATACCCCCGCTGGGACGGTGTTTGGCCAGTGGCAGGACATTCTCTCATTTCTCAGGATCCTGCTCGCACTAAAAGCTGCAGACAGACCTGAGATGTACTGGCTTGAAGGGCTGACTGAATAAGCCCACCACTGCACCTACACCTCCTTAAGCCTCCGGCCCCCCCGTCAACCTCTCTGCAGTAAAAACGCGATGCCTTCAAGGGTTCAAGGAAGGGTCTCTCTTGCGCTTGCGTAAAGTAGAAGTCCCTGAAGGGTGTTGAAAGTCGATCAGAGGAACGAGGACACAAGTCTTATACATGAGGGTTCCGTCTGTGGTTGCAATATTTTTTGCTTTTTCCTCTGTGGTAGGATTCTTGGATGCCTTGACTTTTAACGGCACCCGGATCAGTCAGACTTCAACTCTGAAAACAGCGGTCATCCATCTAACCTCGATCCAGTGAAAAAACATTTTCACTCAGTGGTTATGTTGCATTAAATTCCATAGCCAAACATTTTCCTTTGAGTTGTGTGGATGCCAGGAGCCATGTTCCACTGACCTCCTTATGAGATTGCTTGAATTCAGAGCAAGTTTCTAACAAAACAAATAATCAGTAATGAGTCAGTTTTAAAATTGCATAAATTGATACAATTAAATTGATTGTCAGCTTACAATAAATCTATAATTTTGAGGTAAGAAACTGAGAAGAGTGTAGGGAACTGGACATGGCATTAAGAGACAGTGTCAAATGCAAACAATATATTAAGTGTCAGATTGAGGTTACAGGCATGATGTCAGATTTCTCCACAATCCTCCAGGTTTCGTGCTAATAAGCAATTGCATGTGACAGTTGCAGATTAGTAAATTTTTTTCCAATTCTATTCTACTATTTGTTCAACTGTGCCAGTCCTTGACGGGTCTGCAGTGTAGGCACAAAATAGTTGGAGCAGTATTTTGTGCAGGCCGATGGTGTTTCTCATTTCTAATTGAAGCAGCACTATGGCCAGAACTTTCAATCAGCTCTATTGTTGTGCTCTCATTTGAAACTTTACCGTCTCGGTCCCGCTGCCGCCCTTGATCAGATATCCGGCGAGGCTCGTCCCAAACTATGTTTCACAATTGAATTCCCCACTTAAATGCAGTTGCTCCTCCGTGACCCCTGAGAAGAAGTGAAGCCCTGATAAGTCTTGCTCTGATATTGCTGTATTGATTTTTGCCTCCATACAAGCTCTGCTGGAGCCAACGGTTTCATTTTGCAGCGCCACAATAAAAATAACAGGCCAATGAAACATCCTCCCCAAGGGCAGGGGAGGGGAGGGAGAGGGTGCGTTTGGAAAAAAAAAATCGGCCATGTTCCAGGGTTTTGTTTTTGTTCCCTGAAGAGTTGTTCTATTGTATTGGGTTATAGTGACAGAAACGTTGGGTCACTGTTTTGTAAGTAATAAAAACTGGCATCTAAAGTGACTCATAGCATGATAGCATGAGGTTTGCTCACATGCAATGCCAGTCACTTGTGCATAAACATTTTTTTAAACTGTTCTGAATGTCACCCCAATTGTTGTACTTGAATATCAGTAACTACCACCAACTACCAAGGACAAACTATTATGACATGAATCCACAAGGTGTTTCTTGTCTCTTCAGTGTTTGTGTTCTTTGGCTAGCATAAAAATCCCTGTTTCTGTTTCTCTCCCACTGCCCCTTCTGCCTCACTCACAGTGTCAGTGGCCCTTGGTGGGACAGAATTGAGTTATCCTCGGCTCTGTGAGTAAGTTATTACAGTGGGCCGAGGGTGAAAGAGATGAAGATAACTATGGGGGCAAATCCAATTACCTTTTAGGGTTCTCTATCTGAAAGCATCCTTAATGCGAGGGAGATCTGCAGATCGGATGCTGCTGCCCGGCGCAGCAAGTGATAGACTCTGATATCTTCCAGAGAAGCAGGAAGGAAAGGGAGCTCAAGAGATAGAAAGGAGGAGAGAGAAATCGAAGTCTTTCTTTTTATGGTCTTGTCCATTAAGGATGAAATGTGGTGGGCTCAGGGGCACAAGGGCAGATAAGAAGGTCCAGATAGGGAAGTGTGAGCCAAGACCCAGTCATTTCTATTCTTTCTCCCTCTTTCCCTCTTGCTTTTTTTTCTTTTAATACCCCACCCGCTGATTCATCCCCTGCTCTTATATGGAGTAATTGAATCGACTGTCTGAAAGATCCAGCGAAAGCCAGACGATAGTAGCTAATTAGTACTCTGCTTGGCTGTCTTCTCTCTGCTGAGCTTGTAAAATGATGCCCCCCCCCAAAGTTAATGCCATTAACATTGAGCTAACGCTCATTATGTCCTATTATCGTAGCACTATGCCATGGAAACCTGTGTATCCCCCTTGCAGCAGCAGGAGTTAGGAGGAGGTTAGGGATGTGCTGTAGTTGTGTAAGTGAAGTTGGACCTATGTCAGGTCACTTACACCACCGCCACTGAAGCACAAACCCCTTTTTCCTTTTCCTTTGACATTTTCAAACAGCAGCCCAGCTGAACAACATTGGTGAAACGATTAGTTGCAAGTCCCGAAAAAAATCCCCACCCACTGTGTGATCATGCCAAGTCATTTTTAGGCCACCAGCCTCAAGTCATTGACACGGACAACGTTGGAATCCTTGCACAGCAGCAAGCTCTATCTCTGAAGTCTCACCCATCCATCCTGCCGACTGCCAGCTGAACGTGTTCCTCTTTGTTTGTTTCTTGTTGTTTTTAATTGGTCTTGCAGTTGTACTGGATACTATAAGCATTTTCACATCGAAACAAGAGAAGAAGCTTTTCTTGGTAGTTTTCCCTTTACTCCCAACTGGCTTTTGCAAGAGTTACATTAGAGCTGCTAGCCGTGGGGCAGATACATTCCTAATGTTACCCCTTGTGCCAGTTTTGATAGACTTTGAAAATGGGAAAAAAAAATGTTGTGCCTTCTATTGACAACCTTTATATTTGTTCTTCAGCAGAAGGCTGTGTGACACAAATTTATAGGATATAGGCTTCAAGGTACATTACAATAATACTTTTTTTTGTTAATATACCAATTCTTATTGTATTCAAGACACTGTGGATGGAACTAGGAGAGTATCCAGATGAACCGTCGTCTCCGTCCCTGTGTTGCTGACTTTCCTGGGTAATGAAGTCCCTAGGTACCTCCTCCAGAGCTACCATCATTACGCATGACCACTTGGCTTCTCCCTAGTGTCTTAAGTCAGCGCAAGGTTTTTTTTTTCCTTATTCCTTTTTTTTATGTCACTGAATGTGAGCCCACATTTCAAAATTAATCTCATACAGGGCACCATTGTGTGGCCTTGAGATTCTTTTAACCATTTCATTCCAACAAAAATTGTTTTGTTTTTTTGAAAACCCAAGTTGATAGCCAACCGCCTTTATTTATCATATCAGACGACACACGACCCAAATGAGGTGTATTTTTCATGTGCGGGGCCTCCTTACCTTATTTCACCATTTTTCACAGCCAGACGACAGTTTAACACCTATGATTTTTCACGTGGCACGACCTTGAAGCTGCGCTGAAATCATCACGGAAAGATGGCAGCGAAAGCAGAGTGATGGTACAAGGGGAGGATGCAGCTTTCTGGGGAATCCAGGTTTCCAGGTTAGAGAGATGAAGCCACTGCCTCCATTAAAAATCAGCCGGAGACGGTGTGAAGGGACGCGGAAGAGGAGGAAGAGGAACAACAGGGGGGAGGAGGGCACTTGATAAGTGTTGCGCCTGCGTTAACCTTGATGGCTGCTTGCTTTGGTCCCAGTGCCATCAGCGATCTGTTTCAACTGGATTAATTTTTTTTCCCCCTCTGTGCTCCAGGAGGAGGAGGGAGGGGAAAAAAAATCAATACTTGGGAGCACGCCATGACAGGGGCATCATTTCAGAATTGAAGTGGCTGTCAGCCATTGTCATTTGGTGACTTTTGTTCGCCATTGTACTTTTAAGCCCTCATTTTTCTCCCCCTCCTCTTCCCTTCACTCGCTCCTTGCCAGAGCCCATTGTCTGAATTCCCCCGGTGGCGTTTTATGTTGCAATTTGAAAACTCGAGGGCAGGAGATCAAGTGCGAGGGATTCTCTTTGAAACCAATTGGCGGGCTGGCGCAGCGTCGACTTTTGTTCAGCGACCCCCATCCTCCTTTCTCATTTCATCCCCTTGTCTCGGCAGACCTCCATTGTGTTGCGGCGGGAATTTATTTGTAGTGCATTTGCATCGGCTGATACCGAGACAAGGACGGAGGGCTGATGTCTCGCCTTCCGCCGGACAGTTCTCTCTGCCCGCTGGTAAATGAAACCCTCTGGGAGCGCTTGTCGGCGGATGTGAGAAATTGAAGAATTCTGGTGGAGCGACGGGCCCCAGTCTGGGCGAGCAGGGAGCCCCGATGTGCCGCCAGTGTCAAGGCATTGCAAATGAAGCGCTTTAATAAGATCTCGGCTGATTTTGTTCTCCGCTCGCCCCATCACCCCTCTGTCTGGCGGAACACGGAGGCCCTGGTTTTGTCAGTCGGCTTGTTGAAAGCTCACTGCAGGACAGCACTGCCACCAGACCCCTCTCTGTCACTCTAATTGATAAACACGGGGCTGATATCGTGTAATGAGCCTCCATTCTCCAGCCTATTACACTGGTTAACCCTCTCAACCCAGTGAGGGGAGGGCGAGGAGGGGCGGAAGAGGCCCAGGCATCATCTGACAACAACTACAGCATTTAGATGAAGCCTGCACTCGACACCATCACTGTCAAAGTCATCTCGGGAGTATTTGTTGAATTGGCATGTCGACCAGATCAACACCATGAACAAAAATAAAAGAAAGAATGTTTGGGAACATGAACATCCACATTGTTGTTTTCTGCAATTCTGCAATTCGGGATGATGATTGTGTTATTATTATTAGTATTTATTTATTTATTTATTTTATTAAATCTCCGTCCGGATCTTTACTCGTCCATTTCCGCTGAAACTTGCAGCACACATCCCGACTTATTTACTTGAACCGTTGACGAATTGCGGGAGACACGGCTCAGGGTAATTGACTCGATTAATGCCAGCCATTATCATTTCATCTTCGCCAAAGCTGTCTCCTCCGGCGGGGCGGCCGCTCGTGCCGGGGCCGACCCTGTCAGCCGGGCCGTGTAATGGAAGGTGCAGCCAATGATTACAATGTCTGGAATCATAACGCTCTCACCAGCCAGCATCTTGTGCCCTGGTCGCCGCTTGGCTTGGAAGCTGAAGTCGTGCCGTCCCTCTGTTTGTTTCAACTTGCACCCTTTTCACTTCGCCTCTGTGAATGTTGGTTCTTAAGATTTTCTCTCTGGCCTTGGTCGCCCTGAAAGAGGTATATCTGGAGTGACCAACAGAAATAAATGCTCTTTGCTTACACAGTGAATTCGCTCCTTTTGTTTATTTTTTTAATCCCATATGTGAGTATGATTGCATGCGAGTGCGAAATGGTGCCAACCGGTAGATTTATCATGTGCTTTAGCTGTATACTATACGAAACTCTCCATACCACCCTGGTATATGTTCCATGACCGCATGTCAATCCATTGACCCCTGGAATTAACCGTGACTTGTCTTTTCCACTTACAAACAGAGCCCCTTCGTTTTTTGGGAGGATTTAATGACCTCTACGTACACATACGTTTGACTTTTTTTTTTTTCGCTGCTTGTTATTGGAGGTCTGTGCCTGTGAATTTAGACTACAGGCCTGTGGTCAACATTGGCTCTGGATGTGAGAACAGCCCATTACAGCATGGAGGGTTCTGGGCATTTGGGCAGGCTCAACACTAAAGCGATGAAGTGTTTGTTTATGGTTATGAGTTTGAACCCGGCACTGTTAATTAGCCCCGCAGACTTTACGTGTGTCTCAGCTGGATTTTGGATAGTTTTTAGGGTGCGTTACACACTTCTGTTGTAAATATTCCTTTATTTTGCTGGTAAATATTCATTAATTAAAATGGTGATATATTTCTTACATTGGTCAATGGTTTTCTAAAGAATTAAGCGAGTTAAAAGTAGAGTTACTGGAATTGTAGCGGTTCTTTGCTCTTGCTCTTTGCTTGATCCAATCCTGCTTCCCTCCATTGCTACTGATCAAGATTAATGGACACACACACACACACACGCGCGCGCACGCCTTCTCTCTCTTTTAACGCACACCAACACAGCCAAGACAAACATTCTCCGTTTGAAATTTGTCCCATTCACCCAGAAATATCTTTTGCCTCGTCCCTTCATTATGCGCTCTCCGGTCGTCGAGCTATAAGGTCAAGGCCCACTCTAATGCCACACAAAGAGACACAGATTGATAATTAAGGCCCGGCAGCCCACAGAAAAGCCCCTCTAATGTGATTTATACCTATAGATTTTCTGTCAGATATAAAATGTTGCTGTTCAAATTGGAGAGGAGGAGCCATTATAAAACACTTACTGCTAACTTTGAAAAAGTAGGTTTCATTTGTTCAGCAGCCCATGTGACTTTGTACTCTGCAGTATGACTGTTACAGCAATAGGTTATTTTAAGGTGAAGGTGAGCAATACAGAACTGCGGAGGCATTACTTTTTGTCGTAGTGCTGCAGACATTTAGCTTCTGCCCATGTGAAGGAATATACAGAATTTTGCACACTTTCCCCGTCTAACTTGTCCTTGCTTTCACCTCTTAAAAAATATTTCTATCGGATCCTGTTTTTCTTAACGTGAGCAACGAGTTTGTGTTACACATCGTTTCTGAGATTGGAAATCGCAGCACTGTTTCACAGTCACGCTTTTGTTCTCGCAAGGTGCTATACTTTCCCCTCACCGCAGAGTTCAAAGGCCCGTTCTGATAACAAATTCCGACAGAGAAAAATGTCCTCCCTGTGCATTGTGGGTATGGTGTGATTTGATGTGCTGTAGGGCATTAGTAAATACGTGTCTGCTGTTATTAATCAACTTGACACAAGGACAGAAATGACCCTCGTGCTTTTCATTTGAAGTTTCTGTAATGTGAAAACGCTGCCAGTTCTGCATTGCTTTTACCTACTCGCCTATTTTGTGTAAAGACGCCAACATTTTCCATTTTACAATCTATCTTCCTTCAAGTCTTTCCTTTTGACACATTTGTTTTGTGACTCCTTCCTACTTGCAGGATGTGTAATGCGTCTTTTTCCCTTCTGTTCCCCGCAGTCGAGCTGCGCCCAGTATGCCGCGGAGAAGCGAGACGAGGAGAAAATGTGCGACCACCTGATCCGTGCGGCCAAGTACCGCGACCATGTGACGGCCACGCAGCTCATCCAGAAGATAGTTAACATCCTCACGGACAAACACGGAGCCTGGGGAAGCTCTGCAATAAGGTAGAAGCTAAAAACGTCATCGTCCGACATATTTTGTTTTGACGTCAACCCACAAAAAAACTAACAAACCTTCTTCAAACATTCCACCATTTTTACTAATGTAAAAAAACACAGAAACCAGCAATTTGTCAAGGGCTGTTTTTCTTCAATCCCCTCATGGTTTCACACTTTGATATCAGACATTTCCTATTACATGGTAATTTGTGTTTCATTCATTAGTTGCCTTTACGTAGTAGTAAAATAACCAGTGCAATACAAAAATAGAATATATCCAAAATGCTGAATGGATTTATATTGAATATATGAATATATGAAAGAATAACCGCCTTGTCCCCAATTCTGTTTTTTGTAAATTAACGTGCATGACTGCTTTCGTTATCAGTACAGATTCTAGAAAAAGCTTCAAATCAAGAGGACGCTCTGTTTTCCTCTGTTTGCAATGAACGCTGCTCATCGCTCGTAATTCCCTCTGCCTCAAATTGTTCCAACCACAGTAATGGCCTCATCATAATCTCCCGTTGCAAGCGACCCCTCTCCACCTCCACCCCCACTCCGGCCCCAAACAAACACTCACGACTTTGATTAAATTAGATTTGCAAAGGTGAAAGCGTCAGCCGCGGGTTGAATAATGCATCGGCTCGGCGGAGGGATGAAAAGCCATTTAAGCCGCTCGGCTCCCATTAAGAACAAAACAAAAAAAAAAAAAAGGGAAGAAGAAGAAGGAAAGAGGGAAAACCTATCCTGTGTGTTTGTTTCACCAAACATGGCAGCAGAATCCAATGCTGCTATTCCCTAATGATGGCTGTTTGTGCAGGATGGGTGTAATGGTGAGACGGCTGCTGGCTCACGCTTGTTAGGCTGCACCAACTCTCCCGAGACTCGTCTGGCGAGGATTCTTTTTTTTGCTTCTTGCGATTGGATCAGGAGCCCATCTCTGGCCTGCCTTTGTTTCCCCCACTGCTCTTTTATCAGGATGCGGTGTGTTATTCGTCATATATTTTTTTTCTCCCCGACCCCCCTTGATCCAACCAAGCCGCCGCCACGGCCCCCCGTCCCTCCATCCCTCCGTATGTACAGTACTTATACAAAGCTGGGTTATTTACATGGAGATTTTCTCCTGTAAGCCCTGGCCAACAAAAAAAAAGAAGGTTCCCCATTACTGGCCCTTTATGCCGCTGAGCTATTGATGCTTTCCCTAATGGCTGCCGATGGGCGCAGACAGCCATTGGCACTGGGCCTTGGAGTGCGGCGCTCTTTTAATAAATCAAAATCAGCCCAGTGCCATTACATCAATATTTTGGGTCAATTACCGTGAAGGTCAGGTGGTGCAGGCGGGCTTCCGGATGAGGCTGCGAGCGTGCAGGAGAAACATCTGCTGATACAAAAGGGTGAATAAATGCAGCAGGATGGACCCAGTGGAGGGTTCCAGCACACCTGGATACCTGCAGGCCTCGCAACAGAGGACTAGACGGCCGCTGTTTCCCTAATTGTTCCCAGGCAGCAGCAGCGTTCTGTTCATGCAACCGCACTCACAATGCAGGAACCTGCGACCCCTTTTTGTCCAGCTGCAGAAAATGAAAACGCCGGGAAACGTGGAGACAATACCAGGCCAAGATTACGACCTCTGGTTCTTTTTGTGTAGAGGAGAAGAAAAAAAAATCAAATAATAAAATCCGCCCGCTCGCACGCCGTAAAAACCTATTCCCCCAAGTTTCCATTCAATAAAGTGTCTGAAAATGAAAATATTATTTTCTCACAGGCTGATGGGGATTGTTGTTTCCTCACGGCAGGCGGTCTAATATCTCCCGACACGGCGCCACCCGCCTGAATGCAATTTGTGTCTTTATATCCAGCTTACGGCGGCTGCAGCCTCCAGAGAGGAAAGGTGTTAGGTGATTTTCCACTTTCCATCCCGCCGCCTTCCACACACACTCACACACACACACACACACACACACACTCCCTCCCTCTCTCACCCTCTCTCTCTCTTTCCTGCATGCAATTTCTTTCCCCCCGGCTCCCTCGCGCTCCTCGTCCTCTCGCTGCCGCTTCCCTCCGTCTCCTTTCGGCTGCACCACCCCGCCGCCGTCCGGAGAGGATTCCTTCCCCGCGATAGGCGGGAGGCGTCATCCATCGTCCGGGCGCCCTTGTCTGTCATCTCGTGCCGTGACAAAGACAGATCCGTAGTCAGACAAATAGGTCGACTACCTGTCCGTTCATACCTCCCCATCGCCGGCGCCTTGCGGCTCAGGTATAGCACGGGCCAGGCAGGTGGTGGTGGTGGTCGGGGGGGGGTTAAAAAAAAGTAAATGAACCGCGAGCCACAAATGAAACTACTGGCATGTGTCATTTTTTTTTCTTCATCTCCTATCTTTTGAGCCGGGCTCCGCTGAGCATCCCGACGCCGCTGTGTTTATTTGGCGCGGGAATCATCCTTCATGTGTTCGACACGCCAACGCTGCTGACGGACAGTGAGAGGAGCCGAGGGAAGATGATGGAGAACGCCGACCAGCCGTCTCCGGGGACAAGCTCCGCTTTTTACCCCCCCTCCTCATACCTGCGCTTGCATCACAACAGGCTGACTAATGCAGTGTTTCTCAGCCTTTTTTGAGCCATGGCACATTTTTTACATTGAAAAAAATCCCACCACCACCCAAATTTATTATAAAATTACACTCTTTAACCTAATAATGACAATATAGTCTCTTTATTTATTTATACTCACTCAGTGTGAAACCTGAGCCTTCACCTGGGTGGTTGAAAAACACTGGACTGATGTACTGTTGAAATTCACAGAAAGGAAAAAGTGTGATGTGACGGCGGTGTTGTTGCTGCTTTTGTTGCTGCTGTTGTTGTTGTTGACACTGCACCCTGTCTGAGGCTGAGCCCAGACTCTATCCCAGAAACGCAGGTTAATGTGCAGTCCTTGGCATTTGCCAGGCTCCCACTTCATCTTCCACTTTGCTTTTCAAAGCGTCTCCTTCCACTCCTGCTTTAATCCCACATTCACCCAAACCAAAGCTTGCAAAAAAACAGACACGCACACACGAACGCGCACAGACACACACACACACACCTCCCGCGAGCCGTCTCCCTCCACTCCTCCCTCCTCATATAAGCAACTCATTTTCTGCAGCAGCGCCGCTCTAATGGACGCCCTTAGGCTAGAGGCTTCCGAGCCAAGGGACATCCATCTTTCCGCGCGTCACACTCCCGCCTGGGCAAAAAATCTTTGTGATGTGCACTCCAATTTTTCTTCAGTAAATCAAATCATCCTTCCTTCAGAAAGACGAATGCGTCGGGGTTGCAGTGTTATGGAGAAAATCAATGTCGGCAAAATTGAAACAGTATGCCCCCGTATTGATCGGCCGCGCGAGATCGAAAGCGAACAGCTTTGTAACTGTTCCCCCGGACAGTTAGCTGACCTGTAATGGACAAACTATTGATATTAGCATTACTATTTTATCTTGCGCTATGTCATTTGGCTTGCGCTGCCACCGGAGGCCAGAACATATACGGATAGCTGTGATTTTTTTTTTAAATAACAATTTCTGCTGTCTCAGTTCCCCCTATAAAGGAAAATATTCCCAAAGTGAAATATGACTCCCTTCCCTGGGTTTCGTTGCTTGATATATGTGCAGAGCTGCTTGTACAGCACCAGTACAAATAATTATAATTTATGTCTTGTCATAAAATTGTCAAGTTATAAGGGGCTTGCTTTATTCAAACTAAGGGATTGTGGGATCTAATGTGGAAAAGTAGTGAGTATTTGTTTTGGAAACTAAAGGTGCTAGCTTGTTAGCTCGGTATTAGCACCTTTTTGTCAAGGCTTTACAGTAACATTTCAATCATTTAGTCTAATTAGTGTGACGTTTAATTGCTGGTCAGAACTCAATTACCCAATTGAAATTCTGTAAATTAGCCAGACTGTTTGATTGCTCACAAGTTGATGTTTGGATGGAGTCCATGGATGCATCACGTTGTTGGACCATCATTCTCATTTTAGCTTTTTAGTCCATTATGTGAATTATAAGCACAAAAAATACCTATATTCTACATTTTATTACAGCTCTGTATAGACAGATCTCATTATAGCTCAAGCTCCTACTTGTTATTCATTGTTCATCTGTCAATTTACACTTTCTCTTTCAAGTAGGTTCTTATTAATTACCCACAAAGACACTTTAAAAGATGTGAATTGAACTGATACAACCGAAGCATTATTTATTTTGACTATTGACTTTACATATTTACTGTTGTTGCATGTTTTAAGCATTCACTTTGCCCATCCTTTCACTTGTCTATGACCTGTTTCACCAAGCGGATCATAGAACAATAAATCAATAACCTAAAATTCCAACTTCTTTTCTCCTAAATTTTTATTTCTTCTATATTCTATATAATACCACATGCCAAATCACACTCCAAAGCCCCCAACGGATTATTTTTACGCCATGGTGTTTACTTACTCAGAGCAGACACTTGTTCTCATGCACGTCTTTCCTCCTCCTTTTTTCTTTCTGTTAAATAAATGATTGCATGAGAGTCACGCGATTCATCTCAACTTGTGTGCTTCCATCGCACACCTAAATCACAATTATGATCCATAATACTCGTTGTAATGCATGCGCTGCAGCCCAGGCCTGCGCAGTGTCTGCGCTGCTTTGCGTGCCTGTTTTATGGACAAAATGTACGTTACAGCTTCGCTGGTGCGGCGTACGCAGGCCTGAAAAAGGAAATGGGACTCCGGCATGTCAGCGGAGATTATAACCATAGGAAACAAGAATATAACTGTTTACAGTACGCCGGCTCTCGGAAATGCACAACTCAGAGAGGTCAGGAAGGCGGCGGCGCAGGGAGGAGGGCGGAATGAGAGACGGGGGTGGAGAAATTAGTTAATGAAGAAGTTGAGGAGGACAAAGACGAGACGAGGGGCAGCTCGGCTGGTCGTCCCCCCTTTGCTGCTGCACGTCCCGAACCACGTGAGCGATGTGCACGTCCGCATGCGAAAGGTCAAAAGCGAGTCTTATTTGCTGGTTAGACGACTCTGCATTTGCCTTGACTCAACTTATCTGACCATCAGATTGCCTTTGTGGCGTTTGGGAGGAAAATAAACACTGCAGCAGGGTCTCCGCTCACTCTCCGTTCACTTGTGTACTCGCGTCATTTTCAAAAGAAAACTAAAATCTTCTCTGTTATTTTTCTTTCCCCTTTAGCCCTTTTTTCTTATCTTTTCAGATTATCTGCTTGCTTCAGTTTAGCCGGGACGGCTGTTTGAGTGGAAGCGGCCGTAGAACATTTGCGTAGCATTTCTTTACAACAACAAAAAAAGAAGCCCATCGCATTATACAGTACTTAACTGGTCTTTTTTAGCTGATAATGGCTTTCGGTTTGCTTATAAATGCTGGCTGTATAAACACAGTCGTGACCTGCTGTACTGTGCAGTGGCAGCTGCAGCAGCGTGCAGCTCCCGTCTCATCAGAGAGCCACAGACAGCTGTTTCCTTTAGCCCATGTCCCCGCCACTTCAAAACCAATTAGCAAGGGCTCGAGTCAGGCTCGCGGATAAACACACGGCCTGCGCTGAAACAAAAGCAACGTGAGCCCCTATGCTCTGCTCATCTCTGTAAATGAGACTCCTCGTATCACGCACAGATTCTCTAAACCGGAGTCCTTAAACGGGCCGAACGTGAAACCCTCCACCTCATTAATCATGCGCAGTGACATGTGTCTGGGACGGCAAAGTTGTGACGGGGACAAAAAGGATGTTCTTTAAATCTCTGGGGGGAACTGCTGGAGTCTGACAGGCCCCGCGTTCCATCAGTTAGATAAAACTAACGTGCCACAAAGGGCCCTACCGTGCAGTCTGCCTCATGGATATGAATTGGAATATAGCCTTAAAGATAACATTTACCCCGACTGTATATACAGTACAGTGGCTGGGGGCTGTAAGGAACAGTAACAAAGTGTCATAGCGGAACATATTAACAACTGATGATGTCCATATGCAAGCGTGCTCAAGTGTTTCTGCGTTGTCCCAGACACGCACACACACACACACACACACACACACACACAATTTGCAAAATGACGAGGATGGAAAAGTATGAATCTATTCTATTAACATCCGTTCCATTTAAAAAATAAAAATAAAAACACACTTTGACTCTCATTTTCTTGAGTTTTTATTTTTGTTAAAATGATGAAATAATCATGCTGTGCTTGGGTTAAACACTAATGCCAATGTTGTCAATTTAGATCGATTATAACACCTACTTGTGCACTACGAACGCAAGGACAGTTTAACCTGAACTGTAATTTAATTGTGAAAAGTGAAGTTTGCCATTATTACTGTATGCTCTCACTTTTCCACTTGGAATTGCTGTGTATGACACTTTCAATTCAAGCCTGCACAATGGTAAAACAAAGAGTGAAGCCATGGTGATATCAGGTGCACCCGTTACCCATCACATGCGATAGTTAAAGTCAAAGTGCCAGTGATTGTCAAATCCTGAAGAATGCGAAATATGTCCTCCGCATTTGACCCATCATCTGCTGATCGAGCGGTGGGCAGCAGCTGTGCCCCTCCCGGGAATCATTGGGTGATCTAACCCCCCAATTCCAACCCAAATACTGTGGAACTCACAACCTACCAGTCTCAGGGCGGACACTCTACCGCTAGACCACTGAGCGCTCATAACCTTAGTTTTCAGAGCCCTTCTGCTCATTACATGAATCCCTTGACTTCAAACCAAACTTGCTGCCTGAAAGATAAACAGAAGACACGGCTGAAAAGAGTGTCAATTAAGTCAATTTAACACGTCCCATTTACATCCTCTACATCCTGCTTTCACTGGTGCCCCAGCAGTTTTTTCTCCATCCACTTCCCGGCAGCGCGGAAATGTAATGGTATCCCTGCGAAAAGTATCGCCATCCCTGAAAGACCAATTATGCCGTCCTTCCTCCCTCCCTCCTTCCCTTCCTCCCACCCTGCCATGCTGCTCCGAGAGCCCAGTGCGATTCCACTGAAACTCTCAGATTTATGAGTTTCATATACCCTTAAGAAAGTATATGGCCTCGGTGGTGCAAGGTCATGATAAAAAAGAGGCTGATCAATATCTGAATGAAAAACCATTTGGCAAGTTTTTAGGGCCTTTTCTGCCTCCTGTCTCCCTGGACGCAATATGTGCACGTTATCGATTGTCCGGGGCCAGTAGTTAGTCAAAGGCTATCTCCTTTGACTAACCCCTTTGCAGCATGTCAGTGCCCGCCCTCCTCTGCCTCAAGACGGATTGGTGAGCTTCCAGCCACTGTAATTACACCGTGGGACCAGCAGGTCATTTATTTTACTACTTCCACCATTTCCCAAAAAAAAAAAAATCGCCCTTATCTTCAGAATCCAGCACTTTCTTGGGAAATGGAGAGAGAGAGAGAGAGAGAGAGAGAGAGAGAGAGAGAGAGAGAGAGAGAGAGAGAGAGAGAGAGAGAGAGAGAGAGAGAGAGAGAGAGAGAGAGAGAGAGAGAGAGAGAGAGAGAGAGAGAGAGAGAGAGAGAGAGAGAGAGAGAGAGAGAATAAAATGCCAGTGTCCTCAGCATGGAGGGTGGAAGAGTGAGGATCATCCTCCGCTCGTAGATCTTCCACTTGTTCTTCTTGCTGTAGATTTACTTTACATTGCTAACACTGGTGTACAGATGTGGGCAAATCAAGCTTCGGTCTTTGACAGTAACAATTGAACGTTAATTTCTTTTTACCGTCTGCCAATGACTCATTTTGTTAATCTATCAATTTTTATATTACTGCGGACGATGCTGAAGATTATCCCAGACGTCTGCTGGCGAAGGCGGGGACAAGTTTATCACAGGTCCACATAGAAAGTCATACAACCATTCACACTTGCAGTCTACGAGAATTTTATGTTATGGTCATTAAAATGTGTATTGATTTACTGGTAAGCACACAGAGGGCAGCCTAATAAGTGACTTCAAGATTGTTTCCATGTTGCAAAATTCATGTTTCCGGTGTTTTCTAATAATGATCAGTTTCGTGACAAAAATAAAACTATTTTTCTTTTATCTTTTGCCCTAATCCCCTTCAAAAATTTGTGCTAAAGCATACATGCAAATGTGCACTGTGGATGAGTTCATGAACCTCACTATTGTACAACTTCTTACACCTTCAACCTCTACTCTTCTCCTTTGCTGTAAAAACATTAACAAGGACGAAGAGTCTGATGCTTTCCTGTTTTTAGTACAGATGAACGTTGAGTTCAGGCCCCAAAGGAAAAAAAATCCAAGACTTCCGCTCTCAGCTGACCTTGGGCTTCCTCAGCTCTACATTTTTCTCTTTAAGGGTATGTTTGAACCGCGAGTATGCATTGAGATTTGTCATTCCGGTCAAGATCAGTTCTGAAAGCTAGAGGTCAGGAGATTATTACAATGGGCCAGTAATGGTAGAATTATGCAATGGCAGTCCGGTGGATGCCCTCATTACCTTGCAGCAGTGGTGATGAATGGCCTTAAATGCACGTTGTCAAAATCAGAGGAAAAATGTGACCCTTCAGCAAAGATACAGATGGTCCCACTTCAGGGACGCTGCGGCACAAGTCTGTGTACACTATTTGTTACGCAGTTGATGCTTAGATGCAATTTCGGCAGTAAACAGTGAAATCGAGCAGACGCTCCATTTTTACTCATTTGTCAAATCTAACTTGTTAAGTCTTTACAAGGCCACTAAACACAACACTTACCTCTCATGAAATCTGATATGCGGGCTAATTAGTGCGTAATTGTGTGGCCTTTTGTTGCCGAATTTACACTGTGTGTAATTGCGGCTAATTGGGAAGCCGCGCGCTAAGCTGGCGGTAATTAGAGCTTGATTTGCATTATTTCATTCGGCTGCACTGCATTGTGGGTGAGCGCCGAGCCCTTTGCCTCCCACCCATGGGAGTGCTTTGATCCTCGCGGGCCGGCCGTGTTGCCGAGACGCAGCATCACTCCCTCTGTTTTCAGCCCCCTGCTCGTGAAGGCTCTTGGATAAATTGGAGTTAATTGGGAGGAGTGGTAGGTGCCCGCGTTGACTTGGTAATGAGCGCGGGTGCACTCTGGCGTGTCAGCGGCGAATGCAGAGAGTAAGAGAGCTAACGCGAAAAAGCTACAGATGCGAATGTGCATGGATTTTGTTTCGAGTGGAAGCTTTGCTCACGTGCAAGCTCCAGATCTGTCTTTGGAATCGGCCATTTGATCAAATCTACATTTTTTTTAAGTAGTCGCATAAATGATGGAGTGCTAACCTCACTTATTGCAGGCCTTTTTAAATTAATATTCAAAAAATGACAAATTAAATGACCCCTCCCTGTCTGTAATTAATGAAGCCGATATGCTAAATTACACTCGGACTGTAATTTAAAAGAATAAGATGGAAATGTTTCCGGGTCCGTGACCCCGTTGTTACCTCTGGTAAATCTTGTAAACAACATTAGCCCAAGGTGAATTAACATACGCGCGTGTACATGTAAAACTCATCACAGTGGGAAGGATAAGCATTATTGCATGCGTGCGGGGGAGAAAAAAATCACTCTGAGACTTAATCATGCCAAACATGAAGATGTTTGGTCCTGTTTCATTTTAATTTGAATGCGGAGATACAATCCCAAGCCGACGCTGCCACCGCTTTGACAAAGAGCCGGCGCTCAAGCGCTGCCCGACATGACAAATCCTCAATCTGCGCCTGCCCTCCCGTTTCTTCTCAACACATGGTTTATGCAAATCAAAGCAAAATGATCTTGGGGATAGCGGCAATGGTTGAGCAATTTGACGGCCACCAATAGGATCTAACATTAAAGTCAAATAAGCACGCGGGAAGAAATCTCACTCTGCATATGCAGGGCTCATTGACTGTACCCAAATTAATTTAGCAGAAAGGTTGTGAGTGATCTTTTGCTCCAAAATGAAGTCGCTTGCAGTGATATATGAAGCGTTATACTGCGTGCTGCGTGCATGTTTGGCCGGTCATGGCGATATTAAATGTAAACCCTTTGGAGATGAACCCCGTGCAACTGCAGCTCTGATTTCTGCACATCTTCCTTTTCACTCAGGGTCAATTCTGCATTTATAAAAAGGCAGAACTGTACCGTAAACAGATGTGATTGGAAGTAAATCTAATGCTCTTAGTAGTTTATCTTTTAGATTTTTTTATCAAATGAAATAAGCCAAGTTTGCTAAATATGATGACGTTAATGCGGTGCTTTCATTTTTCATCACTCTAATCATAAATCTTAATGGACTGCAAAGCTTTGTTCTTGGCAGCGAAAAAGATAATATCGCAGAGGAACAGTGACGCTGTTGAACTTACAGGACCTTCAGAGAGAATCTGTTTGTGTCTGAAATGGCCATTAGATGATGATGATGATGATGATGATGATGATGATGATGATGATGAGCTGCGGAGGCCCTCACACATGGTGGAGAGCTACAACATTCCTATAATATCTGCTGATTAATTTAGAGTGGAGTAGGATTGGTCATTTTAGGCTTTCTTAATACTAGATTAGTGTGATATTGACCACAAGATTAAACCTTAATTACCCCAGGGGGAATTTATGTTGCTGTGCTTTTTCAATAGACAGACATCAAAGGATTTATGAATCATATGATATTTTAATTGTTTGTTTTTGGTTCTAGTTCTGTTTAATTCATTGTTTGGCCAATTGCACACTTATTTGTGGAAGAAAATATATTATGAGAGCTACTGTAGTTGTAATGTTGATCACTCAGAAATGACTCAACAACTTAATCCAACACTGTCTCTTCAATTCTGTCCATCAACTACCCAAGACAGATTTACTGGAATGCCGTCATTGTTTTTGTGTAGATTGAATTGAAATCCTAAACATCTCACCGAGAAAATGTCCCTGCAAATTAGATCGACATGCATTTGAAAGACATCTGTGCATTGCCACCTGATCAGTGGGAGGAAGCATCAGAGCTGCATTAATGACAAAACTTACCTTCTTTGTGAAGCTGAATCAAACCTACAACTTAAGATCCTCACTGACCAGTCCAACGATTTCTCAAGAAATAAATAAAGATAATCAAAGCAATAGGGTCATTACAGTTTACGACGACCAATAAAACTCTTACGGACCTTGTCTTGTACCCTAATGTGGTCCAGAAATAGACTCAAAGCAAACTAACCCACATGCTGGTAAGTCTAAGGATAGATTGTCTTCCCTCTCCGCCTAGCCATCAGAGGCGGCCGCCTCTGAACAGCCCTGCCTCCCAGACACCTTCCATGACAGGCTAATTACTAATTACACAGGCGCCTTTGCATGGAGCCACAGTGAGGCGCCGCGCCTTTTGTTGTTCTAACCGTTGTTGTTTTGAAGAATGGCGCCTCGGTAAATCCTGCCAAGGATGCCCCGGGAAGATGGATCAGCTCTGAATAATTTATCAGCGCTTTGGAAACACGCTCTCCGCGCTTCGAGGAGGGGCAGGGTGGGGGAGGACGAGGAGGGCGGGGTGGAGGGGAGAGCTGTTATTGCGCCGCATCTCCGCTCTCTTGTTACCGCCGCGGTGGATTGATGACGAGGTATCTCTCACGGCGCGTCCGCCTCCTCTCGCGCCCCGTCATTAGGGCCTCCATTGTGGCCTGGTTTTCCCCGGTGCCCCGGGTGAATATGACTGGCAGAGGTTGCATCTCTCAGTCCAGTCAGTGACTAATTGCTGCAGCCGGTGGCTCCCCGTCCTGATGGATGAACGTGCATTGTCCGCGTCCCCGCGAAACCAAAATGAGGGACGAGCGCGTCCGTGTTTGGAGCGCCGCGCCCGTGCACGTCCTTGATAATTATTTCCACAGATGAATACTGTCGCAGGCGGAGATGATGAAGTGGCCATTTGCCTTTGCAAGACTATCGCATGCAAACACGGAGCCGGTCTCTTTGTCGATGGCCAAATCTGGTCCCACACAGACCTGTGGTCCCTTGTGACTTTCCAACTTCTCCTGCGCGCGCGCTCACACACACACATACACACTCCCATTCATGTCAGTTTTTAATTTTTTTCCATCCAAACCAAGTGGCATTTTCTCTGTCTCCATGCAATCCCAGCCTTGGAGATGCTATTTTGTGAAACAATCAATGGTTTTCATTTGCCAGAATATACAGGGTTTTTTTTTTAAAGACCCACTTGGAAATTGTATTTATTTTCTCGAGTAAAGCTCCTTTCCCTTTTAGTGGCCCCTGTGTGATCATTGATGTAGGGCTGAAGATTTGTGAGGCGCCCCCGGCCCGGTCTGTGTTCAAAAGCAGATCCCATAAAGTATGCCGGCTCTCTCCCATCGTGTGCCACTGCCTCTATAAATCGTGTCTTCCTACATCTTTAAAGGATAAATATGGCCGAGGGCTTTCTGATCGCCATTAAGGTTAATTATTTTGGAAATATTTTCCTTTATTTGAAAGTCTGTTGTGCTCCGTTTAAAGACTTTGACCTTTTTGCCGTCTTCTCGCTTTAATACTCCACAGACAGAAGGCCCGCTGAACCTGTGAGTGCTTTAAAGACCTCCAGATTAAACGTTTCATAAAGCACAGACCTTTCTCTTATTATTTACACAACTAAAGTGGTTGGTAAATTATTGTTTGTTTGTTTGCACTGGGTTTTAGAGATATTTTGTAGGAAAAAGAAACAACACAACTGATATTCTTATCAGTTGTGTTGTTTCTTTTTGCTTTGTACAAGACAACCAACGTCTCTCTGTTTCATCTGACTGAAAACTCTTCTGCATTTCTAACACCTATGCTAATGTGAATCACCCGGGATGTTTCTGTATAATGGAAGGGAATTTTCATACGATAGAACTGACACTGGTGCAGCATTGCCATGTGTGAAAAAGTTTGACAGAATTAAAAAAAATCTCCATGAAGAAATTAGTTACTGAAGTAATAAGAAAATTGCTTTTTTTTAACCCTCCAAGCCCTGAATGGTGAAGATTTTAATTTGTTGAAATTGCTTCATTCGTTAAAAATAGCACTGACGTTTCTATAGGTGGCAGGTACACCGCGCACGTGGCTCCTTATTAAAAGTAAACACCTTCTTTTCCTTCAGCGCGGGATGATTTACCGAGCCACCAGACTTCAGGGAGATGTAAATTGGAGAGAAAAATGGGTGCTGTGGACAGTGATTAATATTGGTAATGCTATCCACCCCTTTTCTTTGTTTGCGACGGCCCTCGTCTCATCCAAGCCAGCTCCCAGCCCTGACGGGAGGCATCTCACTGGGCCTGAAATGAGCAGAGCAGAAGTCGCAGAAGTGTGCGAGGAAAAGGATCCAGCTGTTATTTGCTCCTTCCTCTTGTTCTTCCCTTCCAAAGGTAGAGGGGAAAAACACAAACCTTCACAAAACAAGCAAAAAGGGGGGAGCCGCCGTGCCCTCTGCTCTGAGCGCCGTCACTGACGAGGACGGCAATGGCAATGTTTTTTAAAAAGACTGATCATGAGGGTTGAAGGAAACACCAAACACAATGCTGGCTTTATGTGTTCCCATGCTTGGACCTGAGCCCTAATGCTCTGCTCCTATACCATGCTGGCTGGTAATTGCTAACACATGTGCTACCTCTGTCTCGCTGCAGCCGGCCGAGGGAGTTCTGGCGCCTGGACTACTGGGAGGACGATTTAAGGCGACGACGGCGCTTCGTCAAGAACCCCTACGGATCGACTCACTCGGAGGCGACGCTGAAGGCAGCGGCCGAACACGGTGAGTCCCGCCTCAGCCCGCTCCCTCGCCTCCGAGCGCACCCTAATAAAAGAAGGTGTTATCCCATTGCAATAAAAGGTTTATTGCACCACGAGTCACAATAAAATAGCGACCTCATTTGAATTTTCACAAAGGTGCTTTGGTTCTCTGCCACCCATTGTGCGACGATGCACTAATAAGCCGAGCGTGAATCTCGGCACGCTGCTGAAGTGAGCGGATGAGCTCAGAGTGAGATTAAATTGTGAAATTCTCTTCACTTTTTCTTTCTTGCTGCAAAACAGCGGCTGTCAGAGGTAAGTAGCATCCATGA